>JAZDUA010000099.1:3452500-3901238 GCA_038098605.1 Gryllus longicercus | reverse complement strand
AGAAATTCAATGGTGCAAACCAGACTTCAATCCGACTATTAGTTTCGAAATTAAACGCTTGAAAAGAAATGAAGCCCAAAACACGAAAATAGGGCAAAAAATGGAAAAAAACTTAATTTCGTAGGATCGATCTGAAATCACGTATACAGGTACAACTCGAGACGAGAATTCAATGGTGCAAACCAGACTTCAATCCGATTATTAGTTTCGAAATTAAACGCTTGAAAAGAAATGAAGCCCAAAACCCGAAAATAGGGCAAAAAATGGAAAAAACTTAATTTCGTTGGATCGATCTGAAATCACGTATACAGGTACAACTCGAGACGAGAAATTCAATGGTGCAAACCAGACTTCAATCCGACTATTAGTTTCGAAATTAAACGCTTGAAAAGAAATGAAGCCCAAAACCCGAAAATAGGGCAAAAAATGGAAAAAAACTTAATTCGTAGGATCGATCTGAAATCACGTATACTAGTACAAGTCGAGACGAGAAATTCAATGGTGCAAACCAGACTTCAATCTGACTATTAGTTTCGAAATTAAACGCTTGAAAAGAAATGAAGCCCAAAACCTGAAAATAGGGCAAAAAATGGGAAAAAACTTAATTTCGTAGGATCGATCTGAAATCACGTATACAGGTACAACACGAGACGAGAAATTCAATGGTGCAAACCAGACTTCAATCCGACTATTAGTTTCGAAATTAAACGCTTGAAAAGAAATGAAGCCCAAAACCCGTAAATAGGGCAAAAAATGAAAAAAAACTTAATTTCGTAGGATCCATCTAAAATCACGTATACAGGTACAACTCGAGACGAGAAATTCAATGGTGCAAACCAGACTTCAATCCGACTATTAGTTTCGAAATTAAACGCTTGAAAAGAAATGAAGCCCAAAACCGAAAATAGGGCATAAAATGGAAAAAACTCAATTTCGTAGGATCGATCTGAAATCACGTATAGAGGTACAACTCGAGACGAGAAATTCAATGGTGCAAACAAGACTTCAATCCGACTATTAGTTTCGAAATTAAACGCTTGAAAAGAAATGAAGCCCAAAACCCGAAAATAGGGCAAAAAATGGAAAAAAACTTAATTTCGTAGGATCGATCTGAAATCACGTATACAGGTACAACTCGAGACGAGAAATTCAATGGTGCAAACCAGACTTCAATCCGACTATTAATTTCGAAATTAAACGCTTGAAAAGAAATGAAGCCCAAAACCCGAAAATAGGGCAAAAAATGGAAAAAAACTTAATTTCGTAGGATCGATCTGAAATCACGTATACAGGTACAACTCGAGACGAGAAATTCAATGGTGCAAACCAGACTTCAATCCGACTATTAGTTTTGAAATTAAACGCTTGAAAAGAAATGAAGCCCAAAACCCGAAAATAGGGACAAAAATGGAAAAAATCTTAATTTCGTAGGATCAATCTGAAATCACGTATACACGTACAACTCGAGACGAGAAATTCAATGGTGCAAACCAGACTTCAATCCGACTATTAGTTTCGAAATTAAACGCTTGAAAACAAAATGAAGCCCAAAACCCGAAAATAGGGCAAAAAATGGAAAAAACTTAATTTCGTAGGATCGATCTGAAATCACGTATACAGGTACAACTCGAGACGAGAAATTCAATGGTGCAAACCAGACTTCAATCCGACTATTAGTTTCGAAATTAAACGCTTGAAAAGAAATGAAGCCCAAAACCCGAAAATAGGGCAAAAAATGGAAAAAAACTTAATTTCGTAGATCGATCAGAAATCACGTATACAGGTACAACTCGAGACGAGAAATTCAATGGTGCAAACCAGAATTCAATCCGACTATTAGTTTCGAAATTAAACGCTTGAAAAGAAATGAAGCCCAAAACCCGAAAATAGGGCAAAAAATGGAAAAAAACTTAATTTCGTAGGATCGATCTGAAATCACGTATACAGGTACAACTCGAGACGAGAAATTCAATGGTGCAAACCAGACTTCAATCCGACTATTAGTTTCGAAATTAAACGCTTGAAAAGAAATGAAGCCCAAAACCCGAAAATAGGGCAAAAAATGGGAAAAAACTTAATTTCGTAGGATCGTTCTGAAATCACGTATACAGGTACAACACGAGACGAGAAATTCAATGGTGCAAACCAGACTTCAATCCGACTATTAGTTTCGAAATTAAACGCTTGAAAAGAAATGAAGCCCAAAACCCGTAAATAGGGCAAAAAATGTAAAAAAACTTAATTTCGTAGGATCCATCTAAAATCACGTATACAGGTACAACTCGAGACGAGAAATTCAATGGTGCAAACCAGACTTCAATCCGACTATTAGTTTCGAAATTAAACGCTTGAAAAGAAATGAAGCCCAAAACCCGAAAATAGGGCAAAAATGGAAAAAAACTTAATTTCGTAGAATCGATCTGAAATCACGTATACAGGTACAACTCGAGACGAGAAATTCAATGGTGCAAACCAGACTTCAATCCGACTATTAGTTTCGAAATTAAACGCTTGAAAAGAAATGAAGCCAAAACCCGTAAATAGGGCAAAAAATGGAAAAAAACTTAATTTCGTAGGATCGATCTGAAATCACGTATACAGGTACAACTCGAGACGAGAAATTCAATGGTGCAAAACCAGACTTCAATCCGACTATTAGTTTCGAAATTAAACGCTTGAAAGAAATGAAGCCCAAAACCCGAAAATAGGGCAAAAAATGCAAAAAAAACTTAAATTCGTAGGATCGATCTGAAATCACGTGTACACGTACAACTCGAGACGAGAAATTCAATGGTGCAAACCAGACTTCAATCCGACTATTAGTTTCGTAATTAAACGCTTGAAAAGAAATGAAGCCCAAAACCCGAAAATAGGGCAAAAAATGGAAAAAACTTAATTTCGTAGGATCGATCTGAAATCACGTATACAGGTACAACACGAGACGAGAAATTCAATGGTGCAAACCAGACTTTAATCCGACTATTAGTTTCGAAATTAAACGCTTGAAAAGAAATGAAGCCCTAAACCCGAAAATAGGGCAAAAAATGGAAAAAAAAATAATTTCGTAGGATCGATCTGAAATCACGTATACACGTACAACTCGAGACGAGAAATTCAATCGTGCAAACCAGACTTCAATCCGACTATTAGTTTCGAAATAAAACGCTTGAAAACAAATGAGCCCAAAACCCGAAAATGGGGGAAAAAATGGAAAAAAACTTAATTTCGTAGGATCGATCTGAAATCACGTATACAGGTACAACTCGAGACGAGAAATTCAATGGTGCAAACCAGACTTCAATCCGACTATTAGTTTCGAAATTAAACGCTTGAAAAGAAATGAAGCCCAAAACCCGAAAATAGGGCAAAAAATGGAAAAAAAACTTAATTTCGTAGGATCGATCTGAAATCACGTATACAGGTACAACTCGAGACGAGAAATTCAATGGTGCAAACCAGAATTCAATCCGACTATTAGTTTCGAAATTAAACGCTTGAAAAGAAATGAAGCCAAAAACCCGAAAATAGGGCAAAAATGGAAAAAACTTAATTGCGTAGGATCGATCTGAAATCACGTATACAGGTACAACTCGAGACGAGAAATTCAATGGTGCAAACCAGACTTCAATCCGACTATTAGTTTCGAAATTAAACGCTTGAAAAGAAATGAAGCCCAAAACACGAAAATAGGGCAAAAAATGGAAAAAAACTTAATTTCGTAGGATCGATCTGAAATCACGTATACAGGTACAACTCGAGACGAGAAATTCAATGGTGCAAACCAGAATTCAATCCGACTATTAGTTTCGAAATTAAACGCTTGAAAAGAAATGAAGCCCAAAACCCGAAAATAGGGCAAAAAATGGAAAAAAACTTAATTGCGTAGGATCGATCTGAAATCACGTATACAGGTACAACTCGAGACGAGAAATTCAATGGTGCAAACCAGACTTCAATCCGACTATTAGTTTCGAAATTAAACGCTTGAAAAGAAATGAAGCCCAAAACACGAAAATAGGGCAAAAAATGGAAAAAAAACTTAATTTCGTAGGATCGATCTGAAATCACGTATACAGGTACAACTCGAGACGAGAAATTCAATGGTGCAAACCAGACTTCAATCCGACTATTAGTTTCGAAATTAAACGCTTGAAAAGAAATGAAGCCCAAAACCCGAAAATAGGGCAAAAAATGGAAAAAAACTTAATTTCGTTGGATCGATCTGAAATCACGTATACAGGTACAACTCGAGACGAGAAATTCAATGGTGCAAACCAGACTTCATCCGACTAATAGTTTCGAAATTAAACGCTTGAAAAGAAATGAAGCCCAAAACCCGAAAATAGGGCAAAAATGGAAAAAAACTTAATTTCGTAGGATCGATCTGAAATCACGTATACTAGTACAACTCGAGACGAGAAATTCAATGGTGCAAACCAGACTTCAATCCGACTATTAAGTTTCGAAATTAAACGCTTGAAAAGAAATGAAGCCCCAAAACCCGAAAATAGGGCAAAAAATGGAAAAAACTTAATTTCGTAGGATCGATCTGAAATCACGTATAAAGGTACAACTCGAGACGAGAAATTCAATGGTGCAAACCAGACTTCAATCCGACTATTAGTTTCGAAATTAAACGCTTGAAAAGAAATGAAGCCCAAAACCCGAAAATAGGCAAAAAATGGAAAAAAAACTTAATTTCGTAGGATCGATCTGAAATCACGTATACATGTACAACTCGAGACGAGGAATTCAATGGTGCAAACTAGACTTCAATCCGACTATTAGTTTCGAAATTAAACGCTTGAAAAGAAATGAAGCCCAAAACCCGAAAATAGGGCAAAAAATGGAAAAAAACTTAATTTCGTAGGATCGATCTGAAATCACGTATACAGGTACAACTCGAGACGAGAAATTCAATGGTGCAAACCAGACTTCAATCCGACTGTTAGTTTCGAAATTAAACGCTTGAAAAGAAATGAAGCCCAAAACCCGAAAATAGGGCAAAAAATGGGAAAAAACTTAATTTCGTAGGATCGATCTGAAATCACGTATACAGGTACAACTCGAGACGAGAAATTCAATGGTGCAAACCAGACTTCAATCCGACTATTAGTTTCGAAATTAAACGCTTGAAAAGAAATGAAGCCTAAAACCCGAAAATAGGGCAAAAAATGGAAAAAAACTTAATTTCGTAGGATCGATCTGAAATCACGTATACTAGTACAACTCGAGACGAGAAATTCAATGGTGCAAACCAGACTTCAATCTGACTATTAGTTTCGAATTAAACGCTTGAAAAGAAATGAAGCCCAAAACCTGAAAATAGGGCAAAAAATGGGGAAAAAACTTAATTTCGTAGGATCGATCTGAAATCACGTATACAGGTACAACACGAGACGAGAAATTCAATGGTGCAAACCAGACTTCAATCCGACTATTAGTTTCGAAATTAAACGCTTGAAAAGAAATGAAGCCCAAAACCCGAAAATAGGGCATAAAATGGAAAAAACTTAATTTCGTAGGATCGATCTGAAATCACGTATACAGGTACAACTCGAGACGAGAAATTCAATGGTGCAAACCAGACTTCAATCCGACTATTAATTTCGAATTAAACGCTTGAAAAGAAATGAAGCCCAAAACCCGAAAATAGGGCAAAAAATGGAAAAAAACTTAATTTCGTAGGATCGATCTGAAATCACGTATACAGGTACAACTCGAGACGAGAAATTCAATGGTGCAAACCAGACTTCAATCCGACTATTAGTTTTGAAATTAAACGCTTGAAAAGAAATGAAGCCCAAAACCCGAAAATAGGGCAAAAAATGGAAAAAATCTTAATTTCGTAGGATCGATCTGAAATCACGTATACACGTACACTCGAGACGAGAAATTCAATGGTGCAAACCAGATTTCAATCCGACTATTAGTTTCGAAATTAAACGCTTGAAAACAAATGAAGCCCAAAACCCGAAAATAGGGCAAAAAATGGAAAAAAACTTAATTTCGTAGGATCGATCTGAAATCTCGTATACAGGTACAACTCGAGACGAGAAATTCAATGGTGCAAACCAGACTTCAATCCGACTATTAGTTTCGAAATTAAACGCTTGAAAAGAAATGAAGCCCAAAACCCGAAAATAGGGCAAAAAATGGAAAAAAACTTAATTTCGTAGGATCGATCAGAAATCACGTATACAGGTACAACTCGAGACGTGAAATTCAATGGTGCAAACCAGAATTCAATCCGACTATTAGTTTCGAAATTAAACGCTTGAAAAGAAATGAAGCCCAAAACCCGAAAATAGGGCAAAAAATGGAAAAAACTTAATTTCGTAGGATCGATCTGAAATCACGTATACAGGTACAACTCGAGACGAGAAATTCAATGTGCAAACCAAACTTCAATCCGACTATTAGTTTCGAATTAAACGCTTGAAAAGAAATGAAGCCCAAAACCCGAAAATAGGGCAAAAAATGGGAAAAAACTTAATTTCGTAGGATCGTTCTGAATCACGTATACAGGTACAACACGAGACGAGAAATTCAATGGTGCAAACCAGACTTCAATCCGACTATTAGTTTCGAAATTAAACGCTTGAAAAGAAATGAAGCCAAAACCCGTAAATAGGGCAAAAAATGAAAAAAAACTTAATTTCGTAGGATCCATCTAAAATCACGTATACAGGTACAACTCGAGACGAGAAATTTAATGGGTGCAAACCAGACTTCAATCCGACTATTAGTTTCGAAATTAAACGCTTGAAAAGAAATGAAGCCCAAAACCCGAAATAGGGCAAAAAATGGAAAAAAACTTAATTTCGTAGGATCGATCTGAAATCACGTATACAGGTACAACTCGAGACGAGAAATTCAATGGTGCAAACCAGACTTCAATCCGACTATTAGTTTCGAAATTAAACGCTTGAAAAGAAATGAAGCCAAAAACCCGTAAATAGGGCAAAAAATGGAAAAAAACTTAATTTCGTAGGATCGATCTGAAATCACGTATACAGGTACAACTCGAGACGAGAAATTCCAATGGTGCAAACCAGACTTCAATCCGACTATTAGTTTCGAAATTAAACGCTTGAAAAGAAATGAAGCCCAAAACCCGAAAATAGGGCAAAAAATTGAAAAAAACTTAATTTCGTAGGATCGATCTGAAATCACGTGTACACGTACAACTCGAGACGAGAAATTCAATGGTGCAAACCAGACTTCAATCCGACTATTAGTTTCGTAATTAAACGCTTGAAAAGAAATGAAGCCCAAAACCCGAAAAATAGGGCAAAAAATGGGAAAAAACTTAATTTCGTAGGATCGATCTGAAATCACGTATACAGGTACAACACGAGACGAGAAATTCAATGGTGCAAACCAGACTTTAATCCGACTATTAGTTTCGAAATTAAACGCTTGAAAAGAAATGAAGCCCTAAACCCGAAAATAGGGCAAAAAATGGAAAAAAAAATAATTTCGTAGGATCGATCTGAAATCACGTATACTAGTACAACTCGAGACGAGAAATTCAATCGTGCAAACCAGACTTCAATCCGACTATTAGTTTCGAAATAAAACGCTTGAAAACAAATGAAGCCCAAAACCCGAAAATGGGGGAAAAAATGGAAAAAAACTTAATTTCGTAGGATCGATCTGAAATCACGTATACAGGTACAACTCGAGACGAGAAATTCAATGGTAGCAAACCAGACTTCAATCCGACTATTAGTTTCGAAATTAAACGCTTGAAAAGAAATGAAGCCCAAAACCCGAAAATAGGGCAAAAAATGGAAAAAGACTTAATTTCGTAGGATCGATCTGAAATCACGTATACAGGTACAACTCGAGACGAGAAATTCAATGGTGCAAACCAGAATTCAATCCGACTATTAGTTTCGAAATTAAACGCTTGAAAAGAAATGAAGCCCAAAACCCGAAAATAGGGCAAAAAATGGAAAAAAACTTAATTGCGTAGGATCGATCTGAAATCACGTATACAGGTACAACTCGAGACGAGAAATTCAATGGTGCAAACCAGACTTCAATCCGACTATTAGTTTCGAAATTAAACGCTTGAAAAGAAATGAAGCCCAAAACACGAAAATAGGGCAAAAAATGGAAAAAAACTTAATTTCGTAGGATCAATCTGAAATCACGTATACAGGTACAACTCGAGACGAGAAATTCAATGGTGCAAACCAGAATTCAATCCGACTATTAGTTTCGAAATTAAACGCTTGAAAAGAAATGAAGCCCAAAACCCGAAAATAGGGCAAAAAATGGAAAAAAACGTGATTGCGTAGGATCGATCTGAAATCACGTATACAGGTACAACTCGAGACGAGAAATTCAATGGTGCAAACCAGACTTCAATCCGACTATTAGTTTCGAAATTAAACGCTTGAAAGAAATGAAGCCCAAAACACGAAAATAGGGCAAAAAATGGAAAAAAACTTAAATTCGTAGGATCGATCTGAAATCACGTATACAGGTACAACTCGAGACGAGAAATTCAATGGTGCAAACCAGACTTCAATCCGACTATTAGTTTCGAAATTAAACGCTTGAAAAGAAATGAAGCCCAAAACCCGAAAATAGGGCAAAAAATGGGAAAAAACTTAATTTCGTTGGATCGATCTGAAATCACGTATACAGGTACAACTCGAGACGAGAAATTCAATGGTGCAAACCAGACTTCAATCCGACTAATAGTTTCGAAATTAAACGCTTGAAAAGAAATGAAGCCCAAAACCCGAAAATAGGGCAAAAAATGGAAAAAAACTTAATTTCGTAGGATCGATCTGAAATCACGTATACTAGTACAACTCGAGACGAGAAATTCAATGGTGCAAACCAGACTTCAATCCGACTATTAGTTTCGAAATTAAACGCTTGAAAAGAAATGAAGCCCAAAACCCGAAAATAGGGCAAAAAATGGAAAAAACTTAATTTCGTAGGATCGATCTGAAATCACGTATACTGGTACAACTCGAGACGAGAAATTCAATGGTGCAAACCAGACTTCAATCCGACTATTAGTTTCGAAATTAAACGCTTGAAAAGAAATGAAGCCCAAAACCCGAAAATAGGGCAAAAAATGGAAAAAACTTAATTTCGTAAGATCGATCTGAAATCACGTACACAGGTACAACTCGAGACGAGAAATTCAATGGTGCAAACCAGACTTCAATCCGACTATTAGTTTCGAAATTAAACGCTTGAAAAGAAATGAAGCCCAAAACCCGAAAATAGGGCAAAAAATGGAAAAAAACTTAATTTCGTAGGATCGATCTGAAATCACGTATACAGGTACAACTCGAGACGAGGAATTCAATGGTGCAAACTAGACTTCAATCCGACTATTAGTTTCGAAATTAAACGCTTGAAAAGAAATGAAGCCCAAAACCCGAAAATAGGGCAAAAAATGGAAAAAAACTTAATTTCGTAGGATCGATCTGAAATCACGTATACAGGTACAACTCGAGACGAGAAATTCAATGGTGCAAACCAGACTTCAATCCGACTGTTAGTTTCGAAATTAAACGCTTGAAAAGAAATGAAGCCCAAAACCCGAAAATAGGGCAAAAAATGGGAAAAAACTTAATTTCGTAGGATCGATCTGAAATCACGTATACAGGTACAACACGAGACGAGAAATTCAATGGTGCAAACCAGACTTCAATCCGACTATTAGTTTCGAAATTAAACGCTTGAAAAGAAATGAAGCCCAAAACCCGAAAATAGGGCAAAAAATGGGAAAAAACAATTTCGTAGGATCGATCTGAAATCACGTATACACGTACAACTCGAGACGAGAAATTCAATGGTGCAAACCAGACTTCAATCTGACTATTAGTTTCGAAATAAAACGCTTGAAAAGAAATGAAGCCCAAAACCCGAAAATAGGGCAAAAAATGGAAAAAAACTTAATTTCGTAGGATCGATCTGAAATCACGTATACAGGTACAACTCGAGACGAGAAATTCAATGGTGCAAACCAGACTTCAATCCGACTATTAGTTTCGAAATTAAACGCTTGAAAAGAAATGAAGCCTAAAACCCGAAAATAGGGCAAAAAATGGAAAAAAACTTAATTTCGTAGGATCGATCTGAAATCACGTCTACAGGTACAACTCGAGACGAGAAATTCAATGGGTCAAACCAGACTTCAATCCGACTATTAGTTTCGAAATTAAACGCTTGAAAAGAAATGAAGCCCAAAACCCGAAAATAGGGCAAAAAATGGAAAAAAACTTAATTTCGTAGGATCGATCTGAAATCACGTATACAGGTACAACTCGAGACGAGAAATTCAATGGTGCAAACCAGACTTCAATCCGACTATTAATTTCGATATTAAACGCTTGAAAAGAAATGAAGCCAAAAACCCGAAAATAGGGCAAAAAATGGGAAAAAACTTAATTTCGTAGGATCGATCTGAAATCACGTATACAGGTACAACACGAGACGAGAAATTCAATGGTGCAAACCAGACCTCAATCCGACTATTAGTTTCGAAATTAAACGCTTGAAAATAAATGAAGCCCTAAACCCGAAAATAGGGCAAAAAATGAAAAAAAATAATTTCGTAGGATCGATCTGAAATCACGTATACACGTACAACTCGAGACGAGAAATTCAATCGTGCAAACCAGACTTCAATCCGACTATTAGTTTCGAAATAAAACGCTTGAAAACAAATGAAGCCCAAAACCCGAAAATAGGGCAAAAAATGGAAAAAAACTTAATTTCGTAGGATCGATCTGAAATCACGTATACAGGTACAACTCGAGACGAGAAATTCAATGGTGCAAACCAGACTTCAATCCGACTATTAGTTTCGAAATTAAACGCTTGAAAAGAAATGAAGCCCAAAACCCGTAAATAGGGCAAAAAATGAAAAAAAACTTAATTTCGTAGGATCCATCTAAAATCACGTATACAGGTACAACTCGAGACGAGAAATTTAATGGTGCAAACCAGACTTCAATCCGACTATTAGTTTCGAAATTAAACGCTTGAAAAGAAATGAAGCCCAAAACCCGAAAATAGGGCAAAAAATGGAAAAAAACTTAATTTCGTAGGATCGATCTGAAATCACGTGTACAGGTACAACTCGAGACGAGAAATTCAATGGTGCAAACCAGACTTCAATCCGACTATTAGTTTCGAAATTAAACGCTTGAAAAGAAATGAAGCCCAAAACCCGAAAATAGGGCAAAAAATGGAAAAAAACTTAATTTCGTAGGATCCATCTGAAATCACGTATACAGGTACAACTCGAGACGAGAAATTCAATGGTGCAAACCAGACTTCAATCCGACTATTAGTTTCGAAATTAACGCTTGAAAAGAAATGAAGCCCAAAACCCGAAAATAGGGCAAAAAATGGAAAAAACTTAATTTCGTAGGATCGATCTGAAATCACGTATACAGGTACAACTCGAGACGAGAAATTCAATGGTGCAAACCAGACTTCAATCAGACTATTAGTTTCGAAATTAAACGCTTGAAAAGAAATGAAGCCCTAAACCCGAAAATAGGGCAAAAAATGGAAAAAAACTTAATTTCGTAGGATCGATCTGAAATCACGTATACACGTACAACTCGAGACGAGAAATTCAATCGTGCAAACCAGACTTCAATCCGACTGTTAGTTTCGAAATTAAACGCTTGAAAAGAAATGAAGCCCAAAACCCGAAAATAAGGCAAAAAATGGAAAAAATCTTAATTTCGTAGGATCGATCTGAAATCACGTCTACAGGTACAACCCGAGACGAGAAATTCAATGGGGCAAACCAGAATTCAATCCGACTATTAGTTTCGAAATTAAACGCTTGAAAAGGAATGAAGCCCAAAACCCGAAAATAGGGCAAAAAATGGAAAAAAAACTTAATTTTGTAGGATCGATCTGAAATCACGTATACATGTACAACTCGAGACGAGAAATTCAATGGGCAAACCAGACACCAAACCAACTATTAGTTTCGAAATTAAACGCTTGAAAAGAAATGAAGCCCAAAACCCGAAAATAGGGCAAAAAATGGGAAAAAACTTAATTTCGTAGGATTGATCTGAAATCACGTGTACACGTACAACTCGAGACGAGAAATTCAATGGTGCAAACCAGACTTCAATCCGACTATTAGTTTCCAAATTAAACGCTTGAAAAGAAATGAAGCCCAAAACCCGAAAATAGGGCAAAAAATGGGAAAAAAGTTAATTTCGTAGGATCGATCTGAAATCACGTATACAGGTACAACACGAGACGAGAAATTCAATGGTGCAAACCAGACTTTAATCCGACTATTAGTTTCGAAATTAAACGCTTGAAAAGAAATGAAGCCCTAAACCCGAAAATAGGGCAAAAAATGGAAAAAAAATAATTTCGTAGGATCGATCTGAAATCACGTATACACGTACAACTCGAGACGAGAAATTCAATCGTGCAAACCAGACTTCAATCCGACTATTAGTTTCGAAATAAAACGCTTGAAAACAAATGAAGCCCAAAACCCGAAAATGGGGGGAAAAATGGAAAAAAACTTAATTTCGTAGGATCGATCTGAAATCACGTATACAGGTACAACTCGAGACGAGAAATTCAATGGTGCAAACCAGACTTCAATCCGACTATTAGTTTCGAAATTAAACGCTTGAAAAGAAATGAAGCCCAAAACCCGAAAATAGGGCAAAAAATGGAAAAAAACTTAATTTCGTAGGATCGATCTGAAGTCACGTATACAGGTACAACTCGAGACGAGAAATTCAATGGTGCAAACCAGAATTCAATCCGACTATTAGTTTCGAAATTAAACGCTTGAAAAGAAATGAAGCCCAAAACCCGAAAATAGGGCAAAAAATGGAAAAAAACTTAATTGCGTAGGATCGATCTGAAATCACGTATACAGGTACAACTCGAGACGAGAAATTCAATGGCGCAAACCAGACTTCAATCCGACTATTAGTTTCGAAATTAAACGCTTGAAAAGAAATGAAGCCCAAAACACGAAAATAGGGCAAAAAATGGAAAAAAACTTAATTTCGTAGGATCGATCTGAAATCACGTATACAGGTACAACTCGAGACGAGAAATTCAATGGTGCAAACCAGACTTCAATCCGACTATTAGTTTCGAAATTAAACGCTTGAAAAGAAATGAAGCCCAAAACCCGAAAATAGGGCAAAAAATGGAAAAAAACTTAATTGCGTAGGATCGATCTGAAATCACGTATACAGGTACAACTCGAGACGAGAAATTCAATGGTGCAAACCAGACTTCAATCCCACTATTAGTTTCGAAATTAAACGCTTGAAAAGAAATGAAGCCCAAAACACGAAAATAGGGCAAAAAATGGAAAAAAACTTAATTTCGTAGGATCGATCTGAAATCACGTATACAGGTACAACTCGAGACGAGAAATTCAATGGTGCAAACCAGACTTCAATCCGACTATTAGTTTCGAAATTAAACGCTTGAAAAGAAATGAAGCCCAAAACCCGAAAATAGGGCAAAAAATGGGAAAAAACTTAATTTCGTTGGATCGATCTGAAATCACGTATACAGGTACAACTCGAGACGAGAAATTCAATGGTGCAAACCAGACTTCAATCCGACTAATAGTTTCGAAATTAAACGCTTGAAAAGAAATGAAGCCCAAAACCCGAAAATAGGGCAAAAAATGGAAAAAACTTAATTTCGTAGGATCGATCTGAAATCACGTATAAAGGTACAACTCGAGACGAGAAATTCAATGGTGCAAACCAGACTTCAATCCGACTATTAGTTTCGAAATTAAACGCTTGAAAAGAAATGAAGCCCAAAACCCGAAAATAGGGCAAAAAATGGAAAAAACTTAATTTCGTAAGATCGATCTGAAATCACGTATACATGTACAACTCGAGACGAGAAATTCAATGGTGCAAACCAGACTTCAATCCGACTATTAGTTTCGAAATTAAACGCTTGAAAAGAAATGAAGCCCAAAACCCGAAAATAGGGCAAAAAATGGAAAAAAACTTAATTTCGTAGGATCGATCTGATATCACGTATACATGTACAACTCGAGACGAGGAATTCAATGGTGCAAACTAGACTTCAATCCGACTATTAGTTTCGAAATTAAACGCTTGAAAAGAAATGAAGCCCAAAACCCGAAAATAGGGCAAAAAATGGAAAAAAACTTAATTTCGTAGGATCGATCTGAAATCACGTATACAGGTACAACTCGAGACGAGAAATTCAATGGTGCAAACCAGACTTCAATCCGACTGTTAGTTTCGAAATTAAACGCTTGAAAAGAAATGAAGCCCAAAACCCGAAAATAGGGCAAAAAATGGGAAAAAACTTAATTTCGTAGGATCGATCTCAAATCACGTATACAGGTACAACACGAGACGAGAAATTCAATGGTGCAAACCAGACTTCAATCCGACTATTAGTTTCGAAATTAAACGCTTGAAAAGAAATGAAGCCCAAAACCCGAAAATAGGGCAAAAAATGGGAAAAAACTTAATTTCGTAGGATCGATCTGAAATCACGTATACACGTACAACTCGAGACGAGAAATTCAATGGTGCAAACCAGACTTCAATCTGACTATTAGTTTCGAAATAAAACGCTTGAAAAGAAATGAAGCCCAAAACCCGAAAATAGGGCAAAAAATGGAAAAAAACTTAATTTCGTAGGATCGATCTGAAATCACGTATACAGGTACAACTCGAGACGAGAAATTCAATGGTGCAAACCAGACTTCAATCCGACTATTAGTTTCGAAATTAAACGTTTGAAAAGAAATGAAGCCCAAAACCCGTAAATAGGGCAAAAAATGGAAAAAAACTTAATTTCGTAGGATCGATCTGAAATCACGTATACAGGTACAACTCGAGACGAGAAATTCAATGGTGCAACCCAGACTTCAATCCGACTATTAGTTTCGAAATTAAACGCTTGAAAAGAAATGAAGCCCAAAACCCGAAAATAGGGCAAAAAATGGAAAAAAACTTAATTTCGTAGGATCGATCTGAAATCACGTATACAGGTACAACTCGAGACGAGAAATTCAATGGTGCAAACCAGACTTCAATCCGACTATTAGTTTCGAAATTAAACGCTTGAAAAGAAATGAAGCCTAAAACCCGAAAATAGGGCAAAAAATGGAAAAAAACTTAATTTCGTAGGATCGATCTGAAATCACGTCTACAGGTACAACTCGAGACGAGAAATTCAATGGGGCAAACCAGACTTCAATCCGACTATTAGTTTCGAAATTAAACGCTTGAAAAGAAATGAAGCCCAAAACCCGAAAATAGGGCAAAAAATGGAAAAAAACTTAATTTCGTAGGATCGATCTGAAATCACGTATACAGGTACAACTCGAGACGAGAAATTCAATGGTGCAAACCAGACTTCAATCCGACTATTAATTTCGAAATTAAACGCTTGAAAAGTAATGAAGCCAAAAACCCGAAAATAGGGCAAAAAATGGGAAAAAACTTAATTTCGTAGGATCGATCTGAAATCACGTATACAGGTACAACTCGAGACGAGAAATTCAATGGTGCAACCCAGACTTCAATCCGACTATTAGTTTCGAAATTAAACGCTTGAAAAGAAATGAAGCCCAAAACCCGAAAATAGGGCAAAAAATGGAAAAAAACTTAATTTCGTAGGATCGATCTGAAATCACGTCTACAGGTACAACTCGAGACGAGAAATTCAATGGTGCAAACCAGACTTCAATCCGACTATTAGTTTCGAAATTAAACGTTTGAAAAGAAATGAAGCCCAAAACCCGTAAATAGGGCAAAAAATGGAAAAAAACTTAATTTCGTAGGATCGATCTGAAATCACGTATACAGGTAACACTCGAGACGAGAAATTCAATGGTGCAACCCAGACTTCAATCCGACTATTAGTTTCGAAATTAAACGCTTGAAAAGAAATGAAGCCCAAAACCCGAAAATAGGGCAAAAAATGGAAAAAAACTTAATTTCGTAGGATCGATCTGAAATCACGTATACAGGTACAACTCGAGACGAGAAATTCAATGGTGCAAACCAGACTTCAATCCGACTATTAGTTTCGAAATTAAACGCTTGAAAAGAAATGAAGCCTAAAACCCGAAAATAGGGCAAAAAATGGAAAAAACTTAATTTCGTAGGATCGATCTGAAATCACGTCTACAGGTACAACTCGAGACGAGAAATTCAATGGGGCAAACCAGACTTCAATCCGACTATTAGTTTCGAAATTAAACGCTTGAAAAGAAATGAAGCCCAAAACCCGAAAATAGGGCAAAAAATGGAAAAAAACTTAATTTCGTAGGATCGATCTGAAATCACGTATACAGGTACAACTCGAGACGAGAAATTCAATGGTGCAAACCAGACTTCAATCCGACTATTAATTTCGAAATTAAACGCTTGAAAAGAAATGAAGCCAAAAACCCGAAAATAGGGCAAAAAATGGGAAAAAAATTAATTTCGTAGGATCGATCTGAAATCACGTATACAGGTACAACTCGAGACGAGAAATTCAATGGTGCAACCCAGACTTCAATCCGACTATTAGTTTCGAAATTAAACGCTTGAAAAGAAATGAAGCCGAAAACACGAAAATAGGGCAAAAAATGGAAAAAAACTTAATTTCGTAGGATCGATCTGAAATCACGTATACAGGTACAACTCGAGACGAGAAATTCAATGGTGCAAACCAGACTTCAATCCGCCTATTAGTTTCGAAATTAAACGCTTGAAAAGAAATGAAGCCTTAAACCCGAAAATAGGGCAAAAAATGGAAAAAAACTTAATTTCGTAGGATCGATCTGAAATCACGTCTACAGGTACAATTCGAGACGAGAAATTCAATGGGGCAAACCAGACTTCAATCCGACTATTAGTTTCGAAATTAAACGCTTGAAAAAAAATGAAGCCAAAAACCCGAAAATAGGGCAAAAAATGGAAAAAAACTTAATTTCGTAGGATCGATCTGAAATCACGTATACAGGTACAACTCGAGACGAGAAATTCAATGGTGCAAACCAGACTTCAATCCGACTATTAATTTCGAAATTAAACGCTTGAAAAGAAATGAAGCCAAAAACCCGAAAATAGGGCAAAAAATGGGAAAAAACTTAATTTCGTAGGATCGATCTGAAATCACGTATACAGGTACAACACGAGACGAGAAATTCAATGGTGCAAACCAGACTTCAGTCCGACTATTAGTTTCGAAATTAAACGCTTGAAAAGAAATGAAGCCCTAAACCCGAAAATAGGGCAAAAAATGAAAAAAAATAATTTCGTAGGATCGATCTGAAATCACGTATACACGTACAACTCGAGACGAGAAATTCAATCGTGCAAACCAGACTTCAATCCGCCTATTAGTTTCGAAATAAAACGCTTGAAAACAAATGAAGCCCAAAACCCGAAAATAGGGCAAAAAATGGAAAAAAACTTAATTTCGTAGGATCGATCTGAAATCACGTATACAGGTACAACTCGAGACGAGAAATTCAATGGTGCAAACCAGACTTCAATCCGACTATTAGTTTCGAAATTAAACGCTTGAAAAGAAATGAAGCCCAAAACCCGTAAATAGGGCAAAAAATGAAAAAAACTTAATTTCGTAGGATCCATCTAAAATCACGTATACAGTTACAACTCGAGACGAGAAATTCAATGGTGCAAACCAGACTTCAATCCGACTATTAGTTTCGAAATTAAACGCTTGAAAAGAAATGAAGCCCAAAACCCGAAAATAGGGCAAAAAATGGAAAAAAACTTAATTTCGTAGGATCGATCTGAAATCACGTGTACAGGTACAACTCGAGACGAGAAATTCAATGGTGCAAACCAGACTTCAATCCGACTATTAGTTTCGAAATTAAACGCTTGAAAAGAAATGAAGCCCAAAACCCGAAAATAGGGCAAAAAATGGAAAAAACTTAATTTCGTAGGATCGATCTGAAATCACGTATACAGGTACAACTCGAGACGAGAAATTCAATGGTGCAAACCAGACTTCAATCCGACTATTAGTTTCGAAATTAAACGCTTGAAAAGAAATGAAGCCCAAAACCCGAAAATAGGGCAAAAAAATGGGAAAAAATCTTAATTTCGTAGGATCCATCTGAAATCACGTATACAGGTACAACTCGAGACGAGAAATTCAATGGTGCAAACCAGACTTCAATCCGACTATTAGTTTCGAAATTAACGCTTGAAAAGAAATGAAGCCCAAAACCCGAAAATAGGGCAAAAAATGGAAAAAAACTTAATTTCGTAGGATCGATCTGAAATCACGTATACAGGTACAACTCGAGACGAGAAATTCAATGGTGCAAACCAGACTTCAATCCGACTATTAGTTTCGAAATTAAACGCTTGAAAAGAAATGAAGCCCTAAACCCGAAAATAGGGCAAAAAATGGAAAAAAACTTAATTTCGTAGGATCGATCTGAAATCACGTATACACGTACAACTCGAGACGAGAAATTCAATCGTGCAATCCAGACTTCAATCCGACTGTTAGTTTCGAAATTAAACGCTTGAAAAGAAATGAAGCCCAAAACCCGAAAATAAGGCAAAAAATGGAAAAAAACTTAATTTCGTAGGATCGATCTGAAATCACGTCTACAGGTACAACCCGAGACGAGAAATTCAATGGGGCAAACCAGAATTCAATCCGACTATTAGTTTCGAAATTAAACGCTTGAAAAGAAATGAAGCCCAAAACCCGAAAATAGGGCAAAAAATGGAAAAAAACTTAATTTCGTAGGATCGATCTGAAATCACGTATATAGGTACAACTCGAGACGAGAAATTCAATGGGGCAAACCAGACATCAAACCAACTATTAGTTTCGAAATTAAACGCTTGAAAAGAAATGAAGCCCAAAACCCGAAAATAGGGCAAAAAATGGAAAAAAACTTAATTTCGTAGGATCGGTCTGAAATCACGTATACAGGTACAACTCGAGACGAGAAATTCAATGGTGCAAACCAGACTTCAATCCGACTATTAGTTTCGAAATTAAACGCTTGAAAAGAAATGAAGCAGAAAACCCGAAAATAGGGCAAAAACTGGAAAAAAACTTAATTTCGTAGGATCGATCTGAAATCACGTATATAGGTACAACTCGAGACGAGAAATTCAATGGTGCAAACCAGACTTCAATCCGACTATTAGTTTCGAAATTAAACGCTTGAAAAGAAATGAAGCCCAAAACCCGAAAATAGGGCAAAAAATGGAAAAAAACTTAATTCCTAGGATCGATCTGAAATCACGTATACAGGTACAGCTCGAGACGAGAAATTCAATGGTGCAAACCAGACTTCAATCCGACTATTAGTTTCGAAATTAAACGCTTGAAAAGAAATGAAGCCCAAAACCCGAAAATAGGGCAAAAAATGGAAAAAAACTTAATTCCTAGGATCGATCTGAAATCACGTATACAGGTACAGCTCGAGACGAGAAATTCAATGGTGCAAACCAGACTTCAATCCGACTATTAGTTTCGAAATTAAACGCTTGAAAAGAAATGAAGCCCAAAACCCGAAAATAGGGCAAAAAATGGAAAAAAACTTAATTTCGTAGGATCGATCTGAAATCACGTATACAGGTACAACTCGAGACGAGAAATTCAATGTTGCAAACGAGACTTCAATCCGACTATTAGTTTCGAAATTAAACGCTTGAAAAGAAATGAAGCCCAAAACCCGAAAATAGGGCAAAAAATGGAAAAAAAACTTAATTTCGTAGGATCGATCTGAAATCACGTATATAGGTACAACTCGAGACGAGAAATTCAATGGTGCAAACCAGACTTCAATCCGACTATTAGTTTCGAAATTAAACGCTTGAAAAGCAATGAAGCCCAAAACCCGAAAATAGGGCAAAAAATGGAAAAAAACTTAATTTCGTAGGATCGATCTGAAATCACGTATACAGGTACAACTCGAGACGAGAAATTCAATGGTGCAAACCAGACTTCAATCCGACTACTAGTTTCGAAATTAAACGCTTGAAAAGAAATGAAGCCCTAAACACGAAAATAGGGCAAAAAATGGAAAAAAACTTAATTTCGTAGGATCGATCTGAAATCACGTATACACGTACAACTCGAGACGAGAAATTCAATCGTGCAAACCAGACTTCAATCCGACTGTTAGTTGCGAAATTAAACGCTTGAAAAGAAATGAAGCCCAAAACCCGAAAATAGGGCAAAAAATGGAAAAACACTTAATTTCGTAGGATCGATCTAAAATCACGTATATAGGTACAACTCGAGACGAGAAATTCAATGGTGCAAACCAGACTTCAATCCGACTATTAGTTTCGAAATTAAACGCTTGAAAAGATATGAAGCCCAAAACCCGAAAATAGGGCAAAAAATGAAAAAAAACTTAATTCCTAGGATCGATCTGAAATCACGTATACAGGTACAACTCGAGACGAGAAATTCAATGGTGCAAACCAGACTTCAATCCGACTATTAGTTTCGAAATTAAACGCTTGAAAAGAAATGAAGCCCAAAACCCGAAAATAGGGCAAAAAATGGAAAAAAACTTAATTTCGTAGGGTCGATCTGAAATCACGTATACAGGTACAACTCGAGACGAGAAATTCAATGGTGCAAACCAGACTTCAATCCGACTATTAGTTTCGAAATTAAACGCATGAAAAGAAATGAAGCCCAAAACCCGAAAATAGGGCAAAAAATGGAAAAAAACTTAATTTCGTAGGATCGATCTGAAATCACGTATACACGTACAACTCGAGACGAGAAATTCAATCGTTCAAACCAGACTTCAATCCGACTGTTAGATTCGAAATTAAACGCTTGAAAAGAAATGAAGCCCAAAACCCGAATATAGGGCAAAAAATGGAAAAAAACTTAATTTCGTAGGATCGATCTGAAATCACGTCTACAGGTACATCCCGAGACGAGAAATTCAATGGGGCAAACCAGACTTCAATCCGACTATTAGTTTCGATATTAAACGCTTGAAAAGAAATGAAGCCCAAAACCCGAAAATAGGGCAAAAAATGGAAACAAACTTAATTTCGTAGGATCGATCTGAAATCACGTCTACAGGTACAACTCGAGACGAGAAATTCAATGGGGCAAACCAGACTTCAATCCGACTATTAGTTTCGAAATTAAACGCTTGAAAAGAAATGAAGCCCAAAACCCGAAAATAGGGCAAAAAATGGAAAAAAACTGAATTTCGTAGAATCGATCTGAAATCACGTATACAGGTACAACTCGAGACGAGAAATTCAATGGTGCAAACCAGACTTCAATCCGACTATTAGTTTCGAAATTAAACACTTGAAAAGAAATGAAGCCGAAAACCCGAAAATAGGGCAAAAAATGGAAAAAAAACTTAATTTCGTAGGATCGATCTGAAATCACGTATACAGGTACAACTCGAAACGAAAAATTCAATGGTGCAAACCAGACTTCAATCCGACTATTAGTTTCGAAATTAAACGCTTGAAAAGAAATGAAGCCCAAAACCCGAAAATAGGGCAAAAAATGGAAAAAAACTTAATTCCTAGGATCGATCTGAAATCACGTATACAGGTACAACTCGAGACGAGAAATTCAATGGTGCAAACCAGACTTCAATCCGACTATTAGTTTCCAAATTAAACGCTTGAAAAGAAATGAAGCCCAAAACCCGAAAATAGGGCAAAAAATGGAAAAAAACTTAATTTCGTAGGATCGATCTGAAATCACGTATACAGGTACAACTCGAGACGAGAAATTCAATGGTGCAAACCAGACTTCAATCCGACTATTAGTTTCGAAATTAAACGCTTGAAAAGAAATGAAGCCCAAAACCCGAAAATAGGGCAAAAAATGGAAAAAAACTTAATTTCGTAGGATCGATCTCAAATCACGTATACAGGTACAACTCGAGACGAGAAATTCAATGGTGCAAACCAGACTTCAATCCGACTATTAGTTTCGAAATTAAACGCTTGAAAAGAAATGAAGCCCAAAACCCGAAAATAGGGCAAAAAATGGGAAAAAACTTAATTTCGTAGGATCGATCTGAAATCACGTATACAGGTACAACTCGAGACGAGAAATTCAATGGTGCAAAACAGACTTCAATCCGACTATTAGTTTCGAAATTAAACGCTTGAAAAGAAATGAAGCCCAAAACCCGAAAATAGGGCAAAAAATGGAAAAAAACTTAATTTCGTAGGATCGATCTGAAATCACGTATACAGGTACAACTCGAGACGAGAAATTCAATGGGGCAAACCAGACTTCAATCCGACTATTAGTTTTGAAATTAAACGCTTGAAAAGAAATGAAGCCCAAAACCCGAAAATAGGGCAAAAAATGGAAAAAAGCTTAATTTCGTAGGATCGATCTGAAGTCACGTATACAGGTACAACTCGAGACGAGAAATTCAATGGTGCAAACCAGACTTCAATCCGACTATTAGTTTCGAAATTAAACGCTTGAAAAGAAATGAAGCCCAAAACCCGAAAATAGGGCAAAAAATGGAAAAAAACTTAATTCCTAGGATCGATCTGAAATCACGTATACAGGTACAACTCGAGACGAGAAATTCAATGGTGCAAACCAGACTTCAATCCGACTATTAGTTTCGAAATTAAACGCTTGAAAAGAAATGAAGCCCAAAACCCGAAAATAGGGCAAAAAATGGAAAAAAACTTAATTTCGTAGGATCGATCTGAAATCACGTATACAGGTACAACTCGAGACGAGAAATTCAATGGTGCAAACCAGACTTCAATCCGACTATTAGTTTCGAAATTAAACGCTTGAAAAGAAATGAAGCCCAAAACCCCAAAATAGGGCAAAAAATGGAAAAAAACTTAATTTCGTAGGATCGATCTGAAATCACGTATACAGGTACAACTCGAGACGAGAAATTCAATGGTGCAAACCAGACTTCAATCTGACTATTAGTTTCGAAATTAAACGCTTGAAAAGAAATGAAGCCCAGAACCCGAAAATAGGGCAAAAAATGGGAAAAAACTTAATATCGTAGGATCGATCTGAAATCACGTATACAGGCACAACTCGAGACGAGAAATTCATTGGTGCAAATCGAACTTCAATCCGACTATTAGTTTCGAAATTAAACGTTTAAAAGTAATGAAGCCCAAAACCCGAAAATAGGGCAAAAAATGGAAAAAACTTAATTTCGTAGGATCGATCTGAAATCACGTATACACGTACAACTCGAGACGAGAAATTCAATCGTGCAAACCAGACTTCAATCCGACTGTTAGATTCGAAATTAAACGCTTGAAAAGAAATGAAGCCCAAAACCCGAAAATAGGGCAAAAAATGGAAAAAAACTTAATTTCGTAGGATCGATCTGAAATCACGTCTACAGGTACAACCCGAGACGAGAAATTCAATGGGGCAAACCAGACTTCAATCCGACTATTAGTTTCGATATTAAACGCTTGAAAAGAAATGAAGCCCAAAACCCGAAAATAGGGCAAAAAATGGAAACAAACTTAATTTCGTAGGATCGATCTGAAATCACGTCTACAGGTACAACTCGAGACGAGAAATTCAATGGGGCAAACCAGACTTCAATCCGACTATTAGTTTCGAAATTAAACGCTTGAAAAGAAATGAAGCCCAAAACCCGAAAATAGGGCAAAAAATGGAAAAAAACTGAATTTCGTAGAATCGATCTGAAATCACGTATACAGGTACAACTCGAGACGAGAAATTCAATGGTGCAAACCAGACTTCAATCCGACTATTAGTTTCGAAATTAAACGCTTGAAAAGAAATGAAGCCGAAAACCCGAAAATAGGGCAAAAAATGGAAAAAAAAACTTAATTTCGTAGGATCGATCTGAAATCACGTATACAGGTACAACTCGAAACGAGATATTCAATGGTGCAAACCAGACTTCAATCCGACTATTAGTTTCGAAATTAAACGCTTGAAAAGAAATGAAGCCCAAAACCCGAAAATAGGGCAAAAAATGGAAAAAAACTTAATTCCTAGGATCGATCTGAAATCACGTATACAGGTACAACTCGAGACGAGAAATTCAATGGTGCAAACCAGACTTCAATCCGACTATTAGTTTCCAAATTAAACGCTTGAAAAGAAATGAAGCCCAAAACCCGAAAATAGGGCAAAAAATGGAAAAAAACTTAATTTCGTAGGATCGATCTGAAATCACGTATACAGGTACAACTCGAGACGAGAAATTCAATGGTGCAAAACAGACTTCAATCCGACTATTAGTTTCCAAATTAAACGCTTGAAAAGAAATGAAGCCCAAAACCCGAAAATAGGGCAAAAAATGGAAAAAAACTTAATTTCGTAGGATCGATCTGAAATCACGTATAGGGGTACAACTCGAGACGAGAAATTCAATGGGGCAAACCAGACTTCAATCCGACTATTAGTTTTGAAATTAAACGCTTGAAAAGAAATGAAGCCCAAAACCCGAAAATAGGGCAAAAAATGGAAAAAAACTTAATTTCGTAGGATCGATCTGAAATCACGTATACAGGTACAACTCGAGACGAGAAATTCAATGGTGCAAACCAGACTTCAATCCGACTATTAGTTTCGAAATTAAACGCTTGAAAAGAAATGAAGCCGAAAACCCGAAAATAGGGCAAAAAATGAAAAAAAAACTTAATTTCGTAGGATCGATCTGAAATCACGTATATAGGTACAACTCGAGACGAGAAATTCAATGGTGCAAACCAGACTTCAATCCGACTATTAGTTTCGAAATTAAACGCTTGAAAAGAAATGAAGCCCAAAACCCGAAAATAGGGCAAAAAATGGAAAAAAACTTAATTCCTAGGATCGATCTGAAATCACGTATACAGGTACAACTCGAGACGAGAAATTCAATGGTGCAAACCAGACTTCAATCCGACTATTAGTTTCGAAATTAAACGCTTGAAAAGAAATGAAGCCCAAAACCCGAAAATAGGGCAAAAAATGGAAAAAAACTTAATTTCGTAGGATCGATCTGAAATCACGTATACAGGTACAACTCGAGACGAGAAATTCAATGGTGCAAACCAGACTTCAATCCGACTATTAGTTTCGAAATTAAACGCTTGAAAAGAAATGAAGCCCAAAACCCCAAAATAGGGCAAAAAATGGAAAAAAACTTAATTTCGTAGGATCGATCTGAAATCACGTATACAGGTACAACTCGAGACGAGAAATTCAATGGTGCAAACCAGACTTTAATCCGACTATTAGTTTCGAAATTAAACGCTTGAAAAGAAATGAAGCCCAAAACCCGAAAATAGGGCAAAAAATGGAAAAAAACTTAATTTCGTAGGATCGATCTGAAATCAGGTATACAGGTACAACTCGAGACAAGAAATTCAATGGTGCAAACCAGACTTCAATCCGACTATTAGTTTCGAAATTAAACGCTTGAAAAGAAATGAAGCCGAAAACCCGAAAATAGGGCAAAAAATGGAAAAAAACTTAATTTCGTAGGATCGATCTGAAATCACGTATACAGGTGCAACTCGAGACGAGAAATTCAATGGTGCAAACCAGACTTCAATCCGACTATTAGTTTCGAAATTAAACGCTTGAAAAGAAATGAAGCCCAAAACCCGAAAATAGGGCAAAAAATGGGAAAAAATTTAATTTCGTAGGATCGATCTGAAATCACGTATACAGGTACAACTCGAGACGAGAAATTCAATGGTTCAAACCAGACTTCAATCCGACTATTAGTTTCGAAATTAAACGCTTGAAAAGAAATGAAGCCCAAAACCCGAAAATAGGGCAAAAAATGGAAAAAAACTTAATTTCGTAGGATCGATCTGAAATCACGTATACAGGTACAACTCGAGACGAGAAATTCAATGGTGCAAACCAGACTTCAATCCGACTATTAGTTTCGAAATTAAACGCTTGAAAAGAAATGAAGCCGAAAACCCGAAAATAGGGCAAAAAATGGAAAAAAAACTTAATTTCGTAGGATCGATCTGAAATCACGTATATAGGTACAACTCGAGACGAGAAATTCAATGGTGCAAACCAGACTTCAATATGACTATTAGTTTCGAAATTAAACGCTTGAAAAGAAATGAAGCCCAAAACCCGAAAATAGGGCAAAAAATGGAAAAAAACTTAATTCCTAGGATCGATCTGAAATCACGTATACAGGTACAACTCGAGACGAGAAATTCATTGGTGCAAATCAAACTTCAATCCGACTATTAGTTTCGAAATTAAACGTTTAAAAGTAATGAAGCCCAAAACCCGAAAATAGGGCAAAAAATGGAAAAAACTTAATATCGTAGGATCGATCTGAAATCACGTATACAGGCACAACTCGAGACGAGAAATTCAATGGTGCAAACCAAACCTCAATCCGACTATTAGTTTCGAAATTAAACGCTTGAAAAGAAATGAAGCCCAAAACTCGAAATTGGGGCAAAAAATGGGAAAAACTTAATTTCGTAGGATCGATCTGAAATCACGTATACTAGTACAACTCGAGACGAGAAATTCAATGGTTCAAACCAGACTTCAATCCGACTATTAGTTTCGAAATTAAACGCTTGAAAAGAAATGAAGCCCAAAACCCGAAAATAGGGCAAAAAATGGAAAAAAACTTAATTCCTAGGATCGATCTGAAATCACGTATACAGGTACAACTCGAGACGAGAAATTCAATGGTGCAAACTAGACTTCAATCCGACTATTATTTTCGAAATTAAACGCTTGAAAAGAAATGAAGCTCAAACCCCGAAATTGGGGCAAAAAATGTGAAAAAAATTAATTTCGTAGGATCGATCTGAAATCACGTATACAAGTACATCTCTAGACGAGACATTCAATGGTGCAAACCAGACTTCAATCCGACTCTTAGTTTCGAAATTAAACGCTTGAAAACAAATGAAGCCCAAAACCCGAAATTCCCATTCCGGGTATTGTCTAGTTGAGAGTCATAAAGGCCTACAGTTTGAATTGCATTTTCCGTGGATTCCTCCCATTAAAATCAGGCGGATCTCTAAGCAGAATATCAGTCCAGAATCTAAAACAATGAGTACACACGTCGTTCACCATTCTCTCCCCCATACTCGAAACGTTTCATACATGCCTGAAACGTGAGGAGACTTGTCCTCCTCTTCAAGTTTGTCCTAATTGATCAGATGACGTTTATACAACACATTTTGAAAGTTTCCCGTTATGATATCAAAGAGTCGAAACTATAGGTTACATATGACACACGCTAATAAGGAAATGCTTATTTGGAAACTCAGACTCTGAGAACCATTTCCACATAAATGACATCTTGAACGAACTTTTTTAAAATGCAGAGTGATTTCACAGATATCGAAATTATAGGTTGATGAATACGTGACCATACTTCCACTTTAAGACAAGTACAATAATGGAATTTTCACACTGACATTAGTTTCCATTTCCCGCGAACCGAGTCTTTTCTTGAACTCTTATTTCGTGTTCAAAGTCTCATTCTAAACGGACTATCATATATAATTACGTTTGTAGACTCCGAAGAAAATGATCGCAGGAACCTACAAAACGATTTTGCGTGCATCTCCTTGACAATGGCTCTAAAGAAAAGAACTTGCATATTCAGTTGGTGGTACACATTATCATAATGGATGCGCAAATAACGTTATCTTCATTTTTCGTTGGGAAGTGCAATGTAATTCCACTGTTACACGTAACTAGCTGCGCATTCCATAACCAAGGAGTGAATTAAAATTGCCATTTGTTGTCTGTCGTTAAAACCACTGCGAATGTGGAGAGAATCTCTCCTTCATAAAAGCAAATAATATCAATTAGTCCTTTGCTTTGTGCATAAAATACATAGGAGTTCCGGATAGGGGTGCCTTTTGATTAATCGTGATAGTCAACAGAAATGCAACGAAATAATTCACTGGTGCTCCGAACGCCGAAAGGTCTACTAAATTTGTCGGTGCAGAAGTAGCGAGCAGAGATCCGCTCTGGGCGATGACGTCATCTATTCTAGGAATCTAACTTCGATAACAATCTTCGCTCGTCAAATACTGAGTATGTCGTTTATCACTGCCACTCTCAGTTTTAGTTGGCACTGTGACCACGGTAGACGCGTTGTTCATTTGTATTGTATTCCGTAATTTGTACATACGTGATACTTTGTGATCCTTCTCCTAATAAGATCCTTCTCCCCAGGCTATACGACTTCTTGTGTTCCAATTATCTCGGATAATCGCGAGTGTCATGAACGCGTGTTATACCTGAACGCCAAAGTTCACCGCCCACAGCGCGAGAGGCTTCGTTGGCGCGCCGCTTGGGCACCCCTCCCAGAGGAGGCCAAGTGCTCGAGGCCAGCGTTCGTGTCTCGGTTCACGGACAGCTGAACGCCGGAAGCCGCTCTGCCGCTGCCAGCCTCCCCGGCGCAGCTGTTCTCTCGCGCGGCGCAGACGGTGCCGGGGGGGGGGGAGGTGGCCCCGGCGGCAGATTTTTCAGCATGGCCCCACCAAACAAGCAAAAGGAACACAGAAAGGCTTGAGGCCAATCTAGCGTTGGATTTTTTCTTTCATTTCACATCTGCAAATTTACAATCCGTTCTTCAAGAACATTTAGTAAGTGGTTTGTATTTACGCAAATAACATTACGTGAACTTACTGGTTACATTTCGAGTGGGTTTGTCTAATTAGGGATTAAAACAGCGGTATGGCAGTTCTAATAAGTGTTGGCGTTTCTGTATATTCTATATGTGTGCTGATTATTGTCCAGTAGATTAATTAATAGATGGTTTGAATGTTCATTTAGTTTCTTCGAATACTCCTGGCTTCTTTTCGAAAAGACGTCCGCACGAGTTGAGGTCTTTAGGTTCTTACAAAGGGACGAACGATGGTGCTCCAAATAACTTCCTTTATGTTCTTGTTTCGAATCTTCTGAGAATCTCAATGATCGATACACTGGCAAAACCCCAGTTCTATACCGTAGGTTCACGTGGGTGTTATAACAGTTTTGTGCAACAGCATTTTGTTGAACAGAGACAGCTGGATCCTGTTGAAGAGCCATGACAATTTTCGTTATTTTAATTGCGATTTTTTCGTTTTGTAATAATGAGATTTTTCGATGTCAAGTTGGAACATCTCGGTTAAATTGAGTGTTCATTTTATTTGTGTTTCGTAATACAAGTACGGTAATATGCCACTGTCAAGATCCTGAATATCCTTTAAATGTGGAGAGCTTAAGAAAATGTTCATCATTAGAAGCTGGAGGATGGATGTCAATATTATTGAATGTATTATTTTTATTACAAGTCACTTCATTTTGTTATTGAATTATGTAGAAAATCATTCTTTGCAAATGTACCGAAATATGTAGCATATTTGAATGTGCTATACAAATATTAATAATGTTTTGAAATAACATGAACACAATGAGGCGGAGAAGCGAGAATCCAGTTCTGGCGGTGCTATGCAGGCGAAGTCGCAGCGCGTCTTTTCTGCGAATGTTTACATTTAATTGTTCAATTCGGTACAATTGGAAGTAGCATATGCGTTTTTTCAATGAGAGCTTCCTCTATACCTCTGAATTTCAGGATGATAGCAACGGTGACGGGAGTGAGGGCGAGGCGGGAAAGAGCGGGGCAGCGAGGCAGCGCAGGCCGAGGAGAGTGAGGACCGCGTGGATTTGGGCAGTTCCACGTAAGGCAGGGGACGTCAGGGCAGTGGTCTGTCTGGATAGACGCATACAATAAATAAATACCCAGCAATTGAAACTGAATTCGGCTTTGAACACCGCATGCAATTAATCGCATGGGTCTCCACTCACTTCTAATAGTTCTAAAAGAGATACTTTAAAATTACGATAAGCATGGAAGATTTTGCTTTTAGGCTCGACAGACATAAAGTTAGCTCGTTTGTGATCCCTCTTGCTTAATTTTCTGTCTAAATTACTCGGACATACGCAAAAAGGGCTTTTCAGAATTTGAAGCAATTTGAGATACTACATTCGTTTAAAAAGTGAACTCATATATGCACTAATCACACAATGCAGTGGTTCTGGATGCGAGAATAGCATGGACATGTGTCAATGTCGAAGAACTTGAATACCAGCAAAGCGACGAGAAAGAAGAATTATTCAACATCATACCTTTTGAGAAATTAATTATAGAGAAGTATTATTGTAGTAACCGGCAGAGAGTATACTTTTATACTCAAATTACTATCAAAAACTTTAACAAATGTTGCATCATTGTCTTCCTCTTTTCAGGATTTACCGATTGCTATTGAGAAATATGTAGTTTCATTTTAAAAAAATGAATCAATTTGTTGAAAACTAAAAATATTACAAACAATACCGGTATTGAAACCAATTTCTAAGGTCATTTTCTTTACTTCTAACTGTTAGAAGTTCACGACACGACTTGTTCATAATCAACAGCAAAAGGAAAACAACTATTTTTTTAAATACAGGATTTTCCAAACCCATAAACATATATTCTTAACCAACAACACAAAATTTACCCTTGTACTATAACAAAATCTATCTAGCATAAAGTTTCTCTTCTCTCTTGAAAAAAATTGACAAATTAACAAATTCAAATACAACGATACAATTTTTAACATTTTGACAACAATATAAAGGGAGCATCAAGCACAGTTTGTTAAGTTCAAGTTACATGCACTTTCTGAGCACTCATTACATTATTCGGTTGATGCTCTCTGCATTTATTTTTTACTTGTGAACAGTCTAATGACCGCTATTTACACTGGAGGATGTCATGACACGCATCCACCGCACCTAATTGTTAAAGGGGTGGCTTGGGGCACTACAGAAATTCTGTCAAGAGCCTCCTACATCTTAGCGAATTGGTCGAACTCTGCTTCTCGCAGTTGTGGCAAGTTTGTGGCAAAAGATAAGGAGAAAAAATAGGAAAAACTATTATTACTGACCTCTTCTCAGAGCCTTGCCCCCACCCAAAGGTGGGAAGCTTGCGATGGCCAGCGGTCTGGTGTCGTCGAAAATGTGTCTCCGCGCAGATCCGGGTTCTTACACGGCAATGTAGTGTTCGAAATGGACGCCCGTAAACCTCAGCGCAGCAGCTTCAGTGTCTGTTTCTCTTCTTCGTTCTCACCACCACTCCCCAACAGCACACTTTTTCGGCCTTCCTTCCTCGCGTCTCAAAGCCTTCTCCCCTGTTGCTCCCTACCGCATCGGTCGGCACGGACACTACAATTCAAATATCTAAGAATATATATAAATAGGGATTTCCAGCCTCTTGCAGAGGGTACTGCGCGCGCAATTTGAATGTAGCGTTGGTATCTGTCAACCACGGATAGGTAAGGGTTACAGTATGGTATATTACTTGCCTCATGATTCCGCACTGTTGAGCGAAATTTTCTTTTCGCAATCGTTTCTGAACCGTTAAGAAGTTATAAAGTGGCTCATAGTTGGTCCCTTCGGAAATAGTAGTTCTTTCTTAGTTTTTTCTCTGCTCCTAAGAATATTCCTGCTGCATTTGGAACCAATCGCTTCAGTGATTCAAACGTATGTAGCGAAAGACCTACTGCGGTCGGGACTCGACCCCTAGTACCTCCCGGTCAAATGCACTGAAATGACATTAATCGATGCTTTTACCATCGTGTATAAAGAATTTGTCGCTGTAGAGCGTTGAAGACGCTGCGAAAATTTTAGCAACTTCGGCCAAACGCCGCTGTCTCCCGTCGCCAATGTCCGTGGGTTTACCAGCTAGGGATGCCGATGTTTTTGTAAAAACATCAATGTATTAACGCTGATGTTGTTTTAAACAACGATGTATTGTGATCGGTGTTTTTTTTTTTTATTTGCCGATGTTTTGATACTGAATGAAAAAGTCCTATGATCACAATACTGTAAAAGTTAAAAATGAAATAATAACTTATGGTAACACTGTAGTTCATGTGTTGGAACCAAAGGAACGCTGCATGTACTACCTTCATCTCTCGCCCGAGATGACCTCCATGCCATTGTATTCCCTTTTTATTCATATTCATTTCACATATTGAGATGCGGACAACAAATACGCTCTGGGTGTAGGGTCTGCCCCATCTTCTCGTACCCTTATTCGGTGAATTGATAAATTCGAACATTCAAATTGCATTACAATTCAAATTTTAATGTACACGAATTAGAGGTTACTAAAACAGTAAAAACTTCAATGCCGAAAAAATCTCTAGTTTTTAGTGGATGTATTTTTAATGATGATGTTTCAATTTGAACATCGATGTTTGCTGACATCAATGTTCTGTTATCAATGTCACATCTCTATTGCCCGCGAGCAAATCTGTCGCCCTTGCCCACCGCTCGTGTCCGTGCTAGCCTCTGCTTTAAGGGGAGAGGTACCATGTAGGTTAAATTTGCTACAATTGATGTACCTTTTCTAGAAATGGTTAACTAGAACATTTTGATATTTCACACACTTAAAAATAAACCCTTTTTATAATTACATTGACATTTTTTCGTTGATTAAAAAATATTTAATTTTTTTTCAATTATAACTTTTGCACTAATTTTTTCAGTATATTTGGACAAACATCGTTTTATTTTTTTATTACTGAAGAACGTTTATTCAATAATTTAAATTTATTACCAATAGTATAAGGAATTATCCTGTCAACTTCAACAAATTTTGAATAATAGTTTATGAGAAAAGATACATTCATTACCAAAAAAGGTATATTTTCAGGAAACGTCATTTGAAAAAAGTTTGTATTTGCCGCTGCTCTACTAGATCATTCTGCACTGTATTATGGATCATTTCCTTCCGTGGAGAGATCAATGCTACCAGCGTATGAACAAAAGCATGTTTCTACAAGTCATTAACAACTCAAAATGCGTTCAAAATTACGAAAAAAAGCCATTTAGTGTCAAAATAATCATGTGTCAAAAGGGGGACGTGGCTTATGCGCATTAGGACATTTAAATAAGAATTAAAGGTCTTCCAGACATTCTAGAAGAAAAATATTGATATATTTGGAAAGAGCAAGGTTTGAACTATTTATTTATCCAAAAAACACAAATCGAAACTTTGTCCCATTTCATTTTTCCCTTAAAGACAAACAGATTCGAAGAGCAGCCCGGCCAAGCTACGCTGCTGGTCAGTGTTGCCAGGTGGGCAGTTTTCCCTCTGAATTTAAGAACTTTATTGTCCTTAGTAGATGTTTTAGTCGTCAAATGTATTTGGGTGATTTTCGTTGAGATTTTTAATTGTTAAATTTTTAAAAAAATGTCCATTATGTATCGCAGAAGCCGAAAACACAAAAATCGTTCCATATTATTATTGCAGGTATATTTATTCAAATATAACCAAGTGCAGTAAATATAGTTCTACGTGGGGGTGGCTTGCTTGATGATTGTCAAAAGTTCATACCAACTTCGTCAATGATCAAAATGTTTAACAACAAAAACATGCATGGGTCACAAAACATTGAGTTAACTACCCCTTATTTTAAGGTAATGTTTAAAAATATACTTAAAAACTCTTTATAATTAACAGTAGTAATTTGATTAGTATTTTTAGAATAGTTAATAGTTTGGTGGTTTATTTCAAATTTTAGTGAGTTTTACCACGTCATTTGTTCTAGGGTTTTTACTCAGCCGACTGCCGGTTATCCTCTACGTCCTGCTGCACATCCTACCATGCACTAGACACCAATACACGTGCGGGCTGCTCTGATCAGCAGAACACGAGGCTCTCCGCCCAACACGTGCATGGGAGACAAGGCGGGACTCGAACCCTCGCCCTTCGAAGCGCCGAGTCGGAGCACGCTCTTAGCCACCACGGCGACGCCGGTGCCTGACCATGTCATCCGAGGGGAAATGTTTGCAGGCATCTGGCAACACTGCTACTGGCCTCGCAAGCTCTCGGAGTACCATTGTCCGTCCAATGCTGCGTGCGAGGTTTTGTAGGAGGAAGATTATCTCGCAAATTGCTGTTTGATGTGTCCCGTTCAGCATGAAGGAAAAAACGCGGCACACCCGTTGCAGCCGAATGCAGATCGAGGCGCAGCATTTTTGTCGTGGGAGGAACGTGAGATTACCGTCGATTTGCGCTTTTCATTGCCGATGCCAGAGGGGTATTTCAGAAGCGGGTTGAACTCGCTGGTTTGTTGATAAGAGTGCGCTAGAGGGAAAGAATCAAAGAAGAGAGAAAATCGAGTGATGGGATATTCTTTGCGGCATCAGGAATCTGCTGTTTCCCCTTGTTCCAGATACATGAGTAGTGAAATGGTTCGTTTTCTACCGGACGACCGATGCCAAATATATTGATTGGTATAAAAACATTGAGAAGAATTGCAGTGAAACCTGTTCAAACGGCCACGACGATTAAGCGGGCAGCTCTACTAATCGAAGTGCATAATCTCATAACCTTTATTAAGCGAATTTCTGTTAACTGTCTATTTTTGTTGGTACCATTAGTGACCGCTTAAGTCAGGTTTCACTGTACTTACTTTTCAGAAGAACATCTTGCATTCATTTTACGTAATTTTATAGAGTAACTCTTCCATACATACGACTGTATTGGAAGGTTACTCTATAGGTATAGGAAGAAGTAAATAGAACTATTGACTTATTCCGATATTATGTGCTTTGAATTCGCATAACGAATCCTGGGAAAAATTTGGGGCGGCACGCTCCCGTGGCCCAGTGGGTGAATCGCGCCTAGCCCTCAAATTCCGGGCCCGAGTTCCATTGAGGGCTGCAACCGCTGCCGCTGCCGAGATTGTCATCTGCCCCCGGACGCCGCCCGCCCTTTTAAGGCGCCGCCGCGCCGGCTGCCCTCTCGCGGCAGCAACGGGGGCGAGGGGGGGGGGGGGGGGCAAACACCAAGTGCCTCCCGGGCCGCAGCACTTCGGCTGCCCGACACGAGACGCAAACGTTCGGATTGTCCTGTCTCTCTTTGAGAGGTAATTGTTCAATCGACTACTTACTTCAGCTTCTCACTTTGTTGTCTCTTCCACAAGGCTGTAAATCACACACACGTCTTCGTTATTACACTGTTTAAAGTTACGCGCGTGTTTTTAAAATAAATACCGTTTTAAACAGGCCTCATAAAAATGTTTTTCAAAACAAAATTTATTTCTACTCTAAATGAGAATTTCTTAAGATATTTTTCTACATAGTTATCACTAGGGGCGGTATTGATGAGCTAAAAGATTCTCAAAAATGATCAATAAAATGCTCACAAAATGCTTTAAAAATGACTTAAAAACAAAGAAAAATGACGTAAATTTTTTTATCAAAACCACTTCAGATGAACAACTAAAGCTGTTGGGTATGTTACTGCTGTAATCGAGGCTTCTTCCTTTTGTTCAAGTGAACTCAGCTCGCAAACTTTTGGTTTGGACTGTTCTGTAAAAGAAAATCTCTGCCTTCATTTGTCGCGAAATGGGCCGAATTGACAACGGCGCCGATAGGCGTCACAGGAACCTTAGATTACATAGCACTCACGGCTGACATTATAACATATGAGAGAAGAAATCGAATGGACTACTCAGGAATTCTGTGGTGAACATTTGTTGCCCCTTGTAAATATTGTTTGAAGCAAGTACCATAAAAATTATATTCACGTCGATGAAATCAGCGAAAAAGTATTAAAAATGTTGCAAAACGGTAAAAAAGACTTATTAGTCGAAACCGAAAAATACAGAAAAGACTTATAAAAACGGTTCATTTTCATTTGTTATAACATAAAATGAATGTCTGTACTAAACGGCATTGTCGTAATGTAAAAAGAAAAAAATGACAGTTCATTAAAATCCGCTCCCAAGTTATCACCATGGTTCAGACATTTGTCACTGCGGGAACACAACTTTTATATGCTCTCTTCGTGGAAAGATGCTGCCAGTGAAGACAGCCACTTCTGACACACCGGTTTTTGAAAACTAATCACAAAGCATTTTTATTGTGAACAATCTGCTCTCACGAATTTCTTCATTTACTTTTTCAATCAACCCATCATTGACAATAAAGGCCGCCCACTCCGCCCTTCGTCATGAAAATTGGTTTGCCAATCACTGAATTGTCTAATCCACTTTCTTACCATTCCACCACTCATTACATTTTCACCACAAATCTCTAAAAGGTGTCGAAGAATTTCAGCTAGCTTAACATTCTTTGCGTTCGAAAACAGTTCAGATGTTTGTCGCTCGTATGATCTGATTCTTGACTTCATCGTGCATTATTTCTGGACTTGTTATTTTTTACACAGAGGACCTCGATTTCATGATTTTCTTCGTGATATTTTCTTCTACGAGTGTTTCCAGTTCGTACATTGACCCTTCCCCGCGGGAGCCAGAAAGGCTTCCGAGGCCAACGGTGAGTGCGTCATCGCGACGCTGCTAGCGAAATGGATGTGGCTAGGGCGACCTCCGTTGGTTTACATTTTAAAATTGCTATTCAACCATTGATCTGATGGTTCGAGGTGACAGATCTGCGTTTTTCTGAAACGTTTTATATCTCTGTCATAACATAATCTCTACCAGATCTTGTTTTAGATAACAAATATTATAGTTACAAATTTTGAAATCACTATGATAACATGACACATTCTTATTCATTTGAATGATTTTACTTTACTAAAATAGAACCACAAACTTTGTTTTCACTACCATTGATTGCTCACTTCAATAAATATCTAAATTATACCAAAATATCTAAATTTATACCTCATATTTTATACGAAAAGTCAAGTTTTATCTGAGGAAGTTCCAAATTTGGGAGACATCCCAGCACAACTTGCGGATTTTGCTACCTTTAGAATGTCTGGCACGAAAAGATAAGTTTCTAGCATATTTGCTTAGACATTTCTTTTAATAATCAGCTACCAACGCATTCAACTCTTTGGTCACTAACAAGCCACCAATTGACGAGGCTCTGCCACAAATCATCAAGGGTAACTTTCTCAACAACAAAAAAGAAGAGGTAAATGGTAATTTTAAAATAACAAATAATTTGTTTCGTGACATATCATCTGACAAGAGTCTTTTAGAACTCGACCAGTTAACTACTTTATAGGCTTGGCTTGCTATCGCTACCATTTTAGGCAAATGTCTCCCCCGGGGAGAGGTACGAGAACTTCTCTAACCGCAAAAGATCTCGCGCGGCCATGCGCATGTGTTGTAAGGGAAAATAAAGTTTTTTCTGCCGAACGAACGCCAACAAGGCAATAAAATGCAATTATTTTGTTAACTTACACATCTCAGACAAATACCAGGTTGTTAGAAGGGGATGAATTCGAAATCAAAATCGTATGTTTTCGAACTCAAAAGGAAATCGTGACCAAAGTATTCTAATTCCAGTCTGATGATGGGTTAGATCTGAAGAGATACACGCATACAACAAATAATCTATGAAGATTCTGATGAGAAAACTAAAAACAAAACAGAAAGCACTTTCATCATTTCGCTCAGTTAATCATTTCCAATTTAGATTAACGATACCATTCACGAAAAATACAGGAAATATTACCAACATTAAAAATCCATATTATCGATTATAGAAGTAAATATGCACATTGAAGGTTCAATAACCTTCAATGATTGCTGAGTGCTAATACTGAAACAATTAAAATGTTTAAAGCTTTAGAGGAAATAGTAAAAGTATATAAAATGATGAAAAGGAACCAAAGACAGCGATGGTGGTGCAGTCAGTGGACCGGGGACAACAAGTGGAACAAGTGCCAACAATACGGACAGTGGACAACAAAAATATAGACAATGGGTAAGTGAACAGTAGTCAATAATATGGCCAGTGGACAATAAGCTTTATTAAAACGCTCTCCAGGTTAGCTCAACTGAAAGCGAATTTGATATTGAGCTACCCCTCTACTGTGGGAGGCCTTGACCAACACTGGGATCAATGGCTTTATTGTTATTGTCATTATTGTCATTATTATTATTATTATTATTATTATTATTATTATTATTATTATTATTATTATTATTATTATTATTATTATTATTATTATTATTATTATTAAACGTGTTCTTCAAATAACTTGGTGACCTCGTTGTTTCTGCCTTTATACACAAAGCATAAATACATTTCAAAAAAGAACGTACTTACCTCATGGTCTCAGCGTTGCGACCGGCGACAGAGGGTTAAAGAGCTCCTTCCCTTTCTGCCTCTCTCCCTCACGATTCATCCGCTTCGTGGGAGATTGGGAACAGAGCGGCCTTGCGCTTCTCGGCGATGTGTTGATTCCGCGAGAGCCCGACCCGCCCCGCGCCGCCCCGCGCCGCGCCGCGCCGCGCAGAACAGCCGGTTTTTGTGGCGGTTGTAAAACAAATTACGTTTTATGCGCAGAAAGACGTTTTATATTTCAAAGTCTCCATTATGCAGCGCGGCCGCGCCGGGTGCCGAACGCGAATTCCGTCGGCGGAAGGCGAAAATAGCCCGCGCGCGGAAGGCGCCGCCTGCTTTCAGGCGGCCGCCTTCCGGCAGGCGCACGGTGGGGCCAAATGCCAAAAAGCTGGTCAAAAGTCGAAAGCGTTGTACGATTTGACTGAAACTTTGTATTCAGAGGTTTATGATCATTCTAATTAATAATCTGTAATAAAAATTCCGAAAAACAAAATGGCGGACCAATATGGCGGATAAAATTATCAAAATTTTGTATTTTTAACACAAAATGATCATACTTATAAGTAAAAATGAGTTCATTCGGGTTTTTAAGGATGCTGATTAATAATCTTGAATGAAAAATGCCAAAAAAAACAAAATGGCGGACCAATATGGCGGACAAAATCATCATTTTCTTCATTTTTAACACAAAATGATCGTGTTTAAAATTAAAAATGAGTTCATTCGGGTTTATAAGCATGCTGATTAATAATATTAAATAAAAATGCATAAAAAAACAAAATGGCGGACCAATATGGCGGACAAAATTACCATAAGTTTGTATTTTTAACACATTATTATGTTTATAAGTAAAGAAGAGTTAGTTTGAATTTTTAAGGATGCTAATTAATAACCTTGAATGAAAATGCCAAAAAACAAAATGGCGGACTAATATGGCGGACCAAATCATCAATTTTTTCCATTTTTAACACGAAATGATCGTGTTTATAATTAAAAATGAGTTGATTTGGGTTTATAAGCATGCTGATTAATAAATATTGAATAAAAATGCTAAAAAAACAAAATGGCGGACCAATATGGCGAACAAAATCATCAAAAGTTTGTATTTCTACATGTTGCACGCGCCACGAAAATTTGTCACAGGCACTAAAACGGCAGCTACGGGCAGCTGTTTTTTATGATTCTCACAGAGAATAACATTTCGAATAATGTCATGTTAAGTTTTTAGCCCCGCACGACGGTGCACATAGTTATTTTTCATTTTAAACACAAATTTTTGATTATAGCATTTTCATTTTTCGCCAACAATCAACGTTAATTATTACATTAACAAATTATTTAAAAAAAAATTAAGTATACATATTATGTTTCTACTTACTCTCAGGAATAGATTCCATTTTGTTTTATTGAATTCGGCCGACTGCACGCTTCTCTATCCTTCGAAACACAAAGGTTCTGAAAACACGTTTCACAGCTGACCGATATCGATCGCTCGAGGCCCAACTTTGAACTGATCTCTTACCTCAAGTATAAGAGAGAAACCGTTACTAATTGCGGAATTCAACGGCCCAAATACCAACCTATTGAAGTAGCAACGACAAAATCCCTATCTAGTAACTTTTTTTTGGACTTTTGGCCAGCTTTTTGGCATTTGGCCCCACCGTGAGGCGGAGGGTGAAGGGCGCGGCCGACGCTGCACGGGGAGGGTGAGACGTGGGGCGGGGGGGGGGCAAGACTAGTGGGGAAGGTTGGGGAGTGGCAGGCAGTTTGTGGCGGGGAATTGACGAGGCGATAAGAGGCGGGGAGTTTCGGCGGGGTGGGCAGACGCAAAAAGTTGATGGCGGGGATGGAGTAGTGCCGAGCTCTTTCAGTTTCAGTTTTGATTTATTTAAGGTCGAATCAACATCTAGGTCATTAGCGACTACTATTGCGTTTAACAGTATGTTAACTGTGAAGATGACATGATATGGTGATGATAGGAGTGAAAGGACGAACACAAATACAACCATGCTCGAGGCGGGACTCGGACCCGCGATCCTTCGGTCCGAGATCGCTACGTCACTAAGCCTTAACCACCTCGGTTTTCGAGACCGGCACCGGGGAGTTTGAGACAGGCGAGAAGTGGTCAGTGGCGGGGAATTGGCATTTTAGAGACATATTGGCGAGGAATTGGCAGGACGAGTACTGTCAATGAGTTTGGGCGGGGTGTGGAGGGGAAGGGCGTTTGGCGGGGAAGGGATGGCAGGGAGCGGGGCTGGTGGGAGGCAGAGGGGTGGGGGGAAGTGCGGGGGCGTCGCGGAACCGGATACAAGCCGAGTGTGTCGAAATGGATCGCGGCGGAGCGGGATGGTGACAGGTTTAGCACGAGGGATAGAGGTGGAGAGGGCGATGGCATGTTTTTTGCTAAAGGGAGATTGAGAGATGAAGGAAACCAGCACAACAGGGGGAGGGGTAGGATCGGAGTGGAGAGGCAGGGCGTGACGGAAGCGAGAGGGGGTAGGGCAAAGCGAGGGGGAGGAGGCGGGACCGCCTACCGCGCGCCGCATGGGCACAGCGGCTGCCAGACGGTGGGCGTGCAGGGTGTGGTGCGCGAAGTAGGGGCCAGCGATGGACTGTTTTGGTCGGGGAGGGTGCGTTTGGTCGTCGTACGACAAAATACGGAGACAGTGGTGGGGGCGGCGCGCTGTCAACTGAAGTCATAAAAAGGACGGAACCGTTTTGCTTCAGGCAGGCTTAATTGGAGGAGGAAAAGAAAAATAAACGGCGGAGGCAGGAAGAGACAGGACTTGATGGAGGAGGGAGCTAGAAGAAAAGAAAAGCGGATGAAAGGAGAAGGGAAATACGGAAATTTGGTTATACATGTGACAAATAGTAGTAAGAAGTAAAAGGAAAGAAACGAGACAGGGAGAGAGAAGCGGAAGGAGACAGAATAGGTGAAATATTTCTTAGAGCAAATTTCAAACTTTAATATTAAATACCAGAGGCGTAGTACATTCATAAAAGTTGAAGTTGAGTTAACTATCTTTCTAAAAGGACATATCTAATCTTCTTAACACAAATTAGAAGCTGTGAGAGCTATCCCTGAATCATCAATTTCAAAATGAGAAATGGTACAACTTTGTGACACTGTAATGTAAGATAAATCAAGATCGTTCGTTAGCACACTGCACAAAACTGAAAATTGTTCGCCCGGAAGCCAGAAAGAAAAGATGGAAAACGCAACGTGGTGGAAAACTAATAGATAAAGCTGCCCGTAAGCAAAAATTCGTACAGAACGAAAACGGATTGGCACCCTCACGTGCAGATTAACAAGCAAGCTGATTTGTTATTGTTATTTATTTTTATAAAATTGTATTGTTATTTATTTATCTTTAACTGTTATTCATCTTTCAACTATTTGTAATTAAGATGATGGGAAGGGATTCTGGAACTCGAGAAAATGTGAGCAGATGATCTTCTCTCCCACACGTCACATACAGTTTTCATTGCTTTTTACTAAATAAATCTAAATCTAAATCTATGTTTCAGTTTCAACTTCTTTCAGAGCTTCAGCGTATTCACTGCGATTAATGAAATCACTAAAAATAACAATTGCGTTAGGATTGTGTCAGCAGTTTAATCCACCTGTCCTGTTGCGGGTTTAAATGTAGTCTATAACACATATAAATAAGTAAGTAGTTTGAAACGAAGTTTAAATGGTACAGGAGCACATTAGCGTCTATTGTAGGATGAAGATTTTGGTATTTATTAATTTTTAATGGCTTGAACAGTACATGCTTTAAAGCCTCTACTGCATTTTTAAACATATTACAATTTTGCGTCTCTGTTTTGATACTTTTACTTTCTACGTTCCTACTGAATTCTACCGTACAAATTTAATATTTTTCTATTGAACATCGTTAAAATCTTGCTGAATGTGGCCCATGTTTTATTTTAGTGTGACATTTTTAGAAAGTATTTCTCTCATGATTATACCGTTGGCATGCACAAAAACTATGTTCTATGACAGGGTATCCAAGTTTCAAGGTCTCAAGAGCCACAAAACCTTTAATACGGCTGCGGGTCATATATTCATTTCTCGGGCGATCCACACGTGACCCAATATTGTTGATCTCGACAGTTTGCGCAGCTGCTCCAAGGGAGGGAGGAAGGAACAATGCAAGATATCAGGCTCTACCATGCATAACGCGATGAAACAATTTGAATAATTTTGAATTTCGGAATTTACTAGAAAAAAGTCCTTATATAGAAATTTAATCTATTTTTACGTAAAGGGGGTGTTGACCCCGACAGGGCGGTGCGCGAGGCGCAATTTCTCGTGGATTTCATGGATACAAGGGACATTGACGTTTGCCTTATTTCATGTTATAGACCACAATAAATGGATGAAAGTTGGATAGCCTTGTATGTCAACTGCCTCTTTCAAGGTGAAGGTTATTTCCCCACCCTCATGACATCTAGTGAGCGGCCCGAGAAACTCGAGAGGAAGTACATCGACTAGCTTCCAGCGCCTGCCATCTTGTGGTGATTCCTTGAAGTACACTTCATATGTCAGCACAAGAAATTAATCGACCATTGTTTACACTATGGTTTATGTCACAATACACATACAGCATAGTGAAAGAAATTATACGGCACTGATATATCTTACACCGTGTCATGCAGTGTCATTAACCAACAGGCAGAATTTGGCAATTGTCTAGGGCCTCCGACGGGCAGGCACCTCGACGACATGAACATTTTTTAAAAACCATTTTTTAATAATTATATAAGTGATGCATTTTATTTTTGTAACCAATTTTCAAGACATTTTGAGCTCATAAATGCAACTCTCAAATTAAACGACATCATATAACGATAGTGAAAAGTGAGTACATTTTAAATCGTGAAAACCATGTATTTTATAGATGGTATTTGAACATAAAGTCATTTATTGTTTACACATTTTTTGGACTTCAAAAATGCAATAAAACAAAATCTTCCATCGAAAATTATTAAAGATATTTTAATGTATGAATTCAGAAAGCATAACCTAATAACACATAATATTGTAATAATAATAATAATAATAATAATAATAATAATAATAATAATAATAATAATAATAATAATAATAATAATAATAATAATAATAATAATAATGTCTTTATTAATGGCGAGGCTCAGGCCATAGGGCCTGCTCTTCCGCCTAACCACTTAATTTACATACATTTAGAGTAGTAACATTTTAAGAGGGGAGGACAAGCTGTACATTTACGTCTGGGAGAACAAATCTAGGGACCATCCCGGCATACGCCTTAAGCGATTGAGTAAACCCAAAAAAACCTCAATCAGGATGGCGGCTTAGGGCCGAACATTAATACAACTGAGTATGTTATACTGAGTAGTGAAAGGGAAGTTTCGTGAAAGAGAAAAGAAAAGACGTACAGGGGAAGGGATCAGAAAGTATAAATGATAAAGTTTGTGAGGGAGAGGGAAGAGAAAAAAAGCGAAGGAAAGGACGAAGAAGAAGTAGGCGAAAAAAGTGAAGTTATTTGAGGAACGTTACAGAAAGCTACGTTTAGTTTACAGTAGCACTTTACATAAATATACAATAATTTTTACACCAGAGAAGCACGATACACTATAAGCTAATAGCAACAGTAATTTTAAACACAATACTGGCAGTATTAAGGAACAATACAAAGAGTGCGGGTATCTTAACATAAATTTTGTTTATGCCAATATATTGTAGTGAATATCCTGATGATGGTACAAAGATAGCTACAAGTATATTTTATCTGGAACGTCACTAATACTTTTGTATATTTAATTAACAATTTCATTAGGGTACACAGAAAAATAATAATGCTCATAATTTAGGTGTGAGAGGGAATGGAAGATGAGGATAGAGCAATGAGGTATGGGATAGAATATTGAGAATAAAGAGGGGGAAATAGAGGGTGTTTAACGGGGGCGGTGACCGGGCGCTTGGAAGTGGGAGAAGTCTGGAGATTGAAGAAGACGTTAATGCCGTTCTATATGTCGTTATTCCTTACCCATGTGGTTAATTCAGCTTTGAATTTTCCGAAAGTATTTAAATGTTTTAGTCTCGCTGGTAATTTATTCCAGGCTCGGATAGCTGTAATGGTGAATGATTTACTGAATGAAGTCATGTTGTGACGTGGTACACAAAGCAGGGCTGATTCACGAGCTCGATTTAGTTTCAGAGGATTGAAGTTACTTATGAGGCGTGTTGCATGAGAACCGGTTAAAACTTTATAAAGAAGCAGTAAAGAGTGGAGTAACCGTCTTTTGTCTAGAGTAAGCATACGAATTCTGTCAAAAAATTCGGATACATGGTCGTATTTTCTTAGATCAAAAATAAAACGTACGCATGCATTCTGGGCTATTTGAAGTTTACGTTGTAATTTAAATGTCATGTTGGTCAGAAGAAAGTCGCAATAGTCGAAATGTGGCATGATAAGGGTTTTGATGAGAGTCTCACGTGTGCTACCTGGTAAAAGTGCTCGCAGGCGTTTCAGTGAGTGCATTGAAGCAAAAACTTTACGGCAGGTTGAATCTACGTGCGAGTTCCAGCTGAGAGTGTTGTCGATAACTACACCTAGGTTCTTGACTTCAGAACACCAAGATAAAATGGTGTCATTTATAAAAATATTAGGCAAAGGAGAAGAAGAGATTTTATTCATAGTGCATTTCGAGCTGATAACCATGCACTGTGATTTGTTTGGGTTTAATTGTAAGCCTAAAGACGCTGCCCAGTTGTTTATCGCTATCAAATCTTCATTAATTTTTTGTACGAGTGAAACGAGGTGAGACGGGTGACCACTTTGATATATCTGGAGATCATCCGCATACATTTGATGACTGCAATATTTAAGTGCATTTCCCACGTCATTTACATAGCTTAAGAAGGCCAGTGGCCCTAACACAGTGCCTTGAGCAACTCCGCCGTTAAGCTTCAAGTCCCTTGAGCTACGGCTACCGGACACCACTCTTTGGGTACTGGAAGTTAAATAATTAAGAAACCATTTACACGTGGGCTGTGCAAATCCCATGATCTTTAGTTTGGCGAGCAGGATGTCGTGATCTACTGAATCGAATGCTTTGCTGAAATCCAGAAGAACCAAAATAGTTATATTACCGTAATCTATTGCTGTTCTCGCGTCTTCAATGACGTTTAGTAGTGCGGTTCCAGTATTTCTGCCGGAACGGAAACCTGATTGCTGATCGTTTAAAAGTGATTTTGTTCGAAGATACTGTTCAGTTTGCTTCCGGACGACTTTTTCGAGTACTTTAGAGATAGTTGGGAGGATGCTAATTGGGCGGTATTCAGTAGGGTTTTTGGTTGATGTTGTCTTGGGAATAGGATGCACAAGCGCAGTCTTCCAGGATAAGGGATATTGCCCGCTCATTAGTGAGAAATTTACGATTTCGGTGATAATTGGGTACGTCACATCTAAGCTATTTTTTAGCAGCTTGGCATTTATACCATCGGAACCTGAAGCATTTGATTTGAGGCTTTGAACGATTTTAATTATGTCCTGATGTTCAACGGACGAAAAGAAAAATTTATCGTTGGATTTTATTTCTGCGTTTTGGAGAAACAAAAGAGTTTGCTTTTTCAAGTTACTGTCAAATGAAGGAACGCTGTTTATGAAACTGTAATTTAGTGATTCTAAGGGTATATTCGCTTCAATTTGGGGAGGACCTTTGCCTATTCCTAGATTTTTCAAATTTTTCCAGATCGTTCTCGAGTCGCTGTTTCTGCCGAAGGTGGTGTGGTAATATTTTATTTTAGCGTTGCGGCATTTCTGCGTAACTAAATTTCTGAGCATTTTGTACTGTTTTTTAAGTATTTCCCATTTAGTTTTCCGGAAAATTGCATACGCTGCATCACGATCTTTCATTAAATTTCGAATTTCAGCAGTTAACCATGGTGCAGGAGGACGAGTTACACGCGAAATTTTTAAAGGCGCATGTCGGTCGTAGAGCTGTGTTATTAAGTTAGTGAAAATATTCACTTTATCATCCAGTAATTCTTCTTCGTGTACAAGGTGCCATGGAAGTGTCAATCCATCTATAATAAATGCTTGCTTATCAAATTTTGAAAAATCGCGGTATTTGATTATGTGAGGTGAGTATTTAGGGCACTTCAGGTTGTATACAAGGTAAATTAGGTCGTGTTTTGAAATCCCAGGAACTGGAAATTGTCCGTGTTTTCGAAATTTGTTTACATTAGACACTATAATATGATCGATCCAAGTTTCTATGTTCTTTGAGTGGTGTGTTGGTGCTAGAGGTAAAATTTCGAGACGCATGCTGTGGAAAAACAGCGTAAAAAGCTCTGCAGAGGGAGAAGGTTTTAATAAGTTATGATTAAAGTCACCCATTACAATAACGTGTTCATAGGAATTTATCGCAGATGCAATGGTTTCGTCCAACATATCTATGCTGCCTGTCTTAGGAGGTAAATATATTACGATTATATAGGAGGTAAATATATTATTAAGATGGGTGACTTGAATAAATGATTTGCTTTACTCGTACGTGACATATCAAATAGATATCTCGTGAATAGTTGCTGTCGTAAATTTGTATAATGGACGGTTTTGGGTCCAATAGAATGCTAAAAAAAGTCAAGTACTTCTCTACGATAAACAGAAATATTATTTTCTTGATTAAATATAGATTAATTTGAAATAAACAATGAATAATAATCGATTAATTCTCATCAACCTTACAATTGTTAAAATTATCCCCTTCATATTATAGGATTACACAAGGTTAAACAATTATGAGAAAACGTGCTGTAAAAATATACATATAAGAAAATAATATTCAGAAATACAAAAACAAATTTTGTTTAAAGGAGAAAAAGGATTTAACATTAAAATTTTGAAGTACGAGGGTTGCCTTTTATATTTCAGGATTAGAGAACAAAAACAAATATTAATCATCGAAAATCACTTTATTGTTTTTCAAAATATTCCCCATGAAGATCTATACACTCTTGCATGCGTTTGAACCAATTGTCGAAGCACTTTTGCCACTCTGATTGAGGTATCGCCAAAACATGCATTCTGAATGCAGCAACCGCTTCTTCATCTGTCGAAAAACGTTCTTTTAATTTTTGTTTACGCACCGGAATAAAAAGAAGTCATTCAGTGCCAAGTCAGGAATATAAGGCGGATGACTCATCAAATTGATGTTGGGGGGTGTTCAACAATGCAGTTCTTTGAGCCGATGTGTGAGAGCTCGCATTGTCATGGTGAAGAGTGATTCGTCTTCAGCGGTTGGTTTTCCTGATTTCTTAGAAGACAGCTGGCAAACAAATTGTTGTGTACCACTCAGAATTGACTGTTATGCGTTGTTCTAGTGGCACGATTGCGACATGTCCAGTTTTTCAGTCGACTGCTGTTTACTTTCGGGCTCATACGCGTAAATCCACTATTCATCACCTGTCACGATGGCATAGACGTGTTTCGAAGCACTGGGATCGTATTTTTTGAGCGATTGACAAATTGTGTGGGATCCAACGCGAACAATTTTTTTTGACAGCCAAATGTTCATGCAATATTGAATATATGCTGGTCAGGCCTAAGGTTGTCTCAATCTCACGATAGATCACATGACGATCTTGCAATATCAGTTTACGCACAGCATCAATGGTTTTTGAAACAACAACTGATTTTGGACGACCTTCGCGAAATTCGTCTTGGAGTGAACTACGACCACGATTGAATTCACGATACCATCGATAAACACTGGTCCTAGATGGAGCTTCATCGCCAAAAAATTGAATTGAGTTCATCTATGCACTGTTGCTGAGTTAATCCACGTCGAAAGTTGTAAAACATAATCGCACGTAAATTTAATTCCACTGAATCAGACCAGCAGAGAAAATTCAAGATTTTCTCCGTGAAATATAAAGAAGTTTCAAAAAATCTTGGAAACTCATACATCGAAGTGAAGATTCGATGGATCATATAGTACGATATAAGCAATACTATAGTATACATACTTTGGTTTTTACTCCAAACGCGTGCCTATTATTATTATTATTATTATTATTATTATTATTATTATTATTATTATTATTATTATTATTATTATTATGTACAACGGAGTCCTTATATTTCTTTGTTTTCAAACTTTATATTTCTCTGCAAATAAAGCAAATGACCGGACGAAAGTCAGAAAACTCTATAGGGTATTCCAGCCCAGACCAAGACAAGATAAAGAAAAGTTTATTCAAGAAAAAAGCGAAGAAGTGGAAGAACATAACAACAAATGGAGATCTTAAGACATTTTCCAGGTTATCCGAAATATGACCACGGAGTGTAAACCAACAATGGCGAATGTTAAGAACGAGAACGACAAAATAAATACAACAAAAGAAGAGATCACCAAAAGATGGGAAGAATACACGAAAAAGTTATATGAGAAGAACTTACAAATAGAGTAGTGGATAAATATAGATAACGAAAAAGAGACAGAGATAGAAGAAATGCATTGGGCGACAAAACCACTGAAAAATGAGAAGTCCCCCGCTGTAGAGAATATTCAAATCGAACTATTCAAAGATACAGGGAAAGAAATCTTGGCGAAACTAACACAATTATACAATGTGATCTGGAAAAGAAAACAGTGAACAACAGATTTGCAACGCACTATAATTATTCCATTACAAAAGAAAGGAGATAGCCGAGATTGTGCAAATAGTAACACAATTGCATGAATACCGTGTGATTCAGTCAATCGGCAAAAGTCATCCCTCGGAAAAAGAAAAAAAAAGATTTTAAAAATGTTGATGTAAGCATATACTTTCTTAATATTTTCAAAAACAATTCACATTGAAAGAAACCTCATTTTATATCTCTTCTGGAAAGTTGTGTAGATTACATTACGTCGCGTAAGCGTTAGCGTAGAGCATATCCTAAGATCATACTCACAGAAAAATATTTCCTTGGTTTTTAAACTCGTTTGACTGTACCGTATAATTTATATTATTGTGGCCGATACGTCACGAAAGAGCCACGTACAACTGATTTTGCATACTGGAATTTCTACAGATAACTTTTTCTAGAAAATCCACTTTTTATAAAATAACGAAAATGGAAGGGAAAACACGCTCTAAATGCAAGCAAACATCTAGGAGTTATCCATTTGCATCATTACCCTTTGTTCATTTAGGTAATCTGTACGAAATAACGCACCAGGAATTATTTATTCTCATCAAAATTAAACAAATATAACATATTTATTTTATATCAAAATAACTTACCATGTAAGCTGGGATAAGTCATGATTCATAATATCTTATTTAGATGCTTGTTTCAGCATTGGAGTCAGGATGTAGCTCGCCAGCCCGCAATTTTATCACCTTTTTTAAAATTTGAAGTCGTAGGCTTCCGCGGCCAGAGTCATGTGCATGATCTTGGCTGTCCGGGTGACGCCGCGTCGAAAGCTGTGTTGCCGACGATTCGATCATCTTGTCGTGGTCTTCCTCAGGGTTGGTATGCCCATACATACAGGGCTAGTATGCCCATGGCATACCAGCCCTGAGCAGGAGCGGATTAATATTTTTGCCGCCTGTAGGCACATCAAATTTGCCGCCCCCTGTTTAAAATTAATGTTACATTTTAAATTGTAACGTTTCAGTAACAATTCCTCATTAATTTGAACGTTTTAACTTTAAAAGTAACATATTTTGCACATTGTTTTCATAAATTAAATAATTTTTTTTGGATTAGCTAATTTTGGATAGAAACTGTATCTTCATAGCAAGTAACGTTCAACATTATTATCGTTTCAACACTGAACCGTTAACATTAAAAGGAAACTAAAACATGACAACTAGAATTGCAACATGTTTTTTTCGTCAACGGGCCTTACTTTCAGATTCATATACTTCTGAAATCATAAGGTATACTCTAATGAAGTAGACAAATAAATAGCTTGTATTAAATATTAATATGATATTTTTAAAATAAAAATATGATTTATGCTGTTATAGTTTTTAGAGAACCTAAATTTGTTTTAGAAAATAATCAAGAAAATTTTGCGCCTTTGAAAATGTGCCGCCCTTGAAAATTTGCCGCCGTAGGCACGTGCCTACTGTGCCTATGCGTAAATCCACCTCTGGCCCTGAGGAAGACCATGACAAGATGGTCGAAACGTCGGCAACACAGCCTTCGACGCGGCGTCACCCGGACAGCCAAGATCATGCACTTTTTTAAATTTGTCCGAAAGTACGAAAACCTTTTTAAAATTTGCTTCGGCTTTTTTACATGGGAAAAGAGATTCACCAGATGAACGTCATTTTGAGATCAAAAATCGAGTTGTATGATAAAAGAGCTCGTGCGTATACTCCGCTCATTCTTTCTGGTATTTGAAAACGGAAGATCTTAGAGCAAGGTGGAATGATAACAGAAGACCTTAGAAGTAAAATAGATCTAAATTAAGATATGAGGATATGGAATAATAGTGATATTTACAGAACTAGTTCCTTAAAAAAAAGTTCCAAATCGGAATCGATATTTTGAGTAATGCCTCGAACAATTTTAAGATGGTATTCGAAGGAAGACGGAAATATGTGAAAAAGATAGCAGCACTTATGTCTCGTTCTGTAATAGTAGTAGATCATCTCTACTACTATTGATATCTGTGGAAAAATAGATTGAGATGCAAAGTGACGAAAGCATAAACCGACTGTCTGGCTTGCGTATCCCCCTAGTCCCGCCTCCTCCGCCGGGCCTGGCCGGGCCGCCGCGCCGACAACAAGGGGGGCCCACAACGGGCGGGTGGGTGACGCAACGGTGCAGGAGAAGGGGGGCGAGGTATTTTCCTAAATTTCGCTTTACGACGCTCCTATTCGTCTGATGTGCATGATTGTCACGGCGTTGGATTCAAGAAGCATGTCGCCATCACGCTATAAGCCCACATTTTTTAAAATTTTTCCTCGGAAGTTTGAGAACTAATTTCAAATTCAATTTTTTGCTAGATTTTTGGAAAAAGGGCTTCTTAGCGTAAATTGTATTTTAATAAGTCGCCAAATGCCGTTTACAGATCGAAAATCGGACCATTGGTTAAGACGTTATCAGTAAAGTAAATTTTACCTATTTTGGTGCTGCCACGTAGTGGCTACAAATTGTACTAGTGTTGAGACATTTATCCTTAAGGCTAAATGCACCGAAAAATACTTGTAGGAAAATTCATTAGATCGCAGCACTATCACAGGAGAATTTACTTTACTGATAACGTCTGAATCAATAGTCCGATTTTCGATATGTAAACGGCATTTGACGCACTTTTAAAATAGAATTTACGCTACGATGACCTTTTTCCAAAAATCTAGCAAAAACGCGAATTTGAAATTAGTTCTCAAACTTCCGAGAACAAATTTAAAAATGTGGCCTTATAGCGCGATGGCGAAATGCTTCCTGAATCCAACGCCGTGACAATCATGCAAATCGAACGAATAGGAGCGTCGTAAAGTGAAATTTACGAAAACACCTCGCCCCCCCTTCCCCTTCAGCGCCGTTGCGTCACCCACCCGCCCGTTGTGGGCCCTCTGTCAGCGCGGTGGCACGGCCAGGCCCGGCGTCGTGCGGCCAGCCCCGACCGACGGACGGAGGAGGCGGTACTTGCGAGACACGCAAGCCACACACTCGGTTTATGCGTTCGTCACTTTGCATCTCAATCTATTTTTTCACGGATATCAAACTAGAGATTCTATACTACTATTACAGACCGAGGTAAACGGTCTGTAATAGTAGTACCTAACTACATTTTTCACATATTTACGTCTTCCTTCGAAACCCATTTTAAAATTCGTTGAAGAATTACTCAAAATATTGATTCCGATTTTTAACAAGGAATGTTAGGCAATCGGTCAAGTGAGAGATCGACCCATCAAGTCGATCAAGTGGGGGATCGACCTAGCAAGTCTATCAAGTGCGGGAGCGACTCAGCAAGTCGATCAAGTGGGGGATCGACCCAGCAAGTCGATCAAGTGGGGGATCGACCCAGCAAGTCGATCAAGTAGGGATCGACCCAGCAAGTCGATCAAGTGGGGGATCGACCCAGCAAGTCGATCAAGTGGGGGATCGACCCAGCGTGTCGATCAAGAGAGGGATCGACCCAGCAAGTCGATCAAGTGGCGGATCGACCCAGCAAGTCGATCAAGTGGGGGATCGACCCAGCAAGTCGATCAAGTGGGGGATCGACCCAGCGTGTTGATCAAGTGGGTGATCTACACAGCGAGTCGATCAAGTGGGTGATCGACCCAGCACGTTGGTCAAGTGGGTGATCGACCCAGCACGTCGATCAAGTGAAGGGTCGACCCAGCAAGTCGATCAAGTGGGGGATCGACCCAGCAAATCGATCAAGTGGCGGATCGACCCAGCAAGTCGATCAAGTGGCGGATCGACCCAGCAAGTCGATCAAGTGGGTGATCGACCTAGCAAGTCGATAAAGTGAAGGATCGACCCAGCAAGTCGATCAAGTGGGGGATCAACCCAGCAAGTCGAGCAAGTAGGGGATCGACCCAGCAAGTCGATCAAGTGGGGATCGATCCAGAAAGTCGATCAAGTGAGGGATCGACCCAGCAAGTCGATCAAGTGGGGGATCGACCCAGCGTGTCGATCAAGAGAGGGATCGACCTATTTTGTCGATCAAGTGGGTGATCGACCCAGCAAGTCGATGAAATGGGTGATCGACCCAGCAAGTCGATCAAGTGGGAGATCGACCCAGCGTGTCGATCAAGTGGGTGATCTACACAGCGAGTCGATCAAGTGGGTGATCGACCCAGCACGTTGATCAAGTGGGTGATCGACCCAGCACGTCGATCAAGTGGGGGGTCGACCCAGCAAGTCGATCAAGTGGGGGATCGACCCAGCAAGTCGATCAAGTGGCGGATCGACCCAGCAAGTCGATCAAGTGGGGGATCGACCCAGAAAGTCGATCAAGTGGGGGATCGACCCAGCAAGTCGATGAAGTGGGGGATCGACCCAGCAAGTTGATCAAGTGGGGGATCGACCCAGCAAGTCGATCAAGTGGCGGATCGACCCAGCGAGTCGATCAAGTGGCGGATCGACCCAGCGAGTCGATCAAGTGGCGGATCGACCCAGCAAGTGGATCAACTGACGGATCCGTCCAACAAGTCGATCTGACTATCCTGAGCATTATAACTATTTGGACTATTGATTATTGTGACTATTTTGTCAGTCAGTCCTTCCGTCAGTTCTCCGTCAGTCCGTTCTTCAGTCCATCCGTCAGTTCTTCGGTCAGTCCTTCCGTCAGTCCGTCCTTCAGTCCATCCGTCAGTCCGTCCGTCAGTCCGTCCGTGTGTCCGTCCGTCAGTCTGTCCGTCAGTCCGTCCGTCAGTCCGTCCGTCAGTCCGTCCGTCAGTCCGTCCGTCCGTCAGTCCGTTCGTCCGTCAGTCCGTCCGTCAGTCCGTTCGTCAGTCCGTTCGTCAGTCCGTCCGTCAGTCCATCCATCCGTCAGTCCGTCCTTCCGTCAGTCCGTCCATCCGTCAGTCCGTCCATCCGTCAGTCCGCTATCCGTCCATCCGTCAGTCCGTCCATCCGTCAGTCCGTCTATCCGTCAGTCCGTCCATCCATCAGTCCGTCTATCCGTCAGTCCGTCCATCCGTCAGTCCGTCTATCCGTCAGTCCGTCCATCCATCAGTCCGTCTATCCGTCAGTCCGTCCATCCGTCAGTCCGTCCATCCGTCTATCCGTCAGTCCGTCCATCCGTCAGTCCGTCCATCCGTCCATCCGTCAGTCCGTCCGTCCATCAGTGAGTCCGTCCGTCAGTCACTCCGTCCGTCTGTCAGTCACTCCCTGTGTGTGTGCACGAATTCTTTTTCGTCTTTGGATAGAATTATAAACTTACTTTCTTTCGTTTCTCATTCACTTTACCCTATGGTAACTATATCATGTAGTCACTAGATTATTTAGAGCTACCCAACGGTTCTCACTTGTTCGTCTTTTTGCATGTGAAGATAACATGCTGGAAAAATGTGCGGCACATTCCTAAACGACCAAAACGTGATTACGTAATATTTATGAACTTTCATACAAAAGTAATTTTGATCGTAACAGATAAGATAATTTACAAAGTCTGTTGATTAATTTCATCAAAATCACAAAGGATATTATTTAAACATTTCAAATACAAAGACCAAAGTGATGGCATTTACGGAGAAAACATTATACGCACTTCTTGAAAAGTATGACATGTGGCCAGTTGGTCATTTAAAATATTTTAAAAATAAAATAACCTGTTTAAAAGGGTAGATCTAGATGAAAAAATCCAAAAGTTCCAGAAAATATACTGCTTGCTCGACCGCAAGGGAGAAGGGATAATCACGCTGACACCAGGATTTCTGCGTCATCGGTATATTGTAGAGTCCCATGGTTTATCTTCCTGCAATCTTGATATTACTCTTTGTACGATTTGCTCTCGTAAAGTAAAGGATGAAATTACGTTACATATTTCGTAAATAATTATTACAGTTTTCATTTTCGATCTATTACAGGCAAATAACACACACACACACTCTCTCTCTCTCTCTCTCTCTCTCTCTCTCTCTCTCTCTCTCTCTCTCTCTCTCTCTCACACACACACACACACACACATTGAGATTTTCGTAGAGAAACAATATATTCCTATATTTTTAGTTCAGTTATAATTGAATAGTTATATAATGACACGGTCAGTACACGGAGCAAACGGTTGGGAAGTGCAGGTGTTGCGGTTCAAGTGCCCGAGAGCGGGCGATAGGGTGCAGCTCTCGGATGCACCTAGCAAACGGAATTCGTTGTACACGGCCTAAACAAATTAACGAATGTGTTTCCGACCGGCCATTCTCCAGCGCGGGAGGCACTGTCACGTGAACTAGCGGTATATAAGTTAGCGGCGAAAATCGCTTGGCGAGATTCGATAACGAATTAAATCTTTGTGCTGATGCTCATTTGTCCACCCATACGGTTGTACTCGCAAGCCTCGACTATGCGAGTTGTCTCTCTCGCCATAGGACTACAGGCCAGAAGCGCGACGCGAAATAAGATGAAAATTAATTGTTCAAGCAATCAGTAGCAAAATACTATCTTTCTGACTTCAGGGAGTGAAGGGAGGAATGACTTCGATACACGGGACTGACACGCATTCTAAAGCAAGCGTTTATGTGTAGAACGCGAGGTAGAAGACACAGAGTCAGATCGTTATAGAAATGAAATTGGTAGAAGTCAGAACAGGTCATGAACCCATCCTTGGAGTAGAGGAGAAGAAGATGATCATAAGGGTGTCAACTCTATTATTTGTTAATTCGAGCATAACTGCGTCATCGCAGGCCAGTACCCATAAAGCTGAAAAAGGATACTGTTATTTTTTAATTGCTGAATTAATTGCAGAGCTAAAAATTAATCTTAGACGTAGCACCGCTTCAACCGCCGGGCCTGGCCGTACCACCGCGCTGACAGAGGGCCCACAACGGGCGGGTGGGTGACGCAACGGCGCAGAAAAGGAAGTGGGGGGAGCGATGTGTTTTCGTAAATTTCACTTTACTATTACACACTCCTATTCGTCCGATTTGTATGGTTGTCACGGCGTTGGATTCAGGAAGCATTTCGACATCGCGCTATAAGGCCACATTTTTAAATTTGTTCTCGGAAGTTTGAGAACTAATTTCAAATTCGCGTTTTTGTTAGATTTTTGGAAGAAGGGCTTCGTAGCGTAAATTCTATTTTAAAAGTGCGTCAAATGCCGTTTACAGATCGAAAATCGGACCATTGATTCAGACATTATCGGTAAAGTAAATTTTACTTATTTTGGTGCTGCCACGTGGTGGCTACAAATTGTACTAGTGTCGGGACATTTAGCCATTATATATGGCCGCGAGTCCGGGACGTCGCCAGTAAGCCTGAGCCCGTTCACGGGTTGTCGCGTCAAGTACATACATACATACATACATACATACATAAAATAGAGCTCGTGTAAATCTCAGGATATTGATCTCATTTTTATGCGAATTGCTAAAGTAAATGAAACAGTCCGTGGAACACGTCTGACTCACGCCTCCAAATTTTATGCGATTTGTTTAACTAAAAGAAAGAGTTCGTGTAACACGACTCACGCCACCAAATTTCAGTGGGTGCATTCGGCGCCTTGATGGGCGCTCTCTCGGCCGCCGAGGGCGGGCTTGGGCGCAGTCGGGCTGCCCCGTTGGACGCGCGGCGGAAACGCCGCCCCAAGTGGCAGGTTTCGTGGCGACGTCGAGTGCCCAGCGGAAAGTTGTTTCTTATATCATCACTTCCATGGGAATATGAATAAGAATACCGATCTCCACAAACAACAAAAAAAGCTGTTTCCCATTAGTATTAGTTTAAACTCATTTTTAATGAGCACGAAAAAAATGCACTGGATTTCTAGTGAAGAAATCGCGAGAGATTACTTCCATCGTTTACATACTTCTTTTCATATAATATATTTAAGTTCATATTTGTCTAACAAATCAACAGTTTCATATTTCACTTCATTCAAGAATGTGATAGGAATATGTAGTAAATTTTGAATATTTTTATAAGCTTTCAAAATGCACAATCCGTTGTACCTTCACGTTATCCAACACGTATCCCGGGAACCTTCTTCGGTCGATTGACTGATTGTTTTAATGATTCCGGGCACGTCGACAACCAAGTTCAGTGTGTGTTTTGGCCTCGGGAGGGGGCTGTGATCTTTTCCTCGCTGTACGGTGAAATTCGGTGCCGGCCGACCGCAAGTTAGCGGGTTTTCCCTAACCAGGTATCTCCTACAAGTGGGAGACCGCCCACTTGTCACGGTAGGGACCCCAAGTATCTCCTACAAGTGGGAGACCGCCCACTTGACCGGTAGGGAGCTTACAGCTTGTCCCATCCGGAACAAGCTGTAAGCTCCCTACCGGTCTCCTGGCATGTATGGTAGTGTAGTGCATGTTAGTGAAAGTGTGTGTGTGTGTGTGTGTGTGTAACGGGTGAGGGTAGGTCAAGGAAGAGGAAGGTGAGATCACGCGCGGTGCATGGCCCGTTTGTTAGGGTACTGCTCCGGCATTTGCCTGGAGCTAATCGGAGAAACCATGAAAAACTACTGATCAGAGCAGCTAGCGGCTGGAATTCTCCTCCAGACAGCGACTGATTTCGACCTAGCTAACAAGTTAGTGTCGAAAATCCTGCCACCGTGGGACTCTAACCTAGAGCCTGCCGGTCAGAGGGACTGTAGTGACGGCAGTTGATGCCCTGAACCATCTCTGCTGGTTTCTTTGGTCAACGTCGCAAGCCAAAAAGGCCGACATTTTCTTTCTTCATGCTAATTTCGTGCGATTGACGGAGAAAATACGTAATTGATTGACTCTTCTGAAGCGAATAATTCCTAAATTGTTTATTTGCTAATAGCGCAATCTAGCTATAACGGCGATATGCTGTAGTTCTCCACGCCTGTCAAAACTTTACGCCTGTTCACTAGATAGCGTTTGTAATTGCATTTGGCGGTTACAATATGAAAGTGCAAAAATAGATTTAGGATTCAGTTACCACGATGCACAAATTATTACCCTTACAAGAAAAGAGAATGTGAGCAGGGTCACAATAATACACGTCTGAGTAGACAGTTCACTAAAAGTAAAATAAAATTATTCGTTGAATACTTGCTGCAGGAGTCGTGGGACGTGGTTTACAGTACTGATACAAACGAAAAATATTGTTTTTTCGACTTTAACACGTGCTTTCCTCATCAAAAATGAAAATTAATAATTTAATGGAAGAGCAATTCTTGGATAACACGGTGGATTAGATCTTGTAAAAACACACAAATTATTGTCTTCATTTAGCATCTTAACTAGGGGGCGGATATTGTTGACCAAAAGTCACCAAACATTATCATAAAATGTTTTTGAAATGCCTTAAAAGTAAAGAAAATGACGCAAACATTTGATCAATTCATCAGAAAATGACGCAATCATTCAAATGAACAACTCAAGCTATTGAATTGTTTCTGATGTAATCGAGTCTTCTTTCTAAAATTTAAGTGAACTCAGCTTGCAAACGTTTGGTTTGGACTAGACCAGGGAATCTATTTTTAGTTATCGTGAAATCAGACGAACCCGAAATGGCGCTGATAAGCGTCACAGCAAGCTTAGATTACATACACACAACGACTGACATTACAATTTCTGAACAAAGAAATCGAGTAGGTACTCGTACTCAGGAATTCTGTGTTGAAACATTTGTTGTGCCTCGAATGTTAATTGAAGCAATTACCATTAAAATGATATTAAAATCAGTTAAATCAGCAAAAAGGTAAAAAATGTACTATTAGTTGAAATCGACAAAATGTCAAAGTGGGTCATTTCCTTTTCTCATAATATCTCTGAATATCTGTGCTAAAAGGAATTGTTCGAAAGTGAAAAGAAACTAGTGGTGCAACAGAATGGCACAGACTTTTCCGTATTAGTTTTCTATTCCCTTTGGTCTTGGCTAGCTATTGGGACTTGTTACGTACTCTTGCTAACTGTCATGTCAACTGCGGCCTTAAGTATTTTTTTTAAAGTCTTTATTTTTCGGTTTCCTGACGTTGGACTGGAAATATAATTTTAAGAATATTAAAGAGCTCCCAGGGCAACGCTCTGCTACTGGGCTGCTCCACAAGGTGGTGGATTGTGGAAGGGTTTGCAGTGAAGACAATATTAGAGTCCTCCGAACAAGACGGCTAGGTCATCAGAGCGCGTGAGGGAAGAGGGTGGCGGAACTGCTCTCAGCAAATACCGCGTGTCACCCTAGTGACGTGGCTGTTTTTCGGATTGGCCGAAGATTTGTGATTGTAGTTGTGTTGCAGTTCGCACGCAATTCGCGTTTTACTGCTATGTGTAACCAAATCGGCTTTTGCATTACACTACGCCCTTAGAATATCAGAGGGGAGTGCTTGTCTTCTTTGTCCTATAGTGAGGACGTGTCGAACTAATTGTTTTAACGTTGCCGGAGCTTCGTTGGTTTGAAAGGCTTAATGGGCTTCGTTAAACGAAAGCCGTCTCAAGCAGTGAGTGAAGGACTCGATATCAAGTTCCTTCCTCAGGACTTTCAACCGCTTCCGAAACGGATGGCGTGCTATGAGCCGTACAACTTTGTTCTGAACTAGCTCAAGTGCATCCTTGTTCTTCTGTACTGCAGTTCACCTCGTTGTCGTAGAGTAGGTAGCTACAGGCCGGCAACACTTTTTATAGAGTGCCAAGCGAAGTGTCAAGGGGTGTGTAGGCGAGTTCCAAGGTGACGTGGCGAGTGAGTACCGCCATTAAATATGTGCTCCTCCCGCTACCTTGTGGGTAGCGATTATCCCAAAGGCTAAGGAAAGGAAAACCCTGACGGAAAACCACGGGCACCTTTCATAAATCTCGGCCCTCCGATTGGGAGGTTGGAACAATGGGCGCGCACCTCATTATCTAGAAAAAATATAAACTTGCAAAAAAATCGGTTTCGTCTCGGAAATGGAGAAGAAATATTTACGACGAATCCAGCAAAGGAAACGGTACTTGAATATCGGGTGTCGGAACATTCAAAGAATAAGAACAAAAGGAGGTTTTTAAAGAGCTCTCTCTTCGCAGATATGACATAGCAGTGCTGAGTGAGACAAGAAAGATAGGAGAAGGAAACGAAATTAAAGAATATTACATACACTTCTAGAGTGTAGAAAAGAAAGAAAAAAGAGCCAGAGCCTGATGTCTCCATTAAAAAGAAATGAAAAAATAATGTAATAGACTGGGCATACGTAAATGAAGGAATTGTTACCCTAGAAATGCAGATACTTGGGCATATTTTGGTAATAATTACGATATACGCGCCTATGAATAATTCAACCAGTGAAATAAAATAAAATTGCTTCAATTGTATGACAGAAACATTGGATAAAGTAGGAAATGGGAAAGAAATTGTACTCTTGGGAGATTTTAATGGACAGGGGACTAAAGAAAATGAAAATGTGATAGGAAAATATGAAGATATATTAAATGACAATGGCTTTATGTTAATTGAAATGTGTCAGCAATACTCCTAAAATGTACAAAATGTATTTTCCAGCATAAGGAAATACATAATTTACTTGGTTTCAAGATTCAAAGGCATTGAAGCCTGTATTATTCGTACAACTTTTCTTGAACGATGCATTGACGATTTCGGGTGGAGTGGGGGTATTAGTTACAAAGTCGGCCACTAGAGTATTTTAAGTAATGCCAACGTCTGTGAAATGAAAGTCAAAACTGCATCTTGTGCTTAACTTTTTCGGGAGTTTTAGTTGACTCCCTTGAAGAACCTGGACCTGACTCAGCCATTTCTTTCGATATTGACAATAAATCTGAACAGGGGTTCTGCACTATGAAAGCAACTGGCTTTGACTAGCTTCTGTTTCGCGCCAACGAAGTTTCAATGCTTGGAAGGTTGTCATTAGTGCCCGCTGCGAGCTTTTGCCTTCAACTGTTTATTGCACAAGGGAGGGGGATCAAGGTCATCGTTCAAGAAAAGTTGCACGAATATTAATAGACTGTCTAAACTCCAGACAACGTACTTCAATAAAAATCATCAACGTAAGAGTAAAATGAGGTGCCATTTGTGGATCAGGCCACCTTCTACTGAAAGCTAGTGTACATTCAACGTACCGTCATTATACAAAAAAGGAAAATGAGGGAAAGCAAGATCACAGGATGGATCCAAAATATAACTTAGATCGTCTTAAAGATAATCAACGGTATTTCTCTAGAAAACAAGATTGAATGTGAAAATGAAGAGTACACATAACGGAAATCCTGAACAAATGTATGAAACCATGAAGATAAATATACACCAAGCAGCAAAAGAACCTTTGGGAGAAAAAGAGATAAGAAATAAAACAAATACAAATGTATTGTAACGAATATTGCATCACCTGCCGGAATTCGTTGCGCGCGGATTGCGTCATCTGCCTCTCCCCCCCCCCCCCCGAACTAGACGGTTCCGGATTATTCGCGAGCCGCGGGGAAGCGCGGAGAAAGTGCCGGGTGCCTGGAGACGAGCGCCGGGCAGGTATAAATGCGCCGCTGCCAGCGGCCGCGAGTCAGTGAGTAGTGAGTATTGAGAAGTAGCAGTCAGTGAGTAGCAGAGAAGCAGTCAGTCCGTCAGTGTGTCCGAAGTCGAAGCTGTGCTGTGAAGTGTGCATTGCGGTGAACAGTGGTGCAGTGGGTGAACAGCAGTCAGCAGTCTGAAGTCTGCAGTGGAATCTGAGCTGAGAAGGGTGCATCGCGGTAAGCAGTGGTGCAGTGGGGAAACAGCAGTCAGCGGTTTTAAGTCTGCAGTGGAAGCTGAGCTGAGAAGAGTGCATCGCGGTAAACGGCAGTGCCGTGGACCCTGGTGTGCGCAGTGAAGTGTGGTCTCTGTAGGGAATTGTGGTCTGCGCAGGGAATTGGGGTCAGTGCAGTGGACCATGGACAGTGCATCGGACTGGGTGATATTGTAGAAGAAGAGAACAGTGTAAATAAATAGGGTGTAAGAAGTGAACTGTGTAAATAAATAATCAAGAGAACGGAGTCGTGTGTTTAAATAAAATAATTAAGTGTAATATATCTGTAAATAGACCAAGTAGTTTTTAGTGTCAGTAGATTTTAGTGTATAATTGTTCACGATTAACGTTTTTGTTTAAATAATACCAGTGAGTTTTAATTCACCACGGAGAAACGTTACAGTATGTTGGAATGAAGAATTCAAGGAAATAGTGGAAAAAAAGAAGGTACTCTATTACCGTCTGTTGAGTACAAGGGACCCTGAGTATAAAACAATACCTGGGAGGATATGCTACTTGACAAAAAAAGTCACCAAAATGACGCAATATGACTAGAAAGCTTGTGGAAGAATGGCGTCTAGAATCAACGCAGAAAAAACTGAATACATGGAACTAGGATATGAGGAACAAAATTTAAATATTGATGGGAATATAATAAAGAATACTTCTAAATACAAATATCTTGGAGTGACATTAACACAAGAAAATAGAAATGATTGTGATATCATACAAAAAATAACAAAAGACCGAAGAATAGTCCCTAAATTAAATTCAGAATTATGGAGCCAAAACATTAGAATAAAAACGAACGAACATATTTACATCACTAGTTGAAAGTTGTACAATATATGGCGCAGAAGTCTGTACTTCAACAAAAACATGAAAAATAAGAATAAATGCGGTAGCTCATAGCTTTTGGAGACGATGCTGCAGGCTCGCCATACAAGATCGAATAAGAACAGACGGTAAAAGAGAGGGTAAAAGCAAAAGAAAGTCTGATTGACCAGATAGAAAAACTGCATCTGCTATGATGGGCATCTAAGGAGATAGTATAAAACTTTCAGTAGTTTTCGCGCAATATTGCTTGTAATATTTGCAGTTTTTTAAAAATTTTAAAAATCGTTTAACTTTTCATAAGAGTAGTGCTAAATGAACTCTATGAAATGACATGAACGCCATATTGCTCTATTCTTTTGTTGTTGTTCTTTTTAATTACAAAACTGTATTTTTTACTTGTCTCTCGTATCGTTAATAATTACATTAGTGGCGATTTGTTAATATTATTGTATTTATGAATACATTTGCTTTAAATAAGATCATACTTAGTTTCTCGGAAAGTCAACGAAAATAACCTCAAATTTCCGCATTTTCAGAAACGCTCAAACGCCATTTTCTCAAAAATCGATCCAAATTTTTCTTCAAACTTTTGGAACGCATAGTGCTAATTGCATTCTTTAATATGACGTAGTTCATTTTGGGGTACCTTTTTTAAAATATTACACAAATGTAATTTTTTGAATGTCTCTCACGTCATTAATTTGCACATTTCCAGCGATTTGTAAACACTATTGCATTTGTATGTGAAAGTGCTTCAAATGACTTCTAATTAAGTTTTCCGAAGCTAAGAACATTTCTATGGAAGAGTTTCAAATTTCGAATTTACACTAGAGCTTAAACGTCATTTTCGTAAGAACGTCTTAAGAAATGTTTCAAGGCAATTGCCATTTAGGACAAGGTTTTACTATTGTTTAATATTCTTAAAGTAATAATTCGGTTCTACAATTAGAAAACTGAAAAACTAAGAAAATTTAAAAAAAACTTCGGGCGGCGATAGATGGCATCTCGCCAGAGTTTGTGGCAAGTCTGAATAGCTAGCCCAGGCCAAAGAAAAAATAAAACGAATACGGGAAAGTCTGCCATTCTGTAGTACCAATAGTTTGATATGTATCGTAGCCCAATCGCAAATGCTCTACGCGACTCCGGTCTGGGCAATGCTTTGGCAACCAAGTCCCTGCGCCAGAAAATGCTCTCATGACAAAGAACGTGTGCTCTTCGCATTACATCGGCACACAGGCCAGTATCCGAAAGCGCGGCGCTAGTCCTGGCAAGCATGCCCCCGTAGATCTCCTGGTGCGGGAGAGATAGGAGGTACGCAACGAAATAAGATACTTGGATCTAAATGACGAAGTTAAAGACAGACACAAGTACAAGACTAATACAAAATAGCAAGTGCAATGGGAATCTGACCTCGCAGGAAGATGGCCTCATTGCCTCATCCTAAATATTAAGACGTGGATAGAAAGCACGGTGATGTAAAGTATTTCCGTACACAGGCACTTACCAGTCATGGCAACTTCAGCGCATACCTCGAAAGCTTTGCTATATCAGAAAGCGCTAACTGCGCCCTTCGCTAGTGCGAAAACGACGATGCACACCATACTCTTTTCGGCTGCGTTGCATGGAGTCGAGAAACACACACTAAATCAAAGATTAGCAACGGTTGTCCATAACACAAATATGGTAGATCATATGCTCGAAACAAAGTAAAAGTAGCAATTAATAGAGGGTTATATAGTAAATATTTTGAAAAAGAAATTACATTTCTTCACTTATGACACGGCTATGCAGATGACCCTCCGTGATGTAACTAATCCCTGACGGTAGTCCCGCGGAGGCAAGGTGGGTCGGGAAAAGTGTTGTTGTTAATGTGGTAAGAGTCCTACATGGTGCAGAATACGGACACTGCAATCTCTTTTTAAGATTTTCTCCTTCCCACGAAAAAATAAAATAAAAAACAAACAAATAAATAAAAAAGTGTTGGGGGAGGGGAGTAAGGGGCTGGAGTGGAGGTAGGTGGAGAGAAGAAGTGGGGCGGGGCATCGTGGTGATGTAAATGAAATTATTTCCACTTTACACGATTGATCGAAGTCAAACTTGCTCCTCATAAACAGAAAATTGTCATAGCTAAACACCTGGCGAATGCTGGGTTACTTCCTTTAGCCAAAATAATAAAGGAAAAAACACTAAGCATTTTCAGCATTGGGTCCTATATTTGTTAGTGAAAAAAATTGTTTATTTTAGATTTGACAAAACCATTTAAAGTTATTTGCATATTAGTATGTGAGATTATATTGGTCTCAATAAAAAGCAATTTGGCGTAACGAACTAGTGGTGCTAAACCAGCACGTAGCCTACTTTCTCCCCCGTATTTTCACACAAAATTAAACGAAAAATACTCAATTTTTCGAAAAATTGTACAAGACCTTATTTCAAAATCTGTCTTAAAGAAATATATTTTATTAAGGGAAAATCTTTATCTGCAATATTTAAGTTGTAGGAAGCTTCTGAAAAAATTTTGAACTTTTGCAATTTTCGAAAAATTGGGAATTTCAACGAAAAGGAGACCTGCACCATTCTCTTAAACGTCCTTCATCCTGTCCAACAACAAAAAATGAATCAAAAAGGATGGAGCCTTTTTATTATTTTTTTTAATTGGAAAATGTCCCAAGAGTTCGTGTAAAGTATCCCCAAAATTAAAATATCGGTTTAAAATTCAAGGGGCAGTGACATCGGCCAGATCGAGTAGGGAATATCAATTTTGGAGAAAATCGGCTGAACGGTTTAGTTGCTAGCGTTGATCGCAGACGGACGGACAGACGAGAGTGACGTTTTGCCGTCATTCGATTTTTCGGCATCAATGACCCACAAAACATGGATTCTACCTACACCACGTATTAGAGGATTTTTTCTTCTAAATTTAGCAACTGGATTTTTCCTCTTTTTCATTACCAGGTGCCTGATTTTTTTTTTTTTTTTTTTCTTCCGAAAATTCTCCGTTTTTTCGAGCAGCGAACATATTACATAGATTTCTCTCTACTCCTTAACGAGAAAGTAAAAATGCCGGAATGGAATGCATTTATTAAAAATGTACCTCTGTAACAAGTGTTGAGAGATTCAAAACACAGTTTAAATTTTGTCATGTGGAATCCTTTGTCAATTTTGGTCTGATTTGTCTTGAGTGATATGAAATCGTAATTAATATTTCATAGAAAATTAAAAATTCCACTATTCTCACACTTTCTTTTTAATAATACATAAACCTAACAACTAATATTGCAATATGAAGTAATAATTTGCATTCTAACACATGATAGATTTCCACACATGTAAGTGAAATGCACACAAATGTTTGATGTAATGAAAGAAAGTTGAATGACAAATTTCTATTGACATTTGATACAGTAATTGTAAATTAAAGGATGTGTTGTAGTTTGGCCATTTGGATTGATGATTCCTACTATGGAACAGTAAAGTCAAACATAGTACTTTAGTTCTGTGGAAGAAGAATGGCTAGAGTAGTATATGATAACAATGTAGGGAATTTGTCAGTAGATGGCATCATTTGATCCAGAACACAATGAACAATTTTGTCAAAATAATTTTTTTAAATGTAGTTCAATAGAAAATAAAATATCATTTGAATTATCTATAATATTAATAATTACTACAAAATGTGTGTACTATTATCACAAATCCAAAACAACGAATGTTATATTTTTTTTTGATTCTCTGCCTCATTACTTTGAAGCAAGGCATTAAAACTTTTGGTTTGACTCTACAAATGAATACATGTGTTGGTAGCAGATTGGATTGTTTCATATTATACTTTTTTTCTTAAGCATACACATAGCACATATCACGTGCTTTTCTTTAACAAATTGGCACAATTAAATAGGAAAATTTCAAATGTATAGTAGAGTATTTATAAGAAAATAAATGATGTCACATAAACATTGGTTAGACTTTCACTGAACAATGACACTAGAATGAATTTAAACACAGATTTTGAGATTTCAATAATTGAACTCTTGTGCATAATTTGGACATGCACATTCAATTGCAGTATTGGTGTTTGGTTCAAAGATGTTGCTGTAGGATGATTTCAGGAAATTGACATGTGACTGAAGACTCCTAATTCTCATTTGAGCTTGTTCAAAACTTTCATTCAAATTGTTAATTTGGCATTGCATTCGTTGCCTTATCTGTAAAGAGAAGGAAAAAGTTGGAATAATAATAATAATAATAATAATAATAATAATAACAACAACAACAACAACAACAATAATAATAATAATAATAATAATAATAATAATAATAATAATAATAATAATAATAATAATATTAATAATGTGGTGGTGGTGGAGGTGATGATCATGATAGTGGCACCTCATCTCTGTCCTTCTGCGCAGATCTAGCTGTAGCTCGACTCTGAGCTAATTGGCGCTCCATTTCTGATATTTGACATTGAAGTGAACGCCTCATTGTTTCAGCTCGATCTTTAGTTCGAGCAACTTGTCTGGCTGACTCCTCTCGCACAGTGTCCAACTGAGCTGCTAACTGAGCTGCGTCATGTGATTTTTCCTCCAGTCTTCTCTGGGCTTGGGCAGCAATTTCATCCAAACGTATTAACTCCGATCTATTTAAAATTTCCCATTAACGCATTATTCAAGAAAAGAAAATCTGCCTAAACATCAAGTCACAGAAAAGTGTGAATGTTCTTATCTCACCTTAATCTGGAATTTTCATCTCTCAAATCATTACATTTTGCTTCTAATTCTTTAAGTTTTTCTAATACATCATTTCCTAGTGCAGCCCTGCTAGTAATATTGTCATCCATTTCTCTTTTTAATGTATCCAACTGTAAACATGCAATAGATTTGAATTTAAATGGGAAAATTTAAAAAATAACAAAGGTTGTATCAGAGACAAACTGGGCCAAGAGCGTGAAACAATTTTATACCTGATCTTTCTGGGCTTGTAGTTCAGCAGATAATTCTTCAACATTATGTTCAGCTAAGATGCGAGCTTGTTGACACTCTTGAAGTTTCAATTGAGTTGCTTTAAGAATGTCAGGTAGTGGAGTTAACTCTTGAAGCTTTTCTTGGAATTGAGCCTTTAGAAATAAGAATAATAAGAATGGATAGAAAGAAAAAAAATTCAGACATACATACAAATAAAGTCATTACAACATTTGAAAGGGATTTACTACTTTATATTTTTTTCTTTCACTGGTGTTATAACCCTTATGGGTTTTTTAATTTATTTCCACATACTTGCACAACTGTCATCTTTTCTAGGTGGATGATGGCCTGTATGAGAATGGGAGTTAGCCTGTTAACCAGATTATTTGAAAGGGGGAACAAGAGAGAAGGGTGGATCATGTTCAGTCTGTGACCCATTATTTAAGATATTACTCAGACATCTGCCTGGAATTGGCTCTGAATAGAACTGATCAGAACTGTTGGTCCTAGAATTCTCATCCAGGTAGTAATTGACTTTGACACAGATAGCTGATATCTTAAATATGCCACTATCAAGACTTGAACTGAGAACCATCCAGTCTACTACTTTACAAGTTATTCATAAAAAAAAGAACCCTAAGAAACAAACTATTTTCGAAGTATTTGTGATTCAACTTTATTCTTTCCTTAAAAGAAAAATCAAACATTAATTTTTAAAACTATTGAAATTTGTTCATAATTAATTTTTAAATTAATTTTTAAATTTTATTTTACAATAAATAAAACTATGAATATTAATTTATTCAATTTATGCACAAAAATTTATTTTTACTTATTAAAATAATCAAGACCAAGATTTAAAAAAAGGATAAAGTTCTTTCTTTCACCTGCCACGTTCATAGAATTATTAACTTCTACAAAGAAGTTCATGTTATATAATATATTAAATAACAGGATTGTTAAACCAAAGCTTGCTATTTGTAGATTCATTAGTGATGAATTTTACCTTTACTCTCTGTATTTCTAAGTTAACTTGGTCACTAATTCGACTGTTCTCCATCTCCATGACATCAATCTGCCTTCTTTGTTCTTCTACTTGCTGCTGAGCTTGTAAATACTGAAAAAAGAAAATAAGATTTCAAATTATTCACAGAATATAAAAGTGACTCATTTTATTAAAAAGAGAATATGAATTAACTTTATTTCTGTAGTCCTCAAGTTGTGTTGTCTGATCTTGGATCAGAGCTCGAAGCTCTTCCAACTCATCTTGTGCTTCTCGAAATCTCTGTTTACAAACACATAATTGTTGGTCTTGTTCCATCATTTGCTCTTTCGCACTTAACATCTGCAACATAATAAAAAATTTTCACTTACAACTTATTATAACATTTATTTTTAAACGGATTAACATTTTTGCATTACTTTCTTTGCTTCTTGTTCAGCAGATTTCAACTGAGTTTGGTAACATCTGCATTCTGCTTCAGCAGCTTCTTGAGCTTCTTCAGCTGCTTGACATTTACATCTGCACTTTTCTAATTCATGGCGCAAAGATGACACTTCTGCTACTTTGTTTTTAAAATCGTCCTCCAATCTTGCATATTGTTCTCTCAGTTCACGCAGACTTTGTTCTGCATTCTCCCCTCTCTCACAACAAAAGGAAATATTTATAACACTGTGTCTACATTAATAAAGTAATATGTAAAAAATTTTGAAAGAGTGAGTTGTTGTATTCCACTTACTCCTGCATTAGGACCACATGTGCATGTCTGAGGTATACATGGAAGCTTTGGTTTCTGACCTCCACCTGGTTTAAGTTGTTTTCTCTGTTGTTCTAATTGCTGTCGCTCCTTTTGAACCTGTTGTAATTCAGTTTGCATGTTCCTCACCTCACCTTCAATCATGTTTAATTGTCTTTCCTATTTAAAAAAATACACAATAGTGTCAGCTTATAAGCATACATAATGATTTAGAGAACAAAGAACCTATGTACTATTAGTAAAAAAAAGTTACCAGATTGTTATTCGGATATGGAGGACAGCAAGGAGGCATTGGCCTCCCAGTTGCTTTTGTCTTCTTATTGCAGCCACAATCCTCATGCAAAGAGAAACAAAATGAATGAAAAAATTTTCAAAATTTTACATTTTAGGAAATCAATTGTGAATATTCTCCATATTTTTGGAATACAAGTCTCAGTTTATTACACCCTCAAAGACACAATTCAAAAACATCAAGTTTTTCAGAAGATATAGTTATTTGACTCAGCAAGGGAAATGTGTTTGTCTTTCTTGACAGGAAAATGATGCATCCTTAAAGTGATTTTCAGCCTCAGATATGGCATCTCCTTGAGAGCAAGGATAAATACATGGACCCTATCTGATAGAACCTTCTACTGTACTGATAGATGAAAATTATTTTCCTACATACATCAGTTGTATATACTAAGTTGTAGTACTTTTTAAAAGCATGGAGTAAGAACTAATTTTTAATACTTAGAAGTAGTTTCTTTGAAATTGTGACCATCTTTAATGAGGGGAGCATTATTAGAGATTTGACAAAGTAGAATTATAATGTCATGGTCAACAAACAATTGTCAAAATGAAATAAAAGTGCTCATTACAAGGGTAAAACAATTGTATGTGAAGAAACATTTCTCTCTTGATTTCCTGTATTCTTTTTGGCCCATCAGTTTCACCAACCACAGAGGTGTTTGGTGTTAGACTTACTGACATATCTTGTTATTGTTACTATTAGAGCCTATGTAGATCCCATTAAGGGTCAATGCATTCCGCTTTACACAGGGTGAAAAATTTGGTTGGTTCCCGTAGTTTAAACCAGCAAATTGTTTTCCAAATCCTGATGCAATCCAATATATAACACCTTAATAAACACTACCAATACTTAGATAGGTAGGTAGATAGCAGATAATATTGTATACTTGGGGATTATATACAAGAAACTTCACTAATTTTATGTATCTGTAGTAAACCAATCTTGTAACAAGTACATATTGTGTTTTGTTCTTTGTATGTTTCAAGACAAATTAATATTTTTGATGCATATTTTGTAAACCGTTCTTCACAATTTAACATTCTTAGAAATAGATAAACTGTGGACAATTGTCTAAAATCCTTGGATCATTTTGCTATATTCTATTAATCTGGTTGACTAGTTATCCCCAGTTGTAATTTTGAATATCTTCAATTTCAGTTTCATAATTTACCTCAGATTCTTTATAGAGTTCATTGTTTTCAGACTATTACAATGTATTCACAATGATTTCATCCAATATTTTTTAGTTGATTTGGTTTAATGATACGATGGTCAATTGTACATAAAGACAAAATAATCTTTAATGAACCATTGCTGTAATTGAGATAAAATTTGTATTTCTAGAACTTTTTATATCAGTGCTGATTCATGATTCATCCCACAATATACAAACTACCAGAAGCCTGAACTATCATGACACTATACCACTTGGGGTGCAAAGTGGACAAAACTAATTATTCTGCAGATATCTGCTTTTGTGTTTAATAATTTTCCCACCACTTCATTAATGTATTTCTGCTAACTTCTTGGCTAAATTAATTATCTAATTTCATAATATGTTGTTTGTAAATAATTACAACGCAACAAATTTTTAAAAAATGTCCTTGTTCTATTTTAATACTTACCATGTTGTTAAATTCTTCTAACTTTTCTTGTAATGCAATATTTTCTTTAGCAATTATTCGCATCTCACTCTGCAGACATCCTACTTTTTTTTGTAGGGCATCCACAATATTATCTCGTTTCAATAACTCTTCTTGCAAAAAGTACCTTATAGAAATAGTAATATAGTTCTAGAAAAATGTATGAAATGTTCTAACAAAGTCAAATTCAATTAAATGTAAATTTTGTCTTTCCCTTCTAAACGTCAGAATTAAGGTGGTACTATACAACATTAATAAAAATAAATTAATTAATAAATCTTTGAAGAAGTAAATGTTTAAAAAAGGAAATTAGATGGACATTGCATTTTACCAATTTCATTGTTCTCTGTGGATTTTACTCAAGAAAATATTTTGGTTTGTTGTAAATAAAGATTTTTTTCACATTTTGAGAAATATTGATACAAAATGTGTATGCTTAAAAGCATGAAAAGGCCAATAACAGGAATAATCAATTATTTCAAGTATTGTTTCATAGCAACAATCAAGAATGAACTTTCATCTCAAACAATGTAATACAGTATTGGTTCTCATAAAGAGATACAAAAAACAAGTTCTGGAAATTTTTTTAAAAAAATTACATCAAAATAAGTTTCTCTTGCTCTATAATTTTTTCCAATTTGTATACCTTCTGTAAGTGACCTACCTTCCATCCTCAAGCACTGCATTTTCTGTTGCCAGTTTCTCCTGCAGTATATAACTTTCACTCAATCGGCCACTAAGAGAAATCATCATTTCCTGAAATTTAGGACAATTTTCATTTAACATAATGATCATTTTGAATCTTGAACATTAAAATTAATTTGGGAACTCTTACCGGGACCTCTGTCTTCTTGTCAAAGAGAGGAGCTTCCTTAAATGGAAAGGGAGGAACAAACTCAGGATATATTGGAGATTGAATGTAGCTTGTTGAAGAAGCTGGCTGAGTATTTGGTTTTTCACAAACAATCACTCTTGGCATACTATCTTGTGATCCACATACAATTACTTTTGGAATGATCTTGTCCATCATTAAAAAATTTGTCACTTCATTGTCTTTTCCCAAGAAAGATATTTTATCCTCACTTATGAGTGGGGAAAAACTATTTTTTGTGTGAATAATTTCCATTTCTTCAACTTTAGCAGAATCCTCATTTCTATCTTCAGAAACAAAATTATGTTCAGCTTCACTTGGTTCAGGTGATACATCTTTACTTTTTTCTTCATTTTCTTCAGCAGTTGGTAAATCTGTACTCATTGATTCAGTTAATGATATACTTTTAGATATTTCTGTTTGATCATCAATTTTTGATACTGTTACAGAATGTTCAATGTTGTTCAACTCTGCCAAGCCCACAAGGTTTTGCACTCGTCTGGTAATCTCTTCAAATTCTGCAAGCTTTTTTGCTAGCTCAACTTGTTTAATTTTAATTACCAATGTATCCTCCTCAGTTAAATTTTCTTTCTGAAATATAGAAGGCAGAAATGTATTCAACAAAATTTTATGATACATCATAAACATTTTCATTAAGGTGTATGATAAGTCATGAAATATTAATGAAAGGAGATTGATATGGACATCATAGAGAAATGAGTAGAATTGCTTTTGCATCAAGAGGCTTTTGCATCAAGTGTTAGCCAAGTGGTTCAAAAGCAACATGAATTTTTGGTGATGTGTATCATTCAGACTGTATGTTACAATTGCAAAAAGTTATTATTTTTATTATCTGTGTGCTATTTATTTCTGATTATTTTACATGAAAATCTTAGTTAAAACAATATTACTCATTTGTTTAAAACACCTTCCTTTTGTCTTATTATGAAGTCATAATGCAAATAAATCCATTAGAGAACTTTTGCTCTAATAAAGCATCCATATAAGTGAGCTAGCATTATCACATTATTGTAGTTAATACATGTTTTTCCTTGAAAATCTGTTTGTGAGTGACAAAATAATTATTTACTTCATGTATAGACAGCGCAGAGCCTTATCCAGTAAGTCACTAGATTTTTAATTTTGACTTACATGATGATTGCAATGCTAAATGATGTTATCTTTCAGAGGCACAATCACACAAGTCTATATTTACAAAAGTGCTCACTAGAGAGCAGTTTTGAATTTGTTTTCTGCCACCAGCATTGTCTGTTTCACTAAAAACTGTAACTGTCAGTATACTGTAAAACCTTCTGACTAAGAAACAAAAAATAGACTCCACAACATTGCAGTAAAACCAACCCATATGGAAGTGAAATATGGATCTTAAAACAAAAAGCCAGAAATAAGCAGCCCAGATGGAATGCCTAAGATACACTTACAGAAGTGTCAAGAAAAGAAAAAAAATAGAAGTAAGAAAAAGTCTGAAAATTAAAATCATTGTTAAGAAATTGAAAGATACCAAAGATCATGTAGAGCCAAACAGATCAAACCAGACAGATTTCCTAAACATATCCTGAAACCGAGAGGAAAAAGAGAACCAGAGAGGCTAAGGAAACAATAGGACGACCTGGAACACCTCAGCAGTGACTCAGCAGGGAATAAGGGATCAAAGGAACAGGCCTACAACCTTAATAGTTCATGATGTTGTTGATGATGGTGAATAAAACCGTCAATTTCTCAGTGTCATGATTGAATGACTTACTTGAATTGACCTCTGAGCAGTCCATAGTTTGTTTAATGTTTGAAGCATTCAAGCTTTCTAAATAGTTGGGGAATGTTTTTGCTGAAATTTGTACAAAAGATAACAACTTACAGATTGAAATTTTTTTATAGACTCTTTGATCTGGTTAATTAAGTGTGCTGTTCTTTTTGATTTTTTGTCAGCTTCCTTGAGTTCTTCTAATAGAGGTAAATCTAATTTAGGAGAAATTTCTAGGTGAATATCATCCAGGTCCATTTGTTCAAAGACCTGCAAACCATCATTTCCTAGGTTGTCTCCATCTTCTGAAGGTACTCTTGTAGAAGTATTTATCTAAAAAATTAAAATATTCAATTATATAATAAAAGAATAACCTGGCCGATCAGATGGCCGAGATCGCTAAGGCAGTAGTGCCGGAGTGGTCTCGGACCAGAAGATCGCGGGTTCGAGTCCCGCCTCGGGCATGGGTGTATTTGTGTATGTCTGTATGTGTTGTCCTTTCACCCCCATTATCATCATATCATCATTTCATCTTCCATACCCCCAGGGCTAACAACCGTGGGGGATAAAAATCGGATCCAGCTAAAATGCTGGTCCCCCCAAAAAGTTGTTGCAAGCACCTGCCACCGCGATAATAAAATAAAAAACTGAGCCACGGTAAATGCAGGATGCTTGCATGCGTGGTCCTAGTCGGCCGATTAACGAAAAAAAAAAAAAAAAAAAAAAAAAAAAAAAAAAAAAAAAAAAAAAAAAAAAAAAAAAAAAAAAAGAATAACCATAAGTGAATAAAAGCCCTTTTGTATTATGTGAAATGTTCACTTCAGTTTTATTGTGTGGCCAACAGTCAAATTCATCCGCTCCCCTTGAAGTGCATTAACAATAAATACTGTTCCTCCACCACACTTGCTTAAAAGATGTATTAATGCTGTAAGGAAATAAAGGGTAAAAAGCCCACAAATAATTTCATATTAATGAAGTCATTGATAATCATGATACACGATTTTCAGAAATGTTACTGAAAACAGTATTGCCTTTCACATTTTTTATCTCAATGAATAGATTTCTTCATGAAAGTGTGTATCAACTCAAGACTGAAAAATTAATTACTAGCTAATATCTGTAGTTCTTCCTTGTAATTCTTTGTTGAGCTTTTAATGCAGGTAGGTGTTTATGTTCATCACATCCTTTTACCTCTATTTGTGTGCATCTACAACTACATACCAAGAAATTTTCTGCTCTGTGGCAGGTTGCTTTCTAGACCCACAGGGTCATTTTAGCAGTGCACCCGTCTCACTACCTACAACCATGATGATGCAACATGCAGCTCCCATCCCTTAACTTTCATCGGTAGCCAAACTTCTTAATCAAGCTTTGTGAAGTCACGGAAGTTAAGGAGCTCAAGACACCACAGGTCCCTGGATGGGTAACCATTTGGAAACTGTGGATACTAAAGGCGTTTAGATCCTGGCTGGTAGGTATAAAAGGCAATGTCTTATGACTTGACTTAATCAACAAGGCGAAGACCAATAACAATACACTGCATTGGAATACTGCCGGACCCAACCTAGGTAGTGTTAATGCCATTTTGGGATTTATTAGTGTTTAATAAATAGGACTCAGTATATCGTACAGTTTTATGTGAATATATTTGACTTTTATACAATATTTTGTAATGTATTTATGTTTATCAAAACAAACGTACCTCACTTTTCTGTTCATCTGCCCATGATACTTCCTCAATTTTGGAGACTAATTCACTTCCTACTATTCCTTCTGTCTGTAACAAAGGTGAACATGGTTTACACAAATTACTTTTATGTATAAGCAAATGATTCTGACAGGAGCTTTAAAACTTAATTTTATATGAGAAAAAATAGGAAGGGAGAGAGGGAAAAACAGGGAAAATGAGTAGAGAGGAGAAATAAGATTTGGGTTAGATGTAAATTATGTAACAAAAAGGTGCAAAATATATTAAAAGTTGTTGAAAATCAGTTAAATAGATCAGAAAAATAGTATTGAATATAGAATAGCTGGTGTTGTTAGCCAAATTGCTTAAATATGCTCCTTGAAGTCACAGAAGTTAAGACCATCTAAGAACTCCAGTTACTAATGGCTGCTCTGGCTGAAGTGATAAAAAAAAAAAAAAAAAAAAAAGATTCTTCAGAAATAATTCATGGATAATACCTAGGTTATCTAAAATAGGCAGATTTTAAAAAAATCAAAACAATATTGAGACTGTTTCCTATGCCATGATATAGAATTTCGATAGCAATGAGAAAGATCTATGAAGATACATAATTAAAAATGTATTTCCTTTGATTTATACCTCCTCAATGTAATACAATATTAAACTTAATATTAAAATCACAAGCAAATGTATTCTTTAGAGTTATCAAAGTGACAATAATGAAAAATAATTTTCTATTTGTTTTCAGTTTTCAACCATTTGAATATATTATCTGATCACCACTTCTTTCCACTATTACTGAAAGAGAATGACCACTTGATTGTCTGTTGTATTCATTAGTAGCTGTAAATAAGAATACACTATTGCTGGAACATGCTGGAACAGTGTTACATTGTTGCTTTTCAAAAGTCTGATGAACTACTTTTTGGGATTTTGCAGTCTGCTTTAATACAAAATCAAATGTTCTAGTCTAAAACAAAAATTTATGAGAGTACCTTTGGCTACACAAATATTAAATAGCATGATAGAATAATACCATGGATGGATTTTGAATACAATAACTTTTCAAGTTTTGCATACACTCAAACTCACAAATTCTCTATCACTTTCTGCTGATAAATTTAATACTTTTTTAAATCATTTGTATTTTTCAAAAAATATCTTACATTTTCATTTTCTGTGAAGTTTTCTATTTCGATGGAACTTTCTGTATTTGGTACATGCATTGTTTCATTATCACTTTTTTCTTCAAATGTTTCATCAATCCTGGAATCTACTTCAATATCAGTTTTGTGCAAATCCTCAACAAAAGTGGGCATTTTGTTGTTTTGTTTTGTATCTAAATCTTGAATGTGATTACTTTCTACTGAGCTTGAAGGTGTAAAATATCTTTCTTCCTGTTTGGATGAGTTTTTTTGTTCTAAATTTTCATCCTGAGAACTCAATTCATATTCTCTGTCACTAACTACATCTTTTGTTGCAACATTGTCTGATATTTTTTGTCCCAGTTTACTTTTAATAGACTCTTTATAAGTTACAGCTTTCTCAAAATCACCAGATCCTGCACATTTGCAATAATCTTCAAGACCTCCACAATTCTTACAGAAGTTAAATTGTGCTTTTCCGAGCATCATGCTGGTCAAAGTGTTTTCATTCCCTATTCTATTGCAATCAAATGAATGATTTCCAGATATTTTGGGTTCTAAAGGTAGTAGTACTTCGAATACAGTATTCAACATGCATGGTGGTTCATTCAATTGGCTTCCTCCAGTACTTGCCATATTAGGGGTACCTTTCTGATTTTCTGAAGGATTACCACCTTTACTTTGTTCTTGGTTAATAATTCTTCTTCTCTGCAAAAATTAGAAGTTAAATTATATTATTTCAATCATATAATACATTTATGTATTTTCATAGGTGTGCACACAGAGGGAGGAGGGGGAGGCGGATGGTGCCCTTGAGCTTTTCAAAAGAGACCCTGCAACTGTGTATGCTAAAATATTTGTTACCCATTAATATGATAATTTCCTCATCTTCCCCATTATTAAATTGACAATTTGGAATATTTATATGTGACTTTTGGCAAAGAGGCTCTATAATTCATGTATCAACCCTGTAAATTGTTCTTCATAAAATTATCTGTATTATTATTAATTGTACAATTAAAGTTATAATTTCATCATCCTTGTTTGCTTTATTTACTTCCTAATAAGTCATGAGGAAATAAAAAGATACATGTAAAAGGGGGCCAGAGGGGCTCAGAAATGTAGTTGTCCCCCTCTTGATTTAGACTGCATACACCTATGTATAAGTTTATGGAATGTTGTATACCTTCATTGTTATATGACTCTCACTACAATGTTTCTCTACCTGCCAGTAATTTAAATGAACAGTTGTTTATTTCACATTATGATACCTGAAACAACAAACAACATTGATTTGTAACAACATTAATTGTAATTATATTGCACACTAATTGAGAACCAAAATTTGCAAATGATCTGTGAAGAAATCAAACTAAACACAAACCAGTACATCATAGAGATTAACAGCCCAATTTGAAGATTAAACTGCTCCCCAAACTTTTAAATGAGCCCTGAACCATTTTTCTATGTGGTCAAGGGGCTTTACAATAGATACCAAATTTTGGGCGAGTATCCCCCCACCCTTCCCCCAGCATGTTGTGGGGTTGGGGGTTCCAGTTTAAATATCAATCCTCAGCTATCAAAAGAGTACTTACCCACCTTCGTAAGCGGCCTCAAGATTTTGTAATCGGTTCTCTATTATACATGCTTAGCTCTTGATACATTATGATATTTCTTATAAGGAGATTAAGATAAAATTAAATTGCAATGTGAAATATATATGAAGATACAGAATTAACAATAACTTTGCCTTGATGCACCATTTTCTCTGTAGGCACAGCCTAATTTTGTGTTAAGGTTACTCACCAAGTATTAAATGAGTACCAGATACTTCAGAATTATATGATGCATGAAATGAATAAACTTATTCAAGATGATATGGTTTCAGAACCTAGATATAATCGGCAAATAGCAGATTAAAGAAAATATATTTTTTTCCACAAGAGCTTTTCTTCTTCCTTAACTCAAATGCTCAAATTATTCTCGGAAAATAAGGAGAGATACGAATGAAAATATGACTCTATAAAGCAAAATTCAATATAAACAATAGAAAGTCCAAAATATTGCACGACATTATTAAGGAACAACAATAAAATGTATACATCTATTTTGAAGGAGGCGCGTAAAGTATCGCCACCATGATTCCAAAAAAGGAACTAAAGATTTTCTATTAGTTTGTTGGTTTATCAATAAATTAACTTAGAAAGCGAAATAATGTCATACAAGATTTTTGTTTTACTATTTAATATTTCTTGCTTTTCATCTTTTCTAGGAGGAATGTTCTTCCACTGGAGACTTAGTTTTAGGGACTTTTGGTACGGTGATTAGTCAGGCTCACACGAAAGACTTGAAGTACCTTTTATTCCCAGGTGTTCGCCAGTGTTCACTGAAATCCAAATGATTGTTCTGTAGCATCATAGCAAGCGATAGGATTACTACAATAGAAAGGATGAAATGGTAATTTACTTAGCTAGTTTGATATTAATTGTAGTGTACTATTGGAATCTATGGAGTTACAAATTCGTTCTCCAACAAGAAACAAGCGAACTGCAATGGAATCCAAAGACCTTATTCGTGCTCTTCCTAGGATTCGGTTATTGACTATTTTCCCCTTGCTATGCGTTACTGAATTAGAGATTGTCACCGGCACGCACGAAAAATGATATGCATGTAAGGTGGAATGATGTTTCTGTAGATAAGCCTCTTCTTGACATCTTACGAATGGTGCTAATGTTGGGTTACTGCCGATTGACATTTATTATCGTGCTTTTGTACCAGTTTGTGGAAAATATCAAAATTTAATTGTGAATGTTGATAATTTCAAAGCAATCCGAGAGATAGTAATGAAAAATGTATCGTGCCAAATTAGTATCTACTCATCATTTGGAAAGATAAACTTCAACATTAGATACTAATTATTGTTACTAACTTTTGACATTGGTACTACTTAGTTGGCTAAGATTTACATTGTAGAAATCTTGAGGAAAAACAAAAAACATTATTAATAAAAGAACAACTTTTCTAATTTACCAAAGTTTAAAGGATTAACCTATGCAATGATGTACTGTAAGTAATCATCAATACCACCTTTGGTTTAGAAATAAGTTTCCAGTCCTATTATTGGGCAGTGAACCAGTATTCCATGTGCTTTAAATCAAGAAATTAAAAGTTGTCAAGGAGTGTTGTTGAGGTGTCATCTTACCAATAATGATATTTGAATAAGTTTTGAGAGCAGAAATTTCTCGTGGGGAGGGAGTTTTTATTTTGAACTATAAAATATTAACAATTTGTCTATGTCAGTCAATAACAATTTTATATTAATAATTTTTTATTAATTTTTTGTATACTCGTGTTTTAAATATGAGAATGGTCTAATTCTTACTTTTATGAGAAATTATTTGCGCTGGGTGAGACGGCAGAAAAATTATAAAACTTAAATGATTTTGGTTGTTATAATTTTGTGGATGCTTTCAGAGAATAAATTTGTTAAGAGAATATAAGAAATCTCAGAAAATAATTATGTCACTTCAAATTTTTTTAGTCTGATACAATTTTGTAATTTTTATTTAGGAATCTCGTTGCTTAAAAACTGTTATATTAGATAAAGTTTTCAACTTTAGAGTTTTGTACGCTGTGTAGAATTGATGAAAAAATTGTCACCTTTTTTAAATTACAGTTTAATATTATTGTTAAAATAATATGCCTGTGGTGAACAATAGTAGTACCTTTTTTCTTTAATTGTATGTTATGATAGCAAATTATATAGATATATATTTATGTTGAGCAAAATATATTTATATTAATAGTAACTAAAGAAGTATATATGAATTTTGATCTTTTGCAGATGTTATTGGAAATGCAACCATGAAATTACTTACATCAAAAATTAAAATTTAAATTGAGGTCTGTAGCTAAGAGCTCCTCTACTTTGGCTTGATGAAACCTTTAACACAATGGAAATTGCCGAACTGTTTAATCAGCTTGAATCAAATCAGCCTCATACCGTTGAAGAGATCAAAAAAACCTTTCATGAGAATTTTAATGCAAGTAAGGAGTATTATTAGTGATAAGGATTGTGATTTATGAATGTGAAAGGAAGTTTTTGAAGTGGTTTGGTGGGACTGTAAATCTGCAATTTAGAATCCAGAATGTTTTGATTTAAATATTATTAATGATTTTGATTTTAAAGAATATTTTTTGTGTGTTTGTAAACTTTTACAGGTATTTTAGTTAAATTACAGTGCATTCATTCCTTTGTGTTTATGGAACTGTTAGTGGTGCAATGTATCTTGTTTCAGCCAAAGAATCATGGCTTGTCAATGGATTATTCGATTACTATGTATCAACCAGTTCCATGCGTTCTGTTGAAATTCTAGTTGGCGTGAGAGAACCTCATGATAAACATCTTTTTGACAAGTAAGATATCCAGAAATTTTTAACGCATCATTTACCACTGATTTATTTGAAATTCAAAGCATACGCTTTGTGAACCAATCATTCGTGTCTCATACAGGATTACTGATACATTGAAAGGCCCTTTAAAACTTCAGGCTTTAACTTTATTGGGTCATATTGTGAGAAGACGGCCAACATGGGTGTACAAAATTACTCAGCATCAAATTATGAAGGAGCTGTTAAAGCTTCTTAAGGTTTGTATATTTCGTTTGCTTTTTCAATTTTTTATGACATTTAGATAATGGGTTGAAGTTAAGATGTGAGAGAAATTTGTTATTTCTCTGGGTGACCTGTCGTGAAAGAATGTTCCTTTTGTTCATTTGAAGTTTAAGCTTCAAAGTATTGAACTAATAAAAAATGTTATAATTCATTTTGAAGTTTAGATGAAGAAATATTTCTCTAAATATTGTTATTAGTTTTTTTCTAAATTTATTCTTCCTGTTCTTGTTTATTTACATAATAAACAGTTGTAATGATGATGCTTCTGCAAATCAGATTCTGCATCAACTGTGAAATGATATGGTGATCAAGGTTAAACTGATGATTCTTATGTTAGTGAGACTAAGCCCACCCTGAGTTTTGCAGTTTTCAAAAGAACATGTTGTAGAAAGTGACTGGGGATCTTTTATCCCCAACAAAGTAATCTTTTTGAAGAAAAGATCTGCCACTTCATCTTATTGTGATAGAGAAGTTCAGAAAGGATATTACCTCATTTTTCAAATTAGTATGTAGAAGTCCTGTCAAAAAGAAGATATATTGGACAATGAAAGAGAGAACTCTAGGAATTATTTGAATCTTCTATTATCAAAATTTATACTTTTTATGGTATGCTAATGATGTATGATGTGGCTGAGTTCAGGGCTTTGGAAAAGCCTGTGTCAATTTATCTCATAGATATAACTTTCTTGATACTCTTAGGTGGAGTTCAGGCCTTCTAATAATTCTCTAATTATTGTGTTTATTGGTATAAGTATTGATGTTTACACTAAACTCAAAATGTTGATTTACACGTTTTATAATAAACCTTATAAATACTGTATTTACCTAAATATAAGAAAAGGTTTATCTTTGGGTACTGAAATCATTCGTTCATCAACATCAATTAAAAAATTCAAGGTCGTCATATTCACAGATTAACCCCGGTTGGTTAGGATTTATGTTTTTACATTGCCTTTCCATGTCAAGTATCTTGAAAATATTGATGTCAACTGCAAAGACTTGTGCAACTGCAAAAATGTCACACATTTTATACCTAATTAATTATTTTATTCATAGATATATTTTCGGTATCCACTCTAAATTTGCCAGAGGATTCAGATCGATGTTTTCAAATGGGCTGGTAAAGAGAGAATCTCAAGTGAATGGGATTGTACTGAGTGAAACTCGGCATGAAAATGAATAAAAATTATTTCAGAGATTTTGTTACTACTGGTATAGAGAAATATCACTGGTCTATGAGGCCGCACAGACTTTTGGTTCAATGCCCATCAAGTGTGAAACTGCATTTTGCATGAGATGGAAATTAAAACATTTACACTGATATAAGTACACATTCTACAGCAATCCACAGAAAGAAAATGATAAATATTTTCTTAGCTTTCTTCCCAAACTTGGAAACTTACCGCTATCTTTCACGTTACCTTTGAACTGGAGGAACAAAGATGTAAGAGTTTAGTTCACAACCTAATTACATAAATTAAATGATGCAAATTTCAATTATATTCTGATAAAGAATCAGAACATGAACAAGAGCAGGCTAGGAAGAAAATCTGGTGACAAAGAATGGAATGCTCTAAGGTGGCATGAGATGAAAGACAGAATATTAATTCAATGCAAAACTTTCAGAGTGACCCAAAAAGTCAGAGAACGATGACAGTGTGGGAGGAGGACCAAAAAGAAAGAAACAATGATACATGTGACAATAAAAAGGAGCAGTGACAAGTATCATGATTATGATTGTAAGGAAGAAGAAAAGGATATCTCTAGCAAAAAGTTTTAACATTCTCATCTACAAGACAATTTTCTAGCTGGGATTTTCAATTTTATTTTGTCTAAATAAGAATTTGTTAAATTTTCAAAAAAATTCTGAGGATGCATTTTCAAAATTAATAGGTTTTAGATTTAGAGTGGTTTTACATTCAGGTAAATTTGATAAGTATAAATTATAACATAGGAAAATTTTCAAAACAATATCAGGGTCAAGTTTTCTGGGTATACAAGGGAGACCAGGTGACCACTATGGTCTGTCAAATTTTTTCAGCAAAATTTCTTCTGTCCTTAATGTCCTTTCTGCAAAAGTACTGAAAACTATTACTACAGAACCAATTGAAAGAAATTGGTTTACGTTTTATGAGAAGGATGCAAAAATATGTTTATCTTCACCTCCATCTACAAAAATTGTGAGAATGGTCACATTGTACCTGAGAGTGGTTCAGCCCCAGGTCTATGTGCTCATTTAATTATGTGGTTGACTCACAGCTGGTATTGCAATTTGCAACCCAGTGATCCCCTGTAGAAAGGCATTTGGAGGCCAGTGCCATTCCAGACGCAACACTATACATGGTACATCATATTCATGCAATGTTTAATAACAGTGGCTCTTCGTAAGCCTGTAGTTACTGAAGTGAGAAGAGGATTGAGCTTGATGAAGTATGTAAAAGAATTTGTGTGGATGTATTTGTTTAATGTATTGTGGTTTTTGTACATCACAATTCAGTGAAAATGGAATAATTTGAATTGTTTGGGAGCTAAGAGTGAAAAAACTGTATCGATTTATTTTGTATTTTTTGGAAATCGGTAAAAATTGTATCAATTTATTTTAAATCTTTTGAAGAAGGTTGTGATAGAAAAAAGTTATGAGCAACCTGCTTAAAAATTAACTGTTTCAAAAGCATAAATATTACTGGGTATCATTTCAATGTTCATGTTGCAATATTCACAAAATGGTTAGGTACAAGTAATGTGATGGAAAAATTACTATGGTGGCCTTCTTGGGAAATAAAACAAGCAAATGTTGAAATAACTTTCTCAATATGACTCATCAAATGTTTCCTCATCAAAATTTTTAAAATTTTCAACTGTAATTTTAATAGTTTTGTAATAGTAACTTTCTCTGTATTGAAATTTTCTTTGCTTCTCATTTCAGGCTGAGAGTGATATTCTTTGTCTTATGAGTGCTGTCTTAGTTTTGATTGTTCTTCTTCCTATGATACCTGCTTTAATGGGCCCTTATCTTCAAGATGTTTTCGAAGTGTTTAGGTAGGTATTGATGTTCTTTCTATTGATTGTAATTGTGTGGGATGCATTTCATTTTTGTAGTATATTGACAACATCTCTCAACTCCAACATTGAAAAGATGAAACTCATAAAAATGGGATTGGAAATGCTAAAAGTCTTGTATTGCATAATCACCTTTATACTTTTTTAAATATTTGGTACAGAAACAGGCAGGTAAGGCTGCAAAAAAATCAATGGTGAGGTTTTGACGAAATTTACATTTTGGGGGCCTAAAGAAGAAGTTGTGTTTTTAAAAATTTGTCTGTGTCTTAACCATTGACAGAATTTCCCAAAATGATGATTACCCGATCAGTCTTTTGGGGTACATTACATAAAACCCCTAGGACATTTAGGAAATCTACTCTAAAATGACACCAATCTTTTGATTTAACTTTTTTGTCCAAATAGAGCAAAGTGTGTTTACAAAAATGTTGCATTTTTGATTTCATTAAAAGCTCGGAATTTCAAAAGTTGCAATAGTTTATAATTTTTTGGATCCCTTCTTAAAACTACATTATAAAAGATAGATTTTTTCTTAATGAAATCTATTTTTCAGAATTAGATCTTTAATTAATGTTGTGATAAATTTTTCCAAATATTTCCCAATTATTTTCACAAAATTTTGAGTAATATCGTAAGAATTAAAAAAAGAATTATGAGCAAGATTTTCTCAGAAATGACTCCACATCTTTTCTTTAATACTTTTTTCTCAAAAAGAAAATAGTTCACTTATAATACAGCATAGGTCCTATTTTCATTAAATTCTTTAGAATTTCAAAAATTGCAACACCCTCCTACAAATACACTATTATTAAAGATGGAGATTTTTCTGCATGCAACATTCTCCTCAATATTAGACATGTGAATAATTTCATTTACAACTTTTTCAAAATATGAGTAGTGTTTTGATAATTTTGATTTGTATTATTTGAGATTTTCAAATAATGGGTGACATGTTGGTGGGACAGATGTTCCAATTTAACCATTACCAGTAATATAAATAAGTATGTACAGTTATTACTCCTCTAATTAACATGGTTTCATTTTAAAGTGTTCTTAGCTTTTCCTCATGTTGCAATTGTTCATTCCAAGAGTTTATCATATCTCATACTTTTTTAATTATAATTTACTTATTTCACATATAACTTATTGACATTAATAAGCTCTTAATCTGTTGTGATGAGTGATTTGAACACATTGTATGCAAGGTTTAATACTTGGTCAAAAGATAACTACTTTGTCTGTTTGAATTAGAAATGCTTGTAAATCACAAGACTGATTCTCCTTCAAGTTCTGTGGGGTTAAGAAATATGTGTACACTATTCTTTGTAATTGTTATATTCACATTCAATTTCTAGTCGTTTGGCCTCCTGGAATACCAACAATCCAACTAAGCTTCCTGAGGAGCATCTGTTGCATCTTCAAGTGAGCCTCTATGCTTTGTTTCACCGGCTATATGGAATGTATCCATGTAACTTCATATCCTTCCTTCGTAATGAGTATGGCATGCGTGAACACCTGGGAATATTCAGTCATACCATCAAGGTAAACTTTTTTTCAATTCATGGTAATTGTGTATCTTCAGATTGCATTGTAGAAAAGAAAACTGAAATTAGAAATGGAAAAATATTGTTTGGCATTCTAAAGACTTTTACAATTTATAGCCAATGCTGGAAACGGTCAGGATGCATCCTCTTCTGGTAACAGCTTCTAAGGACGCAGAGACAGCCACTACAAGGTGAGAATATTCTGGCATGTTACATGCTTCTACGACTTATAATTGAAATGCAAATGTTATCTTGCATAGAAAAACAGTACACTATTTCATCAGTAATTGAGAAAAAAATTAATTCCAAAGTTTTTTATTTATTTATTTTTTAATGGTGGTAACAACAAGCTGTTGCACACATATCTTACAAACGGTGTAATAAAATTATATAATAAATCACTTTCATAGAGTAACAATGTTATAATTAAATGACAATTATAAATCACAGATCGTACATTTATTAAATAATGTTTTGAAACAAAATGATATATTCTTGTTTTTGATTGAAACACGTGTGTCGGGGCTAGGATTAAACAGCTCTTTTTTCGGTCAAAAGCTAAAATACACACAAAATCCTCATTAACACTAATTCCAAGGGTTTGAAATAATTAGTGTTCAGCATAAAAATTCATGTTATTTGATTAATTTATTTGTTTTCTTGGTGGGACCCAAATTTTGTTTGTGTAACGGCAAAATACATGTTAAACGACTACTTGTTGTGCTTTACTGTGTAAATAAAAAAGAGAAATGGTACATTACCATTGTTAAAGGAAAACAAAACTGTTAAGTTTAAACCTGTTTCAATAGTTTACAAATATATTCCTTTGAAGAAGAGAAACATTTGTAATATTGTAAGACTGAAAAATTGAAGTTCAATTGTTTTTTAGATGGAAGAAAATGGAAGATCATGATGTCATTGTGGAATGTGCCAAATATGCTATTGATTCAATGGAGAAGTCACGAGAAGAAGGATCATTTCAGAGTATAAACACCTCATTTCGATCCAGAGGGAGTATAGAACATGGAGTTGCTTTAGGTAAGTAGTTGTCCTGCGATGTTCATTTTAACAGAATGATCATGTTGTAATTCTTTGTTTTGAAATATTTTTAATGGTTTGTGAAATTGTATAATTATTTAAGGGTCATTCCATCTAAAATCAATAAGGGTTCCATCCCTGACAATTTCAAATTCTTTCCAAACTTTGTGTTTCTGAAGTACCTCTTAAAATATATAAAAATGACCACTTATGAAGGCTGTAGCAATTATAGTTTTCCATTTATAATGATTTGAAGTTCGGAAGAATAGCAAAATAACTGCGTGCATTACTAAACAAAAACTACATTATCTCATTCAATTTCAAAGATTAAAAATTTGTTCATATGTCATTTTAAAGCTAATAAATGAGGCTTTCTGACACATGTTGAAGAATCAAAAATATATTTTCAGAAGGTTTCAAAATTAAGGAATACATATTTTAAAATTTATTTAAAGAAAACTCATATTTTTAAAATTAACAAAAAAAATGTATTTTGTAGTTCTACTTATATAAAAACTGTATAAAAAGTTTGGATCTGGAATGAGAATGGGAACAGGAGTTACTAATTATTGGAATACGTCATGCATCTCATGATCATAATGGAAATCTTGAACCCCTGCTCCCCCTACTTCCAATAATCAAGGTCTAATGTACACTGAAATTACATGAATGTGTCTGAACTGTCATCCAATATCTATAATATAAGGTAAATCAAACCTCAAAAGAGAGGTTTAATGTACAGTTGTCAAAGAATGATAATAATAGTAAGCATTTTTGGAAAGGAAATTTAACTAAAAAATTGGTACACACACTCGACATTTCTATTTCCAAAGTTCAGATCTCAAAATGTGGTACTGTTATGAGTTTTCACTACTTGAGAGAGTCTTTGCAAGCATGTCGCCTTTTTCTAGAGGGAGAAAACAATGAAATTTACATGTGCCTAATAGGGGCAGCACTCCTGAAAATCTTCCTTCTATTTTCTTGTACATATTTTTCTTCAGTTGTGTAAACAACACTTATATTTTTCAAATTTTCCTTTGCCCAAGAAAATAGTTCTCTGGAAATAGTGATCTGACCTGTACTTGGTATCTGCAAGCTTGCAAGAGCAAGAAGCCTTTCAAGAGTCCCGCCTAATCCATTACAAGCTTTTATTTTTCATGAGATGATGCAAAAAAGTGCCATTCCGTATTTATTCCAAAGTCCTTGGGATGAAATGTAATATTTACAAAATTTTTGTTGTTTTATATTGGGCAGAAGATCTGTCAGAAAAATACACAATTCTATGGAGGAAATTTCCAATTCTTTGTTTCAAAAAGTGAATCATGTGTCACTGGAAAAGATGCACAGAAACTGTCGTATAATAAGCAGTCTGAAACAATAATTAAGTTGTCACTGAACAATTCATTTGAATAAGGTAATCTGAAGTAGACAACAAAGGATGCCTGGGTATTATTCCAATAAAATCTTTGTACTTCATCTTGGAAAACAAAGGTAAAGTTATCAGAAAAATAGCACGAAGTTATGCATACTCCAGGTTGAAGTGATATTTTACGATCTCGTAGGTATTTGCATTGTTCAGAAAAGGTGAATGAATGTGTCAGCAATTCACTAAGTTTTGCTCTTAAACAATCAATAAAATCTTCTTTGGAGTTCACGATTGTTTCTAAATTTGATCTGTAGGGTCTCACCCACTGAACTATATTGTTTCTTTGAAGTTTTCTTCCATTGTTTCTTCCAAAATAAATTTAATCGTCAAAATCTCAGGACATTCAGAGTACTCACTAAAAAAAGCAATTAATTTGGAGTGGATTGCATACTATTATATACGCAAGCATGTTTTTGTAAGAAGACACATTTTAGTTAGAATGTTGGTAACACGAGTATCAAGCATAAGTTTTATGTTCTGATGAATAACACAAACATAAACTGAGTATTCCACTTGCACTAGCAAAAATGAAGGCTTTTGACCAAAGAGATGCAAACTTCGAAAAGCCAATTTTGAGATACAGATAAGATTTGAAATCTGTATATACTTTATTTTAATGTGCAAGAATGGTTTCTCTTCCGTTCTTGATATTTTCTTCCCAAAATCCTTAATGTTATAATCACTTTTTTCCGGACATTATTCTACCAATAGAATTTTAAACAATAATATTCTTTTTTGACGGTCTCTTGGGATAAATTCTTGCCTGGTTTTGGGTTCACAGAAGGCAATATGCCGAGCTCTTTAACGTACTTTTTGGCTCTCCGCACCATGTATTCATAGGCAGCAAATCCACTTTTAATTTTATTAATGCTTCAGCTATGCGGGAGTAGTAGTAATTTTTTCATTTCTGTTACAGGTTCAAAATTTCTCTTTTAACTGATTTATTATTTCATTGTCCGAACTTGTCAACCATCCAGATTGTGGGTCATAGAAAAAGGAAAAAAATTCTCCTATAAAACCTCTTAAATTTTAGTATATTTTGTCTCTTTTTACTGGCTTTTTTAAAATGTTAGTACTGTAATATGTAAGTATAGGTTTCACGTATACTTACAAGACTGTTTAAAAGTTCCATAGATGCACCTTCATCAACGAACGCTTCATTATCTGCATCTTCTGGTGAATCCGAAGAACCTCTGGATGCAACGCACGAATCAATCTTCCCTTTCATTTCTCTCCTGCATCATCGCATATTTTTTGTTGAGTTGGAAAATTCTGATATACACTGACCATCCAAGGAAAAACACTTCAAAGGGTTTTTTTATGATAAGAATGTTCAATATTATTTAGTGGATTACAGTGGATTACTGAATATTGAAACCATTCTTCCATGTTGCGCTATATCAAAAGGTTTCTACAGACTACGGTTTGCAAAAGACAACTGAGCCCAGGCTGAACCTTGGAAGTAGTTGCCAACGCAGTCTGTTTTGTCCCCAGAGTGATCAAAACATCAATATTTGTGCCACCGGAACCTAGTGGGGCCAGTCAACTCAGGCGCCTGGGAACAATACTTCTGTTCATGGTAGCCAGCTAGCGCCTTCACGGGACATGCTAAGAATTTTGTATCATAACTTCTTGCTGCGTTACCATTGCAAATTCAAATTTTCACCAATGAAGCAATACATATTGCACTTCAATAGATATTTTTTTCAAAAAAAAAATTAAAAAACACATTTTTTGTAAACTTTTAGAGAAAAATTCATCAGCACAGTGGTTAACACTATAATAAAATAAATTAATAATTCATATGTCTTCATATGGAATAATATGTCAGCTTTCTATGGAGATAAACATTTTTGCTCTATGTTTAGTAGAACAGAAAATATTGCGTGGAATGACCTGTATGTTTAATGGAATATTGTTATGGTTTGTTCTGAGGTACTATGTTCAGTGTTGCACTGTATTGCAAATGTTGACTTTTTGATATTCAAATCAAATGAATACAAATTTGTTACAAGCATAATTTTAAGATCAGAAAACTAAATAGTTTGTTGTTTCAGGAAATTCCCAAAACAAATGATTTAATTAAATCCTTTAAACAATTTAAAATTATTAGGAAATAAGAATTCATTGTATTTGTGGTTATAGTACTTTGTTTTAAAGTTGATATCAAATTTGAAAGGATTAAAATGATTGTTTGCAGTTGAGGTGACATTCTCAAAGGTTCTTTTTGAGGTACCATAAATTTTGATAATGTAGCAGCTAGGTTAGTAAATTTGGGAGAAAAGTGTGTGTGATGGTTGGCACAAGAGAAACCAAGGAAGTTACTGTTTTTTTTTTAATAACCAGGAACTCATACAACTTACAAAGCAGCAGTAAATCTGAGAATATAAAATTTGACTCTTGGGAAAAAAAGAAAAAGAAAAAAATAAAGACTATTAATGGAATTATGTATGAAATATACAATTAAAAAATATTTAGATGATTGAAGATTTGGATAAAATTTTCTCATTACAATCCAGAGGGAGTTAAGAACATGTCAAAATCTACAATACTTATCTAATTAGGTTTGAATGCAAAATTGAAATTAGTATGCCTTTCATTCAATCAAATCTTGAAAAAGCCTACGATTCTGTTATATAATAGATTTGAATGTGAAATTGCAATTACTTTAGAGTTAATCATTCTTTCTTCCAAGTTTAACATAAATTATTTAATTTGCAGCCACAAATTCAATGACAATTTTTACAACAATTAGTCTGTTGATTGCGCAGCCCAGGCCAGATTCTGTTGCAGAATTGTCGTTGCACACACAAATATTGGGAGGGGAGGGGGTCATCAGGACAGGAATGTAAATGTGTATAGTACTTACAGTGTGATGCCACAGGTGACACACTAATGCAAGATGCATGCTGCATAGATTAAGACGTAAGTGGATACCATCTGCTAGGGGACCACCTTAGCCACGACATGCAGGAGACACATGGTAGAGAATTGTTGCTGAAGCAGACTGAAATTTTTAACTAATTTTTCATGAATGATACCAACTTGGGTCGCTATCTGAACAACGTAGACTTGACTTACAACACTGCATAAGTGTAAATATTGCGTGAGAATGGAACTCTGAGCAAAAACCAATGCGAAGAGAGTGTGAGCTGCAGCTCAACTCCACTCAATACTGATAAGGAACTGCTGTTATGGCAGTGCAAGAAGGGGAAGGGGGGGGAGTTGTAAACTGTTGCTAGGGAAGATGGTCATTCCATCAACTGGAGTTGTTGAGAACAACAATACTTTTGCTGGAAAGAGACTTGATTGAACTACCCATTTATTTTAATTGCAGTATTAAATAATAATAATTGTTTTTCAAAATTAATTTGTACATAATTTCATATTTGCTTCAATTATTTAAAATATATTTTAAAACACAAGTGGAGAGGTGGAAGTTTTTTTGAGAAACAAAAAGTAGTTACAAAACAATCAAAATTGTATTACTGCGGGGATTGCTAAGGTGAATGTTCCTTAGGAGACTCTGTTCAAAGGTTATCAGTTTGAAATTTGGCCTCAGACCGTGATGTATTCTTGTGTGTTGTGGCATGGTAGGACTCTCTCAATTACCATGCGTTACTTTTTAATTCATCCTGCCATACATGTGTCCAAGTACATGTTCCATTCAGGATGTAGGTTGAATCCCATGTAAGGCATTGACATTGGTATGGTGAGCATTCCTAGCACACTATATATCACCTCTGATTAATTCCTTTCCCCTCCCAGTGTGAGCATTGAGGGGTATGCCATATGGGCCATTTCTTTGATAAAGGACTAAGTGTTCTGGGCTCATGAGCCATGTTGACTCAGTGGATGGTAAGGCCGATGGTGTGTGGCTGCAACTGCAGGAAACAATACCAATCAAAGAGTAGGCACAAAACTTACTGGTCTGTTATCATCAAAAGGTGTCAAGACTTACAACAGGAATTCAGACATGCATACTAAATTTTTAATATTGGATCGAATGATTTCAAGAAGCTGAAGTCAGGATTTCAATCCCTTGAATTTCTAGAACTGTAAAAATTGAAAACTTTGGAATGTTGCTTTCATAAATAAAAAGATAAAGAATATAGTTGAGGTAATTATTTGTTTGGTTTCAGATCTCTCTTATGTGCATCATTTGAAAAGCAGTCTACCTACTAGTGCTGCATCTAGCTTCTTAAGTTCTCATCTACCCATTGACCAAGACTTATGGAGCCCTAGTATCTTTTCAGGACTTTCAACTCCTCCTGTTGAAGAATCAGCTCCCACTTCCATTCCACAAACACCAAATTCTCAGGTTAATTTCTTGCTTTTTAATTTTTACTTATATTTGATTACAATTGAGTCTGAAATCAAATATTTAGTTGTAGTGCATTTAAGCTTTGGCTGAAATTAGATTATACAGCTCTTATCTTTGCAGTAGGCTACTTGCTGCTGAGTTGCACTAAAAAGCTTTGTTTTGATATTGATTATTTAATTTAAAACTAATTAAAAGTAATAATTTTGCTCAAAACCAGGTAGGGCGTGTTAAACATGCACACAAGGCACTCGTGCTTCAATTTCATATAATGCTTCGTTGTTTAGAATTTCATTGTGAGTACTTCATTACCACATCAGGAAGGCACTTCTCCCCCTGAAGCTGCGATAGAAGCTACTCCCGAAACTACTCCTGTCAAGGTACTGTGGCCTGTTTTTGATTGGAACACACATAACTATTGCATCACTTTTCATTATGCTTATCGAACTACAGCACACTACTAATCAGTTGCAATGGTGAAAACCTCAATTTTTACCTTTCAGGGTAAGGTTTATTAATGGACAATTACACATTTTTCTAACAATGTGGTGCATTTCTGCTTATACTTATCAGTTCACTGAGCATTATTGAATTGTCATAACTGTGATAGCATGCTGGTGTTGTAGAAGCTCATGAAATAATATTTAACAGGATATCAGGCACTTGACTCCACGTCATCCGCCAGTCACTTCTAGTGCGGTGCGTGCACTGACTACCTTTAGCAGTGGCAAGTGGCAGGGTATAACTTCTGGCAGTTCCACCCCCCAGTCCCAGCCATCGTCTCCCATGAAGAAGGAGCTCTCTCCCTTCCGTTTCCCAGACAACACTGCATTTGAACAGCCTCGTCGGGATTCCGTATCTTCAGTTATTGCTCAAAAATTGAACAATGTTCATATGGACAGGCAGGTGAGCTCAAGAGACCCCCAGGTTGTTTCAATGCCAACTTCAAAATCTTTTAGTGGTATTTAACTATGTATATTAAGGCATGTACATTGTTTCTGTATGTTTCTTATTCTTCGTACCCTTTGATTTTTGTCTCACAAAAGTTCTCTGTTTAGTTCTCTTTTGGAAATATCTATTGAGAAATAAATGGACGACTTTTGGCTTGAATTACTTTTCTCAAACTATTCTAATTACATCAGTCAATATAAGAATTTTGTCAAATGACACCAATGTGCATTTGTCTTCAGTGTGATAATTAGTAGATTTTATATTACGCAGGTGATATCTGACACGCATATGGCTGATAGCAGGCCTACTTTGAGCTTGAGGCCCAAAACCCCTGGCCAGCCTACCAGTCCTCTTCGCATTATCACTCAAAACGACTGCAGCATTCCCAATAGCCCTGTTCCTGTGGACACTATTATTCCTTTGCCTGGCGGGGTCATAACCAAACCGCTGGTTGAGAAGAATGGCTTCCGCTTGGAGAGCAGCGAGCCTGTGCCTGTGCCTGCTCAAATGCATGGCGAGGGTGGAGCAAGCCAGGAGGACCAGGAGGTGCTGGAGATAGTGAAACTGGGCGAGCAGCTGAGGATAGACACACAGCCCAAGCATGTAGTGAGTCTCTTATTCATCAACTACCATAGAGACAAGGATTTTCTAGGAGAATTGCACAAGTGTATATGTATTAGTTTGTGAGCGAGTTTAAAAATTGAAAGGCACACTCATACATAATAATAAGAGGGTGCCGAAGCAGAGACTTATGGGGAGAATATTTGCCTCAAGTTGGTTTGTTAATTTGCTTTTCTAAATTAGAACAGCATCTTTGTTCTTGATTAAGGTTATGCCAGTTAGAATCTGTTTCTTTGGGGAATTTTTACTTCGATGATACTGAAGTCTGTTTAATAATCTATCAAGACTACTGTTTTTCCATTTCAGTTTTACTTGCAGTGCATGTGTAAAACACATCTCTTTTTTTATTAATTGAGTATAACTGTGACAAATAAAAACATAATCGATAATAATGATTTTCTGTGAAACTTCAAAACTACAATGAACTAGTTGAAGAGAACTAGAGAACTCCGTTTGGCACAGGTGTTAATTTATCGCTATCATCTAGTAGATGGCTGGCATGCTTATCGTTTCTCTGTAAATTAAATTTAAAACAAATGGTTCACACACTTGTTGACAAATAAACTTGTTTGTTCAGTAAAATACACAAATCAACAGTGTAATTTCACTCTCTGAACATAAATGAATTGATTCTCGTGCCTTTTTCTGAATTCATTTTTTCTTTCTTTCTTTTAATATTCATTATAATGCACTGGTTTATTTGTGTTTGATCTTGTATTTGCTATAGGCTTTCTTTACCATTTTGTCTCTCATTCACCATAAGTCAAAATAAGTATAAACTTCCTCTTTCAAAGGGTATGAAGTATTAATCCTCTTTAACAGAAAGAGAGTGAATGCATTCTATGCAAACGGAAATCTGCTGCTGCTGCTGCTGCTGCTGCTGCTGCTTGAGTATGTTATGTAATGCAGCCGCTAGGTTCACTGCTAGAGAACATGCACAGTCTTCTGGCTGTCCATGTGCATTTCTATTGTAGAAAAAAATGGGTGGGGAAATTAAAATATAAAATAAAAATAAACTACACTTATAGGGTATAATATTGAATCACAATTCAACTATTGCTAATGCTTGGTTGCTCAAAAGTATTCATGCAAATTTGGGAACAATCTCTGTAGTAGTTCAAAATGTATATTAGTACTGAACATGTAAAAATGCATACACGCATACATACATACATACATACATACATTCATTCATTCATTGACAATGTTTATTTGGTTAAAAGTCATTATTTAAATATTACGTTATGTATGTGCATGGAAATAGTGTATTGGAAAGCATGTTCAATAGCATGAATTTAATTTATCCCAATTTTTTAAAGAAATATAACTGAAATTCAGTATCAGTTATCTTAAAGTACAGTATTTATTTCTGTCAAATTTCTAGGTATCGTTTGTTCAAACTTCTCATCATCTGCATCATGGAATTATAGTATTGCCCATTTCTCTTTTTCATATATGCATGTATATATGGAATAATTCATTATCATATCAGTATAAGAATATAAGGGAGTAGAAGAGATAGTTATGAAGTGCTGCAGAAAATCGGTGTCGAGATTTTAATGAAAACACACTTTTGGGGGCCCCCAATTTATACTTTCTCACCTATATTACATACGTATGTACTTGGCAAAGAGAAAGTATTGTAATGCAAAAATTGACAATTTTTAGACAGAAAACTCGTATTATACTATCGATCGTAACGTCGAGCCCTGGAATCGAAAGAATGAATAAATCTATTTCTTAAATTTAGTCAATTACTTGCTCTAACGAGTTGTGAAGTCAGAATCCACGGTTTGTGACTCCTTGATGCCGCAAAATTGGTTGACAACAAAACGTCTCTCGGTCTGCCCCACAGTGACCAAAGCTAGAGCCCAAACTGTTCAGATCATTTTCTCCAAAATGTATATGCCTAATCGACCGAACTCCCGGCCCTGTGACTTTGAAACGAATTTTTATTACTCGCTAGGGAGAGAGAGAGAGAAAGTTGCGCGAAAAAACAGCGAATATTCAGCAGAGAAACTCTTTATTACGGGGTACTGGTAACGAAAAAGTCTATGATTTGTGGGTCCTTGTTACCGAAAAATCGACTGACGACAAAACGTTCATCCGTCTGAAAAACGCTAGCGGCTAAACCTTTCAGCAATTTTTTTTCAAAATTGATTTTCCGTAATCGATCTTGCTGTTGTCGCGACTCTTGAATTTGAATTTTATTTTTTTTTATTTTTTGAATGATATTTTTTGGGGGGGAGGGGGAGAGTTACTATACATGAAGCCCCTGGGACATTTTCAAAAGTACGTGCTGTTTTAGCAGTAGTTTTTACGGGTGTTTGAAGCACCATCATTTTCAATATTTTTTCAATAATGCTTCAACATTTTTTGATTCAACTTTTTCGTTAGGTAGAGTAAAGGACGCTTTAAAAGACGCAGGACTCCTTTTTGATAAATCCCTAAATATTCGAAAAATTGCGAAAGTTCAAAATTAACATCGGTGGTATGTAAACCAGTGGCGGCTTTTACTTACAAGGGAAGTGATAGATCCTTCATGTTGAAGCACCCGTCGAAAGTTTTGACACGTGTAATGCACTATCAGAATCCCATATCCAAAATATTTGTTGCCAGTTCTCTCTGCAAGGCTTCCAAATAAATAATTGAAAAATACGTATTATAACTAGGAAAGGGATTGGGGCGTCTACCGGTCCGTTTGGGCAGCCCTTTCTGCGGGCGAGCTGAGAGATTTTTACAAAACTCACTGTCTTCTACTATGTACAATACAGACCAAAGTGGCTTTGAACGCGAAATGCGTTCATTGCGAACATTGTCGTTGTTGGTGAAAAACACATCCAGACAGTTACTCAATCAGTTAGTGCTTTATAACATTCGTACACTAAAATGCCAACAATAAATGTGAATGGATCTTTGTTACCTCAATTATTTGTAGTGCTGCATGAACCAAAATAATTTCTCGTCGGCGGTCTCCAAAAGAATGTTTGAGCCGAAAACCTAATTATTACTGCTACAAAATTACGAAAAATGAGAAAGATAAGAGTTGAAATTGGTTTAAAGAAGGTTTCTACCCATGTGTAAGCGAAAATTTCGCTCTGCCATTTGATTCATAGACCATGTGCAATGACAAAACTCATATTGAAGATATTCCTCCAGGTAAGACAATTGAATTCTTCAGATACCTCCCGGAACTACAGAAAAAATGCAACCACTTGATGAGTTCATCTTCTGACAGTGGAAAGATATATATCACCACTTACAAGAAAAAAAGTCTCTGAAGAGTATAAACTAAAAAGACATAATTCTTCAATTGCAATCCTTCGTTCATTTTCAATTTTCTTCTCGTTTCCGGAATATGATAAAGTATTCTTGGTTTGCTGCAAGTTACATAACAGAGCGGCCTCCTGAATTTGTAGTGCCCCTCAAATATTGCCTTGAAACTATGAAATATGTAGTGACAATGAAGTTTTTATTCGTTGTGCCTGGTGTCAAAATGATGAATGTTTTAATAATTCAGTGGAAATCAGTCGTTTCTGCCGTTTATTCGTGCCGCACCAACTGGCGACGAGAGACCAGGCTTCCGCCTGCCCGCCCGATGGCTCTGTGGCCCGCCAGTCCGGCCGACTGCCCGCTCGCTCGACGCTAGTAGGAATGTCCCGCGGTGCCGCGAGACTCCTTTTCTAGATAATATTTTAGCTTCAACTTTGGAGCCTTGCAGTGGAAACTGGCAGCTAACATTTTGGATATGGGATTCTGATAGTACATTGCTTGTGCCATCCAATGGGAAGAAAAATGTAACCATGTGTGTGCTATGTGAACAATGTAACATTGCGTGTGCCATAAAAATTTCAAGGGGTGTTTCGACATGAAGGATCTGTAACTTTCTTTGTTAGGTTGCACGGTTGTACAACCTCCAGATAAAGATGTCGAATCTTAGGGATATTCACTTTCAATTCAATATTCAAGATATTACAGCATTGTCGGTGTATATGAAATCATTTTGAAACTAAAGAACGCCCAACTGACGCTCTCTCTGCCGTGTGGTGCTTTCCAAGGTATTGTACCATGTCACGCTCTTGGTTCTATTACTGCATTTACACTTCGGTCCTACGCTTCGACATATGGCCTTCGGTGGCGCAACCAAGGGGTGGAGGGACTTGTCGCCAAGCGCTTTGCGGCGTCCGAGGCAGTGCGAGGGAATATAAATATTCTGTCTTTGTGTAACTAGCTGCAACTTAATTTTATGAATTTCGCGTGTTATTGAAAGTACACAAGTTCAGTCAACTATACGATATTGAATGCATTATTTATGTTTGGAAAATTTATTTTCATTTTATATTAGGTTTAACGTTTCAAATCATACACTTAATGAGTTGTTTGTGTAAAAGTTGGCCGTTCTGAAAGAACGTCCCTTTTTGTCTCTCAAGGTGTGTGCTTCTTCGCGGCAGCCAGTCTGCCAAGAACAGGCCAAGAGTCTGCAAGCGTTATTGTGAAAACGTGTGTGTGTAAAAGATCTTTCATTATACCTGGCTAGTGAAGTTTTCGAAATAAAACAATGTTATGCGTATAAAACGAGTCCTAACAATAGTTTATTGCGAAGTGCTGGAGTGCGACCATGTTCTTTTTTTACTATCCCGTATACAAATATACTGGGTAAAATACGTAGTATAGGGAAATTTATGTAATGCTGTGCGAAGGAACGGAGGATTTTCGGCAGAGAAAATTCATTGCAAGGCCCGGAGAACGAAAAAGTGGATAAATCCAGTTGCTAAATTAAGGGGGAAACCTTAACACGTGGTGCAGCCAGAATCCGTTTTGTGGGTCCTTGATACCGAAAAACCAATTGACGGAAAAACGTCCGTCAGTCAGGCCATCCGTGTGTCTGTCAGGCTGTGTACCAATATCGCCTAAACCACACGTACGATTTTTTCCAAAATGAATATTCCGCCGTCGATCTGGCGCCGCGATTTTCAAAATCTTCTTCAAAAATGGGGTTGTACTTTACAAGATGCCCACCGGACATTTTCAAAATTTTCTCAAATACAACTTCAATTTTTTCTTTAAATTTCTTGTAAAAATAGAGTAAAATTCATTTATAAAGGTGGTATAGGTTCAACTTTCACAGTTAACTCTGAATTTCTGAAAATTATTAAAGTTGGATTTTTTTGTGTCTTCCTACAACTACAAAATTGAAAATGGAGGTGTTTCATTCTTATAAAATTTGTTGTCCATAATTAGTGCCTTCATTAAGGTCATATACTTTTTTGAAACATTGTGTAAAATATTTGCAGTTTTAAAAAATTACAAAAACAAGATTTTCTAAAAGACTGTTCGAATTTTTTTCTTTTAACTGTTGGTAGGGATAGTACTAAATGTACTTTGAGATGACATAAAAGCCTTATTGCTGTATTTTCTAGTTTTTTTAAAAATTACAAATATGTAATTTTTTGATGAGAGTCGCACCTTGTTAATATTTATATTAGCGGCGATTGTTTCACATTATTGAATTTGTGAATACAAGTGTTTAAAATAGTCATATAAAGTTTCTCGAAAAATCGCGCTATTTTCTGTCAAAATTAGTTAAAAATTTCACATTTTCAGAAATGCTCAAAGGTAATTTTTTCAAAAACGGCCAAATTTGGTCTTGAAACTTTCTTAAGGGATAGTGCTAATTGCACTGTTTAATATGATGTAAAGTTCATTTTGGGATTTTTTTCTCTAAAAGTTGCCGAATGTGATTTTGGGTGTGTGTGTGTGTGGGGGGGGAGAGATCTGTCATTACGTTAATATGCATATTTCCACCAATTTGTAAATCACTAATGTACTCTGAACGTTAAATCATGGGTTGTTCTGTAAAATACATAGATTCAATCCTGCAAAAAAAATAAAGAATTATTATGTTATTAAGTATGAAATGACAGTTTTAATTATATTATTATTTTTTTCAAATTACATGACTGTGACATGTTTACAAATATTCAGCCTTATGAGACAAGGGTCATGTCAGTAAGCCACTTGTGTCTGGAGAGAAAGGTAGTGAGGGTTTGGAAGCCTTCATACGCCTGAATGTTTTAATTTGTATTCATGTCATGGTGACCATTCCAACTCCCTTGTATATTACACATATACCTTCTTCCTTCCCAAATCTTTTGGCATGACAGGCAACTGTGTGTATAAATGGGGATATGGATTCATACTCCTAGAACAATGGTACAAGTACCAAGATGGGGTGAAGGGATACTACGGGCAAGTGTTTAGGTAAAGGGTTGAGATAGACCTATTCGATGTTCGGGAAGCACAAAGGTGCTCTTCACTTAGAATGTGCCTAGAGAAGTGATAAGTATCGCGAGAAGCCCTGTTAGAACTTATAGACAGTTGAGAAGAGGGTGAGGCAAAACCGAAAAGCCAGCCAAAACTCTAGAGAAAAGGAAACTAACTGTACGAGAAGGTTTGTAGTCTAGAGAAAGTTAATTTTTGCTGTGGGATAAAAGGCTACTTTTCAACAGAAAAACTTCAATTCTAAAGTTCTGATACAGGAAAAGAGGAGAAATCTTGTTGCTATATGTAGTAAACTACTTCCTCTAATACGTTCTGAAGTTAGAATCTACAATTTGTGGGTCCTTCGTACTAGTAGAAGAAAAGTTAATTTTATTGAATCATGTTCCAAGCCATGATCGAATAAAACAATTTCCTACAATTTCAACATTGACACCTGCTGTTAATGTTTACTATATTTTTATTTTACAATCGCGTATGTATACCCATTACTTTTTCCCAGCAAACATTTGTCATATTGTGGAATGAGATTTTATGTCTACCTCGTGCACCTGTACTGTTAGTTCATGAAAGAAAGTAGTGACAGCTTTTTTGAAGTCACTTTAAAATCTTTCAGTCCAAAAAGTCTGTAAGTGTGATATTAAGCTGGGGCCAGATCTGAGCTGTGTATGATGGGCATTCGAGATTAACTCGGACAAATATTTCAAAATGTGCGTTTGCTGCAATATGAGGTCTGGCTTTGTTGTGAAGGAACAGGGTGCCTGACAACAACAATCCTCACTATTAATTCAAATTTCTCATTGCAATTTCTTCAGTTTTTCACATCTTCTGTAACAATGCTTCTCAAGGCATGAAATCAGTCAGCAAAAAATGATTTGGTTCACACACTATACAACCCTGATTTGGCTCCATCCAGTTATGCTATTGCTAATTATGCTGTATGCCAGTTATGCTATATGCTAAGAATATTTGTAAAGCAAAAGATTTCATGTTAGACCTCAAGAAAATTGTCACTACTTTCTTCTACGTTCTGGAGGCAGAGGTGTAAGAGGCAGGAATGCTAAAACTTGTTCCATGATGAGGTGAGTGTATGAAAAAGTATGTGTGTGTATGCAACTGTGCAATAAAAACATTATCCAAAACTGTTCATTATTTGTCTTTTAATTTTATTTGTGTTCATATTATGTGCTATGCTAAAATATTATTTTGTTAAAGAAAGGTCATTGTTTATATTCATAAGCTCAAATGCAGAGAAATCTCATAACACTTTTCTATGCCTAGTTATCCATATTTGAAACTATTTAGAGTGAATATATTTCATTTTATTAATATAACTAAAGCATGTTGTAGGGATAATTGCTTAAAATTACTGGAATTATCTGGATGATATTTAGTTTTGATTAATTGCTACCTTTGTTTTTAAGAGGAAAATGTATTTGGTAATTGTGCTGGGAAAGATGTTTTTGAAAACCAATCATGTATCAGTTTCTTCTGAAAGTAATCCTAAAAAGAAAATTGAATGTTTTGCTATAGATTTAAATACAAATATATGTGACTCATTCAGTTACACATAGGTCAAAATATCTCCATACAGTAAACAACATTCTGTACTTTATTCTATCATTATTCCTTCATAAAATATTGAGATTTTCATTTACTCTCATTATATGTACTCTAGGAAATGTTGAAAATGACTGACTGAATTAATTCATGACATCCAGATAATTAATCAATCCTGTCCAAATACTCGTAAATGCATGTGAAAATAAATATGTTGTGGGTTGCTTTCTCTGCTTGTGAAATTATACAGTGCTATGCAATATCATAATTTTGCTTAATACTCAACGTAGCTGGCAAATAATGTAAATAAGATGATGAGGATAAGTGTATCAAAAATAAGCTCTAGATTTTGCTGTGTTATGATTCTTGCTATTTGCTTTGTCAAGTAACCAATGCTTATTTAAACAAGGAATTTATATTAATAATTAATATGAAGATTGTTATTGGTGGGACGGAAAAAGGAGATATAAATTGTTTGTATTGAATTTTCATTTTGCAGTAGAAAATATTTATCTTTAAAGGTTCCTCTCATTTTAAAATTAGTTTTTTAATGTTGCATTTATGTCTCCTACCTTCCTCAGAATTTCTGGTGTGTTTGCCAATACTATATCCAGCCTGTAATTTTTGCTCTCTTCGTGTTTACAAGTGCATACATTTAAATTTATGGATGTTGTCTATTATTTATTTAATAATGTTCCAGCCAGTTATAAATTAAACCTGTAATCATTTCGCAGGGAGTAAGTAATGAGGTGAGGCAGTGTGACAGTGTTCTTCAGGAGGTTCATCCTCCTCATGTGGGTGATTATGAAGAGTGTGAACAAGAAACAGGGTCGCCATGCACCTCAGGAGGATTGCACATGCCAAATAGCCGTTCAATGCTTGATTTTGCAAGACGTGTCCACCATAGGCAAAGGTTTTACAGTCAGTGTTTGCCAGAGTCAGGCAACGAAGGTGTAGTGGGCCTGAGTACTGGAAGCAGTCCTGGCCAAGGATCAAATTTTCCTCTTCAGGACAAAGTCAGACGAGCCAATTCTTGTCCCGAAATGAAAAAAGGCCCTGGACTACCAACTGCAGAAGTTAATATCAGTAGACCTCTTGATGAAACTGAAGAATTTGAAGAAAGTGAAGGACCCTCTGCTCATAATAACCAAAATTTTAGAATTCCTAATGGAAAAACAGATTATGCAAGAAATTGTGAAGAAACATGCAGACAACTACTGTCAGCAAGTACTCAGACAGTTGACTGGGTACCTCTTCCATATGAACATTTATTTCTTAGTGTTTTTCCTCCTATCCTTCAAAGCTGTGATATGAAGTCCAGTTCTGCACCAAGCCCTGCACCAATGCATCACCAAACAGATCCACCTCTTCCAAGACTGTCTCCATATGCTATGGTGGATAAATACATAGAAACCGTTGTTCAAGGACAAGAAGTCAAGAAACCAAAGTATGCAGGTAAGTGAATTGAGTATTTGTGAGCTTGCAACTTAAGAAAATTGAACGCGATAACCTCACAAATGTATATCCTGTGGCAAATACATTCCCAGTTGGCACCAAGGCTTAAGGATAGAAAGAAATTTAGAATCTTTATTATAATATTTTAATTATTGCCATCAGTGAGGAGTGTCATTCACACTCAGTGTGCAAACTTTTGATTTGAACTATTCTTTAAAAGAAATTTCTGCCTTTATTTATCGCGAAATTGGCCAAACTGCCAATGGCGCCAATAGGCACCACAGGAACCTTAGATTATGTAGTACTCACAACAGCCGACATTAGAATGTATAAATAGACTTGCCGCTTTTTTTCTTTTTTCGGGTCAGCTTAGACGCAACGTGTCTCCAAGCCCCACATGCTAAAATATTACATGCAGGCTCATAATATGTTTATAATAAACACTAATTAAAATCACAGTCATGAAGTGAAGTATAACATAAAGCAAATTTATTTAAAAAAGGCAAATCATAGAATACAATTAATGCAATAAACAATATAACTTTGCCACATTGAAATATATAGAGACATTTAAGGACTAGAATAAGCTTTCTCAGAACTTCATTCATTGCAAGCAAAAAGTCTTTCTTGGGTGTTCTTTTCAGAGGAATTTGGAGCAAATATTATAACAGTGCTATGTGAACCTGGTTTGTCTCGTCAGACAAGAAGCACTTTTTTCTCTCTTGGTTGCTCCCTGAATCACTTTGTTATCGAGTTCTACAACGTATATAGTTACAAGTTGTAGAACTCAATAACAAATATCTTGGAATATTAATGCATGAATTTGATAAATAATAAAACAATAAATACAACATAAACTGTTGTTAGATAAAATCCAACACACAAGTAATCGCAATATAGAAATATGTGCGAGTAATGGCAGGTTAATGTCAAATGTAGGGTGGCCAAGTGTCTATTTTATCTGGATGTGTCCTCCATTTTGTACTTTTGTCTGGAGTCCAGGTGCATTTTTTAAAACTCACAAAATGCCCTCCTTTTCACAACTTGCTTGTCTCAGAGCATGATATTTTTAAATTGTTTGTTTTGACTCTTGTTTATACTTAATTTGCCTGTAGATAGCAGCTCCATCACAGGAATATTGATAAAATTAAGTGCAGTGTTGGCTTATTGACACGACTCATAATTGAAAGTGTATTTGGTTTTCTAGGAACTGAGACTGAAATTAAGATATTAAAGGAACAATTGGTTTTGTTAAATATTCAACTTCACTTTGAAAGGCAAAGGCGAGAGGTTCATGCTGAGAGAAATAGGAGATTATTGGGCAAATCAAGATCCAATCGTGCACTTGATGAACACAATTTGGCTCTGGTAAGAGAAATGCTATTATGTGTAATTTTTTAATTAATTATTTATTCATTTGCTTGTTCATGTAATTACTTTGATTGTTCTTTTGGCATAAACTGACACATTTCTAAATTTTTGTGTATAGAGAGATCAATTATCACTCCTTCAAAAAGACATTGAGAAGTTGCATGGTGAATTAGATAAAGGGAAGAAGGAAACAAAATTAAAAGAGCAACAGATGCAAGAATCGATTACATATTGGCAAAATCAGGTAATTTTTGGGGGCTCAGTATTATTTACAAGACAACATAATACATTTGTAGTTGCTGTTACTATGAGTTTGTTTTCTCCCAGTGCATTGCAGAGCAAAAGGAGTTGTTGGAATTGAAGACTCGATTTCAGCTGCTTCAGCAAGAGTTGAAAACTGAAGTGACAAAACATTCATCTTTATTGAAGGTGGTTATGATAGTACATAAATTGCATGAAATTATCACAGGTGTTTTTACTTTTTCTCTGGCGGGTTTCTAATTTGTTTTTCTTTATTATCCAGGCATTTGTTGTATGTAATAATTTATTTTAAGTTAAATTACCATCTCCATTATAATTATTTTAGCAGAAGTACTTAAAAGTGGGCAAAGCACATAATAGGATAAATATTCTGAGTTTATTTGTATTTCAACCTTGCTTTTTTTTTACCCTAATGCAAAAATGTCAATCCTATTAGAGCCACATTCTGACAATTAAATGGATGCTGGTGGCCTCACATGAATTTACCTTTAATTGAATACCTTACATTGAATTCCAATTTTACATTTTAAGTGTATTGCAAAATGAGGATGGAATATTTCACTTGAATCTTAAAAAAAGACGTGAGGTTTGAAAATGCATTACATAACACAAATTGCCTTTACTGATCCTTATTGTGAGAACGGAAAGGATTCATTATTAATATTTTTTGCTGGACAACTTATTTAAGGGTGCTTTCACTATAATTTTTTTCTCCTTAGCTGGTTTCTTTTCTACAAATAGTATAGCATTCTTCTTTAGGACTGTTGAGTAGTAATTGTTGGTAGAAATGTTTCTCCTAACTTTCTGGCTTATTACTTTCATAGAGAAAGTATTGAAATGCTGTAGCAAATAACAGATATTTTCACTGAAAAACTATTCATATTCTGGGGTTCTAATAACAAAAAGTGGATAAATCTGATTTTTGTATGTAGTAAATTTCTTTCTTTAATAAATTGTTATCAGAATCCATGTTTTATGGATTCTTGAAACCCAAAAATTGACTGACAAAATGTATGTGTGCAACAGCAGTACTACTAAATTGTTCTACTATTTATTCCAAAATTTATATCAATCTGGCCAAACTGGAGGCCCAGTGAATTTGAAATGCATATCTTGATTTTTGAGGCTACTTTTAATGAAACCCTTTAATTAAAGAATATTTACTAAATTTTTCCAAATATGGCTTCATTTTCTCTAAATTGTTTATTAAACTTTTATCTTGGATAGAGCAAAACAAGTCCCATTTTTTTAACTCTCTGAACTTTTGAAAATTGCAAACGTTAAATATTTTTTAGCATTATACTACTACTACTATTGAAGATAGAAGTTTTTTCTTCATGGAATTGTTCTTCAGACATAATTTTGTGTGAAAAGTTTTGCAATTTCTCAAAAATGTTTTGTGAAAAAGTCTCCAAATTTTTTCGTAATTTTTTCTCCTCACACATTCACCACTCAGTAATTCACCAATTTTAGGAAGTTTGATTATAATAAATTATTACCATTTTCCCCCTATTTTTCCAAAAATTATGCTGAATAGACAAAAATGTGCAGTAATTGTAAAATATGCATAATAATATTAATTAGAAATGCTCTACTTGGTCATATTCATAGAGATTGAAAGTAAAAATTTATGCATTTGCATACAAACCTGGGCTCTAGTTATGGTGCTGATAATATTTTACTTCGCTCTTAAATGTGTGTATTGATAATAATTGTTTCATGTCATCTAGAACGTTCTGTAATTTTGTTGAAGGTGGAAGAATTCATTCCTTTTTCTTTGTTTATGTCCCTAAAGTGTTTTAGAGCTTACAAATTACTTTTTTTTTATGAGTAAATAAAAGTGATAAAAGTTTTCTTTTTAAGTAGTATTGTTGTATATTGTTCAGCAACATGTTTGGTGGTTTTTATTCTTCCAGGAGATGCAAATTGCAGAGGCAAAACTATTTGATTTAGGCACAGAAATGAAACAGGCAATTGCACAAGTTGTTGTTGGTGAACAACTGAAAGAAAGTGTTGAACAGTTGCAAAAGAAACTACTTTTAATGGGTGAACTTCAGCAAAGATACCGTGATAGATTTTCCCAACTTTCTCTTTTGAAATGCCCAGATGAAGAAGTGACCGTCCTGCAAGATTCATATATTTCAGAAGTGCAAAGTAAGATAGTTTTTCACTTTGCTTCCTGTAGGTGGAAGTATTTAACACAATGATGAAGAGCGTTGTTCCTATTATGAAACTGTTTTGTACAGGTCTGCAAGAGATGTTGGAAATTCGCAGTTCATCTTTAGAAGCAGCAAAAACTAGAATAGCTGAGTTGGAAACTTCACTTTGTCGAAAAGATCAACTAATTGCTGAACAGAAACGGGTTCTTAGGTCATTGGAGGAAGAATATGATGATAGATTAGAGGTAAACAAAGACAATTTAGAAATTTTGCTTAAGTTTTGTCAATGTTACATTTTATGGCAGTGCAATTCATTTTTGATGTTTAATGTGAAATACTTACACCAAACACATTAACTAAGCAAAAATATTGATTAACCATCAACCTTGGTGTTGTTTTCACATAAGCTCTTTGTATGGAAGTTAACTCAGCAGCACATGCGCCTCTTTCTGTAGCATCAGTGACTGCGCCTGGTCCCACAGACTCTTCCGCTTGCAGTTCCCTTAATTCAATTTCTCCTAATAATTTCAATAAAAGGAGTGTACTAGAAAAATGATGGATATTATTTTCAATAAAGCAATATATTTTTAAATAGTTGATTACTGCATTTTAGTGGTTTTTAGGCAAATTAACACAACTGAAAAAATGAAAAGACTGAAATATTATTTTCATGGTATTTTGGTATATTTTACATGTCTGACAATTTTCTTTCATTGCATGCTTTACACACTATTAGTGAATGTTCCAAACAAATAAACTTTTTATTTGTTGCTAATATTTTCTTAAATGACGTAAAGAACTGAATGAAAGCAGTTGTACAAGTGCATGCAGGTGGTCTCTGAGGCCTGTACAATGAATTGGAATGTGTCACTGCTAGAAAGGATAACAGTACTCACTTTCTCAAAAGAGGTGTGACTCGTATCATTGGAAGGAAAAGGTACATGGCAGCAGTGGTCACGGGTGCCCAAACTGCAATCGCAATATTAATGTAAAGGAATCCTGGGTCTCTCAGATCACCTGCATGCACTGCCGGGTTAAAAGAACTAAGAAGTAAACAAGTCTATTTTCGTAATTGGTGTTATCTCAAGTTTGGAGTCTTAATGAGATAAACAAGTGAAACCAGTTAATGTTGTGTATCAACCCATATCATTTCATCTATTCATGATTTGAAATTAAATTCGTGAATAGGTAAGATAGAAAATTCTTAGCATTGTAATTTTGTGAATTTATCTGTCACTGTCAGGGAAGAAGGAGGTCCAACATCCTATGATATTTTATCCTAGTACTGAGTTATATGGAGTAACAGCATCTTGAGAAAGAACTAACCTTTTGCTGAAGTTTCGAGAATGTTTGACTCAGTAACCCATTCAATGGAATGAGTTTAATCACATCTGTGTAGGTTGTTCAATAGAATTATTGGTGACTTGACTACCAGTGAAAAGATACTACTACTGAAGGAAAGACTGGTACTACTAGTGAAGGAAAAATAAGTTGCAGCTTATAATTGCGCCCAGCCTTCAGAATAAGTTTCTGAAAGTTCTATGAGTAACTGAAAGCCACATTAGTGCCAGTAACCCAGCAGCTCATTAATTGGATTTTATTTGTTTCCCATAAATCTAGTTCTTGGTACATTGCCCTTCATAAAACGAAACACTTTAATTGATATTAGGTTTAATTGAAGTATTTTCTCAGATCTAATAATTGGTAAATGAACATTGTTTTGTGCACAACTTTTGCTTGAAAAAGTAATTGCTTGCATTATAATTCTACTGTGTAGTTCAGAAAGGCATATGTTTTATTGAGCTCTTTTTTCATTAAAAATTTTTAGTATGTTTCTATGTTTGTATAACACTCATGACTATTTGTGCCTTTCAGGCTGTGGAAAACAAATATATTGCTCAGCGAGCTCTGAACAAAAAAATGGAAGAACATATGCTTGAGCTTTTTCATCGATTAGACCTAGCAGAAGACAGCAAGAGAAAAGAACAGCATTCTCCTGATAGTAGTGGCGGTTGTCAGGAAGCCATTGTAGGTTCTGTTGATTCGGCTGATCGCCATACAGGACCATCAAGCTTCAGTCCTCATAATTCACCTCTTTCTCAGTCTCTGAGTTCTCCAGGTGGCCTTTCAGTGTCTGGCATACTTGGAAGAGATTGTGTGGAAATGAAAAATTTACAGGTGAGTTGCCCTGACATAATGAGCATATAAGTACTGCATACAATGGTTAATTACTTCTTGTCAGCTATGAAGCTATCACAAATATTCCTACAACCACCTTCATAAAATAAGAATATTCTCAAAAACAATTACCTTTTGGTATTAGTCTAAAATATATTTTAACCTCTGCTCTGGCAGTCTGATCCAAAATTGATCACTGATCAACTTCCATATTTTTGCAATTCTTTCAAGTAACTGGGAAATAACAATCACTTTTCATTATGAAATAGCTTGAGTTGATATATTTTGGGTTTTTTTAAAGGAATTATTTTGCATTTTTATTAGATTTAGATAAGTATTAAATGAAGATAATTTACGGAACTGGTTACCAACTTTTCTGTTTTTTTTAGTTGCCTAATTCTAATACGACTTTAAAATTCGCAGGTAATTGTGGACCAGCCAGAACGGACTGTGAGGATACCAACCAACACTTTTGCTGGAGGTCAGTCACAGGAGCAGAGTTCAACAATGCAATCTCCAGGGACAGAGCCACCAGGGAAAGGCAGTGGGCAAATGGGGGAAGAAGGCTGAATGCTCACTACATATGAGGTACTGTTACAGTTGCATTTGCCTTTTTTTTAGGCTGCAGTTACCAATTTACACTGCTTGTATCAGCACAGATCATGATGATCTTAGCCCTTCACTGAAACTATTAAGGCTAAGTTGCTATTTTGAGCAGTATGAATTGTCAAGTTCACTTAGTTGTGCCAATTGGCCCTTCTGGCAGCCGCCTACTCAATAGAAAAGTGGGAACATAATTAGTGCATTCTTGTAGTCAAGAGTATTACTCTTCCGAAAGATTTGTTGTTTGTATGATATATATTTAAAATACAAGGAGATGAGTGTACTATTTTTCATATGTCAGCGTTCTTGTTTGTTGGCTTGACCTCTCCTTTGTAATTTGATGGTGCTGCATACATTGTTTTGGAAAATGATTCCCCTTTCCTTAGAATCTTTTCTCAATTATTGAGTAGAAATTTTCTGAAGATTCTTCATATCAGGGCTTTACAAATGTTTCATTTAAAAGAAAAGTATGTCAATGTACAGTATAATGGAAAATGTTTTCTTTTTGTTATGTGCAGGCTATTCACATTTTTGAATTTGAAAGTGTTATGTGCGCATTTTTATTTTATTAGAAATCTTTACAAAAATTTAGTGGTGAAATAATACTCATGAAATTAAATATGAAAGCTTCGTGAATTAATAACTTCACTCATTCAGTTCTTTGAAATATCACTGTTTCAAACGGAAATTTTTACCCTTGAAAGGTTTTATTATTAAGTTTCCTTCTATCAAGTAATCTTCCTTGCATCATTTCTGCAGGGTAATGTTCAATGTTGTTTTTATATTTTAAATTGCCAGTATTAAGCCATTTAGATTGGAAATACCTGAGCAAAATATATTTCATTGTTTCATTTGTATTTCAAAGTAACATTTTATGATGAGTAAAACTTAAGTTCCAGGGAACCTAAATTTGAAGCTTTCAATATATAGTTTTAGGAGAGAAAAATATTATTGTTGTGGCTTTATATATTATGTTCAAGATGTACTATTTTACAATAAAATGTTATTAATTTGAAAAGCATTATATATTTCATATCCCTTGAATCTTCTGAACAAATGCATGACTTTTCAAACTTGTGGATTTTAAAATGGGTGACAAAGAAGTTCAATAGTACCTTATTTTGTAAATTGTTTCTCAAGAGTTTTGTGTTGTTGCAGCTCAGTTCAAATATTTTTCCTCCTTTATTGAAAATTTTATTTTGCATTTTGACATTCTACATCTTTAATTTATGAAAGTAATCAAAACAAAATACGTGAAAGTTAAACTACAAAAACATTTACTTCAAATGGAAGACCAAAGTAATTTTGATATTCTAGGTTAAATCCTTAATTGATTCATTTTTGACTCTCTCATATATGTATTATAAAGAAAGTTATGCAATGCTGCCAAAAATCAATTTCAAGATTTCAACGGAAATACATGTTTGGGAGTCCCCTGATGCTGAAAGTCCCGACCCCCCCCTCTGTCTGTAAATGACACTAGTGCCTAAAAACCATTCATAGCACTTTTTCAAAATGAATATTGTCGGGTCGATTTGGCCTCATTCAAAGCTCTGCAATTTTGAATAACATTCATAAATTCTTTAGGGTATTTTTATATGAAGCCCCTGGGACATTTTCAAAATTTTCTCAAAAACGGCTCCAAATGTCTTGTAAGAAAAGAGTGAAATACATTTATAATGGTGGCATTGGTCTGATTTTCAGTGTTAATTCTGAATTTTTAATAATGTTCAAAGTTCAGAATTGTTTCCTTCTCTAACAGCTACAAAATTGTTGATAAAAGATTTTTGCAGGATATGAAATTTGTTCTCCATAATTAGTTCTTTCATTAAGGTCATGTACATTTTCTTGAAAATCCTAGTAGTTTTTGCGCAGTATTGACTGAAATATGTGCAATTTAAAAAAATAAAAGTATCAAAAACAAATTTCTCAAACTTTTCCTTTATATTTTTGATAGGGGTATTGCTAAATGGTCTACATAAGATGACATACACAATTTTGCTCTTTTGTATTAAAAAATTACACAATTGTAATTTTTGACTTCTCATTAATATTTACACTACTGGCAATTTATTGAACACATTATTGAATTTGTTAAAACAAGTGTTTCAAATGATAGCTTATAAAGTTTCTTGAAGACTCGAAAGTTTTTTCTGGAAAGGAGATCAAAATTCCACATTTTCAGAAATGCTCAAACGACATTTTCTCAAAAATTTCATATGGATAGTGCTGTACGCACTACATATGGACATAAAAGCTATTTTCCTGTAGTTGCTTGTGTCTCTTAAGTGCTTCAACTAATTTCAATGAAGTTTTTGAAAAACTCAAATTTTCTGTGAAAAAAATTATGGAAATTCACACCTATTATGCAATTAGCAATTTTCTAGAAAAAGGTCTTCAAATTTTGCATTTTCAGGAATGCTTAAATAACATTTTCTTAAAAACTCCTCTAAATGTTTCAACAAAAATTTCCATATGGGATGAGGTTTCACTCTCTTATTCTATACTACGTTTTACCCATATAGGACAAGGTTATAATATTCTGAAAGTCATCAGTTCTCATTTCTACCAATAAGAGACCGAAAAATTAGGCAAGAGAATAGGCAAGACCAAAAAGCTAGCTCAGACAAAAGAAATTAGAAAATAACTAGTACCAGAAAGTTTGTGCCATTCTATAGCATCACTAATTTTACTTTGCTTCCCTTTATATTCCTCATACTATAGTACTAGGAAAGAATATTGGAATCTTTTCAACAATGTGATTTTGAATTTTCAATTGTAAAATTTATGTTGAAGGTTCTTTCGTTCTTCGCATACATGTGAAGATCAAGGTCTTTTAGTGCTGTTCCAACAAAGGTTTAAAATTGTTTCAGGGGATGTGGAGATACATGCAATATGGAACCTACGATCAGAATGTCTAGACCGATAAATGGTTGAAAGTTTGTGTCATGCATAACTCTCTCAGATTAGAAGCTTTCGAGCTGAAGTTCAAACTTAGTTTTGAACCCATACCGTTGACATTAAGGCCACAGATTTTTTTCTGTGCCATTTAACCCTCAATTTTAGGTCTTTAAAGATGTCATGCATTTCAGTTTTCAAAACTGATGGTGCTACAACAGCAAATACTTTGTCTCACTTAGTAACTGTTACGTAATATTATTATACCACAATTTCTATCCACATTAACACACTTCACAATTGGATTCACTTGTAAAACACATTACAAATCACAGAAAATTAGGTGAGAATTCTTTTTAAGCTCAAACAAAACTAGTTAAAATTCATTCACTGAGATGATTAGCAAGTTATTAATAAATTTCTGAATGTGATATGAAACCGAAAATTAAATTAACAGTGGTGCGGCAGTGGGCGGCAAAAGCTTGGCTAATGAGGTGTTTGCACCCAACAGTCCTGAAAACAATGGCACAAATCCACCAATAATTGTCACTAATTTAAAAATAAAATTAATGAAAATTTATTATTTTCTGGTTCTTTTTTATTAATAATTTATAATTCTGTTAACCTGTTGGGGGATGCAGCAGATTGCATTTGTCGTCAACCAACCAACCAACCTACGAACATGTAATGTTCTGTATCATGCCAATCTACCAACTTACATATACTTGTATTCACATGAAAGTAAACTAACCTAGTAATATAACGTTATTTTCTCAAACCCAAAGCAAACATGGAGATGTTCACAAAAGGGAGTTACAAATTTCAAAAACACTATTTTGAAAAATAACAAGTTTCAAAATCATATATTGCAATGTTTGACTAGAAACACTAATTGATCTCTACCCATCTTCTTGCAATCTTTTCACCACAAATATTCCACGAGATGGCTGTCCAAATCATTCTGGTGTAAACCGTCGATGGGCCGAAAGGCGGTGAGTTTGGTGAAAATCTACGCCACTTGCTTTCGATTGTGTTTGCGGCAGCACCTATCACTGGGCCCACAAAATCAAGGAAATGATTTACTTTCATGTGAATAAAATTATGTTGAGTCAGACATTCTTGGCTATCCGGGATGAGCAGCGTCTCAGTCAATAGTTTCGGCCATTTTGCTGTGGCCTTCTTCAGAGCTATACTGCTGAGCACTCATCCCGGATAGCCAAGAATGCATTGACTCCGGCTGCGGAAGCCTACGGACCCAGACCTTGGTATGCCCTCCACATATCGGTGATAACAGTTGTGTGAGGTTGCACATGATGTTGAATCATGGACAAAAACGTATTAGAATCCCTTCTATTTACAGGGCAAATCTGCGATCTCGCTTCAATGATGCCAAGCACCCAGATACTCTACCCTTCACAACCTCTTATTCTTTCGAGGGACGATTTATGGATTAATGGCCAATTTCTATGACCGAGTTAGGTCCACCTATTCTCTGGGTTTACAAATATCTTCGGTCCATAGCATCCATAGCCATCACGCAGAAATTATTACCACTCCGCAACAGTCTTGTGTGACAATGTTTTCCATTTGTCGGAACACTGAATCACAGTATCTTCGTAGGAATATTTATACGTGAAGCAATACATTATCCAAAGAGCTTGTTGCCACAATTTTCACCCTTTGACGATTCTTTTGGCACAAGATGTCACCAAATCCCTTTCTTCTGTTCCCAAAAGTGACAATCCAGACATGGCATTTGAGTGGGAACAAGCCGTTGTTTACAACACCAGTGCACACTGGATGCTTCATTTCCCACAATATTCTATAAACTTGTCCAGTTCATGTTCTGGTATTAATACAGGTACGCGAGTAATATTAATGTTGACAACACTGAATACTAATATCTACTTACATTACGAAGGTTGGCAGAACAGCCCAGGAATATGTACATTTGTTAAGATGGCAAAAAGAGTGACATATGAAGAATGAAATATGCTCTCCAACTAAAAATAGATTTACAATTTTATTTGAATTTCAAATTGATTCATTGTAATGTATGTCTCCAGTGAAAAGCAAGGTATTAAAAATTCTTTTGAATTATATCTTCTCTTGGACCATTTTTAACTTCTTGTTATGAATATTGAGTTCAATATCTTGCATTGGAAATAATTATAAATGCACAAATAAAAAAAGGAAACAAATTATATGCAAATTTCTTTATTTGGAAGGAAATGTCATCAGCCAGACACTTCACCCAGAGCACCTCTTGGAAAATTCTAGTTGCACCACTGCAAATAATCTAAATCTTATACACATTCTTCTATTTTTGAATGGATTCTCAAAAGAAAGAACAACTCATAAAATCTCTGGGTTTTGCCAGAAAATTGAGTATTTATTACAATATGTACAAACATAATTATAAATATTTTAGGGTTATTTCTCCTAGAGCTAACAAGCATTTAGCTCAAAATTTCTTCATTATATTGTCCATATCAGTAAGCCACACCATCAGACGATCCAAGTAACCTCCATCTTGTTGGAAGGTCATTAGTAGCATTGTTTGATATTTGACACCTTGGTGTGTCTCCAAAATCATTTTTAGGCGCATGTCCTTGATGGATAACCTGCAAGATGCAATTTTTTTGTTACTAATTGGAACACTTTGGGCTTACTGTTCTCTCATTGGTAAAATCAACATAATTGTGGTACTGGTACTCTGGACACCCTTCATTTCATTGATTTTAAATGAAATATTCATTTACTTAAAATACAAATACAATAATAAAATGGAATTGTATTATAATCATATTACTAAATTCTTATGTCATTATTATTAATAATTATTATTTATTATTATTAATTATTAACAACAATGACGTTGAACTTAGAACTTATCTGACATTGAAATCCAGATAAAGCAGATGTTTGAACATACTGAAACTATGCAACCCAAATTTGATATAACGTCTTTGTACTATATTTAATAAAAAGATTCCTGTTATCAAAATTTCCCAAATTGATTTTTTATACAAATTTACAAATATGTATCAATTTTAAAGATTGAGATAATACATCTCACACACAGTTAATGTCTGAATGTAATATGGATAAAACTATTATTTTTTTACCAATACACCCGACAAATCTTTATGTATTCATTTTTATGCAGATTTACAAAAGTCTGACCAAACTTGTCAGACATTTCAATACTTACATTTTAATAATGATCAATCCAAGCAGATTCCACTCAGGTGGACTAAAGGTGATGTTATGAGCACTGAGACGGAAGGAACCAACTAAACCACGCACTTCAGAACTAATATCTTGAGATGACATACTAAAGGTGCGAAGTAGGTCAGGCAATCTGTGACAGAATTTGATCTTAGAAGACCAGTAAAAAAATTTTTACAAAATTAAGCTGTTTAACTATCCCTCCTTTTGTAATAACTTGCAACACTTTCGTTTTGATCCTCCCTTCCCATTCCTGAGTTAACGGATAATGTAATTAGATTTTGAAATTCTCAAAAGGTAAAATATTCAATTATTGGTACCTTAGCTTGTAAAGAGCTGTTGTGCCCAGTACACACATACAATATTCAATTATTAAACAAACACATTATAGCTCATTAAATTATTTTAGCATTTGATGACTTTCAAGACATCAAATTCATGACAAAATGCAATAGCCAATGCATTAGACATAATATGGTGAATTCCAAAAAACCTAAGTTTAATAGTTCAAAATGTGTGGGAGAACTTTTCTTGACATCCCCCCACACACACACACACCAAGTAAACATGATTTTTGAATTTAATAATTTCTTAATAGCGACCAAAAATTTAAATTTCAGAAATATCTTAATTCTACGAAACCTAAAATGTCTCAGGAGAAGAAAAATTGATTTCAGTGTCCATGTTCAATAAAATTTCCATAAAATAAAATGTGCTCTGGGAACTTACACTCTTTTCAGATTATCCAAAACCATTCTGCGGCGTAAAGCATTCTGGGCATGAATGTCAACCAGAGGTAAGACACAACTGGGAGTGAAAGATTCCTTTTCTTCTTTATTGACTGATTCTGGTATTTCATAGTCCAGTTTACCTTGGTAAAAAGCTTTGATTTTTATCTCCATTTTAAGATTTTCTTCTTTTAATACAGAGTAGTCAGGTAGTGGCTTCAATTGCCTATCTTCCTTTTCCAACTGCTGTTCTTTTATTTCCATTATATTTAGTTTTCTACAAAGGGCTTCATAACGTTCTTGAATAATTGGATCCCATGATGACTTTCCTACAGCTTTGTAATATTCCTTAATGCATTCACCTTTATCACTTATTAATTCTTTAACCTTTTCATCACCAAACAAAAAGCACATAGTTTCAATTGTGAACCACTCGTGTAAACATTTCTCTACATGAATAATAGAACTTGTAACTTCAGGGTACTCATCTGTTTTCATGGATTTACTTTGATTATTTTCATTTTCTTGAGGGTATTTTATTTTTTCATCTATATGATTTTTACTTTCATTTTTGCATTCTTTATCAATAGCCTTGTCCTTAGATGATTCTCCTTTTAGATTAATGGTGCCTTGTTGTCTATTATAATTCTTTTTAATTCTATTTTTCTCTTTGTTTTGTAATGTTGCATTAACATTTTCAGCATCTGTCTTTTCTTTGATTACCTGTTCTCTCTGTTCTTCAGGAGCAGATGTACATTTTTCTTGTGCTTTACTTTCCAACTCTGTTTCTAATTTTCCCTCAGCACTTTTTTTAACATTTGCACTCGAGTTCACTGGTTTACCGTTTTCCTTAATTTCTATATCACTGATTCTTCTTGATAACTGAGAAATTGAATCTTGTGTATAATCTGCTACAGAAATAAATTTTTCATCATTACTTAATCTAGTGACTTCAGACTTCAGATCACTGTTTTGTCCGAAGTCAACTTCTTCCCCATCACCGATTCTACAAAAAATAAATTTCTCTTATATAATATTTCTTACACTCGCATTTTAAATTAAAAAAATATAAAATATGTATGTATACAAAAAGGATGGAAATATTGTATTGAGGAATATGATTGATCACAGTACAACATAAATATTTACATCATACAAAATACATTAATTTGCCTACTGTACAGGACTGGAAATTCGCACAAAATCTATGAGAAAATGTAGAAGGAAATCATGCTAAGGCCTTTCATGAACTGACAATTAATATACCTCTGTTATAATAATAACCCTTAGACTCTGTTCGGGGTCTTTTTTGACTCCAGGGACAAATCATGATTTGCAACATTCTGAAAATTATTCATATGAACTTCTTTTATATATGCTATTTACATCCAGTTTTACTTATGTTGTAGTCTTTCCAGTTTTGTAAGTTTATTTCTTTGTTGGAAATAATTTGATTTTTATGCCGTTTGATTCATAAAATGCCACACTTGACATCTAAATTATAAGAAAAATTCTAGAAACATGGCCATTCCCATTTTGTAATATTATGTTGCTTTCATGCATCCTTTTTGTTAATAATTTTAGTAACTTTTTTAGTTACCCTTGGGAACCTAAAGGCAGTAACTTGAAGGCAGGAACATCTTCTTTTTCTCGTAACCATAAAGGACTGGTCAAAAGTTGGTCTTTAACATATTTGCCAGCTTTGTAACATTGGTTACTACAAAAATTCTGAATCAAAGAATATACAATTGCAGAAAATCACACTTTTAAAAATTGATTGATTTTTAATTTAGTATAAACTTCAAATACCTTTCGCTCAGTAATGTCATATACTTTATTGTATTTTGTTGATATGCGAAACTGTTGGTTTGGAGTGCTCTTTAAATTTTCTCCACAGAGTGGGTAACCACACTGTTTACTCAATGCTCTTTCTTCAATAATATCTTGGAAATGTCCCACATCAATGAATTTCAACTGTAAAGCAGGACAATTCCATAAATTCCAAGTGATGGAATCTGTTATTCTGCATTAGCAATAATACTAAAAATACTGAAAAACTAATATGAATAACCTGAACTGATAAGTATAATTTTCTATGATATTCTTATTCTTTAGCAAGTATAGATTTGAATGTTTCATTCAATGCGAAATATACAGTTAAAATAAGATAGATCAATAAACATATCTATGGCTAAGAGGTTAAAACACATTGTATTTGTTTTGTGTATGAATTTGGCCCAAAAACCATTTGCGTTTCAAAAATGTTTGCTAATAACTTGATGTCTGATAAGGCATAAAACTTCTTTGAATGAAATTCGAGAGAAAGAGAAGTTCATAAAAACTTTTTGGAAACAAAAAAATATTCATTACTTGTGATCCAACAAAAGCTACAATATATCATGAAATTTGTATTATAAAATTGAATTGAAACAATGAGGTGAATGGGTTTGAATGTATCAATTGAACTAATATGATAATCTGATAAAGTTTTTGCTGAAAGAAAAAATGACCATTGCTAATTATCTCCTCACTACATGCAATGAACATGCACTAACTAATATTATGTCCAGGTACAACCTGCTGCAAAAACCATTCTTCATTAATATTAACTTCAAGCATATGTTCTACTATTGTCAATGCTTTAGCATTACATTCTCTTTTCTTCTGAATTGTTGCTTGAAGTTGTTCTTTGCTGAAAAGAATTTAAAATATATTTGAGCAAAAACTATAAAATTACGTTTTATACATTTATTAAAAGGCTTGGCCAGTAAAGCAGTTAAATAAATAAAAATATATTATTCACATTACATTTCTACAATAACTTCGTACTATCCTTTTATCATATTGTGAAATTTACATTAGTAATTTACCTCATATCCTTAACACGTCTGGGTAAACCTGTCTTTTTTGCCAGATTCTTTCGGCGAACAGAATGCCCTACATCACCCATTGTGTCTCAAGCATTTATATTCACCCTCAAACGAAATATTCTGAATTCACGAAACGAATTTATTAATGTCAATTAAGCTGAGATTAATGTCAGACATAATGCTCTATTCACACATAACCCCACACGCCAGTTTTTACCAACTTCCTTTCTTTCCCCTCGGTCACCTGTCCGGAGCTGTCAGTGCCAAAGCAAGGAAGTGTGTTGCCAACAGCGGATAAACTGTCAAGTGGGGACCTACTTAGTCTTTTATCTATTAGTTTTGCTTACCTTCCCTCTTTCCCTCTGATTTTATTATTGTATATGTCGTTCATGATATTATAATTCTACTGATTATAGACTTTGGCTTTCGATGCGTAAAAAATGACTACATTTCGAAGTTCGGTTTATTACATATTTCTCAATGTTAGTGAATTGGCAGAAATGAAAAAAAATAGAACTGTTGACGTTACACGTTCTTTGACAGCGGCAGTCAAACATTAAAGTCATTGGAATATCGAAGGAACAAATCTTGTTAGTGTATTGCACTGAGGTCAATTGTGTACAATTGTTTTTTGTGAAGAAGCCTGCAAATGAAACGGTTTTGTGAGTGTAAGGGTGTTATTGATTTTTGTATGAGTTTGTAAGATTATCAGTTTTATGTTTTCTCGTCTTGCTACACAATAATAATTTGATTCTTCAATCATGTCTACGATTAAATTGATATACCAGTGCATGTTTGGACCCAGGTTATACAAAGTATATGGTGACGGACGAGCAGAAGTAAGTTTACGGAATATATGTGTATGCAACTTTGCATGACATGAAACGAATATTAGTTCTAACTGTTGACACCAATCGTTGCAGGGATTGTATGAACCCGGACACCTTGAACGATGGGGTGATCAGATTATTAGTATTGTGAGTTACAACAGCCAATAATGCATGATAATACATATACGTTTGCATTTCTTCATTTTTAGACATTGGTCTCATTTTTATAGGTTTGTTTCTTCTGGAATGTAGGATTGTATGCTTCTCCCATTATAGCGACTGTTATGTACAGAAAAGGATATATGTTGTGGGATGGTGCTTTGACTATAGGGAAATGTGTGACTGGAGTGGGCATTGTTCTTGCATTTTCATATTTTGTGAGAGGCCTTGGAAGAGCCAGTGCCCCTCAGTACATTCAATTTTTGCGCACATTAGATGAAGCAAAAAAGAATCTGAACAAAAGTTCCAAGGTAAGTTGGTAGTCAAAATTTGTTTAGATTACAGTAAAAACTCATGTATTTTTTATGTTTTGTTTGAAATAATTAGAAAAATACGAGACAACATGAGTGCAATGCTCGAATGTGTAATATTTTCTTAAGAAATTAGTATATATTTAGTTTGTGCTTGTTTTCAGAGAGCACTGTCTCAATATGATTTTGATTTTGATGGATGGCCTGTTGAATTCAAGTGGAATGATGTTGGAGGGTAAGTCTGCACTAACAAAATTTATTTAAGAGACTTCTTAATAACATTTATTTCATCTATTTCCTTTAATTGATTGCCAACATTGTTACAGTTGACTCAAATAAAAAATGTATGTTCTGATATTATTAATTATGTAATTAAATTAATTTAAAATACAAATAGGTATGCAATGAGACTGACTCTAATTTGAGTTCAGTCCCCATTCATTTAATCTTCTGTCTTTCCTGAATGTGATTTCTGTTAAGCCTAGTGTATGAGTTTTTCAACTGAGTTAGATGATAACATTAAATGGTTTCCTTCTGGTGCTGGGAAAAATTGTGGAAACAAACATCAAATTCTTGCCATTGCTGTAAAACGTGTTTCAAGAGCATTTTTAAGAGAATAATTACCTTAACCCATTTCAGCCCATTGTTTGATACATCAAACTTGATGTCACAATATAATTACTTAATTATTAGTTATATTAAAAATATTTTGATTGTTAATACACACAATTGTTAATTGAAGATGTGTTTTCAATTTGGCAACAGCAGAAGTTTTAGTTGGTCCTCTTAAGAAATATTTTAAAGCAGTGGCCTTTTTTAAAACTTAATTATTTAATTGTAACCAACAAAAATTTATCATTTAATAATTAATTGCTCACCAGGAATGTTATAATCTCTAAATAACAGAAAAATGAAAAAAATTATGAGAGCAATATGCCACATCAAGATGTACACAAAAATTGGAATATAGGTAATTGCAAGAAGGGTAATAATTAGCAGCACATATATTTGTGACCATTGTCCCAATTACGAATCTGAATAAAAGATATCAATGAGCATCTAATGTTATGTTATGGACAATCATTAGATTAGCATGGATTTTGTTAAATAGAATGCAAAGGACTTATATATTAATACGATGTCATAAAAGTTGAATAAATAGTATTCTTTGATTTGATATTAAAAATATATAATAATATACTCTTGTCAGAAATTAGAGCAGAAAATTATCATGATTTGTTTAAGAATAATATGTTTTAGCTGTGAGAGAAGTCTTTTTCAATTAAACATAGTTTATGAAAAAATAGTTTACTTCTGTGATCATCAAACAAAAACAACTCGGTATCATATTTTGTGTTTGGCAAAACACTATATGTGTTATTACATTGTAGCAAAGTGTATTACATTATCAGCCATGCAAAGAAATTATAATATTTGGTGTTCAAATCAAATATGTATCATTTATTGTAGTTTCATTTTGCGATATATCAACCAGAAACATGACTAATATAAAACAAAATGCATTATTACTTGAACTGTACGTGACCGTCATGTTCTCATCGATTGCTATTTCAATTTACGCTCTACGATTCGAAATGTGCATTCTGATTGGTGGTCCCACTCCTGGCATTTGCGTCATCCCCACCCTTCAAATTTCTCCACATTTGCTCTTGAGTGACTTGTGCTTGCCTCTCAAGATCAGACAACATGCAAAATGCTGTGCAGTCCTGATGTAATCAGTGGTCAGTACATCTCTCAGCCATGTTTGGTGAAATTGTACCATTTGATCATTGGTAGGACAGGTGGAATGTGTCAGTCTATCCATTTTCAGATCCAGTATATGGTCAAAGAAATGGCAGTGGCCCAATTTTCAATGGAATCTTTCATTAGTTGTAATGTTGCTAAATGCTTTGTTCTTTCATAGGTGGTCACAACCAGCCATAAAATCTGCTACTTTAGATGTATTGGAATTTTGAAGAAGGGTATCTCTGAAAATGCTGGAGAGAGATAGTTTTCTGAGAAGAAAATGTGCCCTTCTAAAAACACTTATAGCATGCATAATATCTCTTAAGTTCTCCATTTGGTAATGCTCATTTCTCCACAGAACAAAACAAAATGCATAATATGTGAATCAACAGCAATGGAAAATGGTATTAAATGCTATGTTGCATGGCGTGAAAAATGTTTCCATGATTTTCATATCGTCAAGAAGAAAATAAGAGCTAAAATAATTTTGGGATGTTTATCATGTTTTTTTTTCTGTTCAGAGTAAATTTGTTTTAGTTCGGTATTATAAATTGTTTTAAGCATTTTTAATAAATAATAATTTGTTTAGAAAATAATAATTGTTGTAAGTTGACTGTTTCATTAAATATTCTGTGTAATATGTCTGTTAATCCAATGGGACCTCAAGTAGAAAAATATTGTAAGTGCTTAGGGTTGCATCAGCTGACATAATGAGAGGTTAAAAAAGAAAAATTACTTACACTGTAGTCCTCTTGCTCAGAAAAAATGCATTGTAAGATTATAAAAATATTCAGCAAAACAATGTTCGTAATGGAGGCGACCATTTCAGCAGGTTGTCCTGTTTTCTTCCAAAATTTTAGTGCAATGATTATGAAGCAGAAATACCAATGATTTTGTTTTTTTGTTTTTACAAGTTTCTGTTTTGTTTAGTTAAGCATTATTTTCTTTCCAGAGAGGAGAAGAAACAGCGCCAATTTATAGAAAGACCATCATTTCGGCGCACCACTCTGGATCTTCTGTTTGCAGCTCCCTGTAGCTTAATCACATATATTGTAGCTAACACTTTTGGCCTGAAATTGATGTATCCTGGCTCAATGACTGTATGGAATTATATGTTTTGTAAGGAATTTTGTATCTTTAATTTTTTCTGTCAGTTTTTAAGTTTTTAGAAATAACAAGGTATTGATACAAACAATTACTGTTCCTCAGTTCCCGTGTTACTTCAGGGCCGTAGTAAATTAATCACAGAAAATGAAGGTGACAGGTACAAATTATTTACAAGAGATGGTAATGAAATAGATACAATGTTCATTGACAGAAGGAAAAAGTAAGTTTCATAATGGTGTTAAGATTATTCTGTTCTCTTATTGTCATTGTTTTACTATAAATGCATTTTTTAGGCATCCTCATGGTGATGTTCTTGTTATATGTTCTGAAGGCAATGCTGGATTTTATGAAATAGGAATAATGGCAACACCTATTGAAACTGGTTACTCTGTTTTGGGTTGGAATCATCCAGGGTTTGCAGGAAGCACTGTAAGTCTTGACTTTAGTATTTATTAAGATTACAAAATGAAAGTTCTGTGTAGAAAGTATTCACAACTGTTGGCGTCTTATTGACTTCAGGTCTTTAGCTACAACAATAAGAAATTCATATACACCATTGTAGCCTCTTGGATGGAAAAGATCTTCGTTCCAAAACTCAATTACAAAAGTATATGAACTATTCATTTTAATTTTTTAGAGGACATTACAAGCAGAATAACTAGTTATATATTCTGCTGCAGCTGTTTTATTTATTTACAGATTTAACCCCAATCAAACGGAATTATGGTGTACATAAATTTAGAAGATTTATTTTTTAAAACCTAATTTCTTTTATATGTAAACAATTGTTCTGAAAATTTATTTTCACTGTCAAAAATTACATGGGGCTAAATTTGTGAATAGATATTTTTGATGATGATCATAAAAGTTAAATAAAAGCTGTTTTATTTCCTGTTTTTTTTTAGGGACGGCCTTTTCCTCCCCAAGAATTAAATGCAGTAGATTGTGTTATGCAGTTTGCCATTCATAGCTTGGGATTTCTCCCAGAGAATATTGTGTTGTTTGGATGGAGTATAGGTGGCTTTCCCACTTCTTGGGCAGCAATGAACTACCCTGACGTGAAGGGAGTCGTAAGTACACTTAGTGTATATGCTATGAATTTGAATGACTTGTCAAATCCTAATAATCCTTTACTTATTACCAGCTAAGCTTAATTTAACTTGAAAGACGTTTTGGGCAGAACTGCCAAAAGGTCCCTTTAAAATTTCACTTGGTAGTGGTTTCCACACATCTGATATATATTTTGTTAATATATTTTTTCTTCAGATTCTGGATGCCACTTTTGATGACGTAATGCCATTGGCTATAACTCGTATGCCTAATGTCTTGGAACCTATTATTAGAAGAACAATCAGAGAGTACATGAACTTAAACAATGCTGAGCAGTTATTGAAGTACCCTGGCCCAATTCGTATAATAAGGCGGACAGAAGATGATGTGATTTGCACAGAGTAAGTGCTGTTTTCTGGAGTAAAGTTTACCATTATTTTTTTTTAATTCGTTGTAGAATTGGGATTATTTATCGCAAAATGGGATAATTTCCAGAGATAATAAAATAGCATCCAATCGAGGAAATAATTTGTTAGTGAAGATACTGAAGTACAGATATCCTATTATAATGGATGATAGCAGTTTGATGTATGTGTACGAATGGTTGAGTAGTGATGTTTTGCAACAAAGTAAGTGGAATTTTATTTATTTTTCTCTTATTATTCATTTTTTTAATAGTTACATCAGGAATAGTCACGAGTTTAATACAATCTGTGTTGCATGTTTGTGCACATTATTAAATGGGACTTCATACTCGTGTATGTTCCATCTTTGGTCTAGGACATTTATTGTATAGATGAAACTGTAGTGCTAGAAAGTAAATGCGTCATTGAAATCATTGCTCTCATTGAAGACACGAAATCAGTTAGTGCTCTCTTGACATAGCCTTTTTTTTTTATCATTGTAAGTTATATTTTACCTCATATTGTAATACCAAAGAAAGATCACTATGACTTCAATTAATGTCATTATTGCCTCCCACATGCTTATGTATAATGGTAATCAGTGATGAACATGAAGTCTGGTGTATAAAATAAGTGTGGTGAGATATACAGATAACGCTTTGATTCTTTGAAACTGTGACATAGCAAGTTTTTCGTGGCATTTTCCTAATTTACTTCTTCTTTGGGTGAATTTTTTACCCTTTTATTTCTCTGGGTTTAATTCAATTTTAATTGTGCTGCAGGTGAAAGCAAATTTTTGTAAGGTGTATTGCATGTTCTTTGAGAAGTATCTCTTCCAAGGTTTAGTTTCATTATTATTAACAAGAGTTATCTTCATTACTAGAAACACACTGATTCAGAGAATCATTATATATCATCCTATTTGGACATTTGTATGTAATCACTGTTATACATGAATTTTGGTAGTGGTCCATTAATATGGGAACTATATTGTTTTCAGTTGATATGATATCCTGAAATAAAGACAATTTTTAAAGTATAGTAACCAAAGTTATTAGGAAGTATAGGTGTATAAGCATTGTTAAAACAATAACCAGTAATGTGTAGTCCAATATATGCAGGACAATCTGAACCAACACATTTCCAGAACATAATTAAGTAACATAATCTTACAAATACCTTTGTAATATCTTTATTTGCTGTCTTTTGGGTTCGATTGTTTCGAGAGAGAACAGTCTGACAACCAGGTGGAGAATCTTGATTCACTCTGCATTCATAGTATTGATGGCAATCTGCTATATCTTTCCAACGTCCAATACTTTCAGGTCCACAGAAGATTCCCTTATTTTGAAGTAAATCCTTCTTATCATTTAATGTTCCTAAACCTAAAAAGTTTCAAGAAAATTAATACAACTACTACTATTCTTAAAAATCAAATAAATTTAAAAAATGTTTGCTCTGAAAAATAAAAAAGGTTTATTTGTTCTTACTTCTGCTGTTGGTTTGCTTAATGGCAAATCGTTGCAGGAGTTTTGGAAGAAAATTTGCAATTAAGCTGAACAATGGAACAAAAGACACAGAATAGTTGTTATTAGCATCTTGATCATTATTGTTGTTATTGACATTGTTGCTTGATGATGCTCCTACCCGCATGACACGTGCTGTTAAACAATGAAAAAAATTAAGAATGTTAGTTGAATAGTGGTTAGTTTTGCCAATAGAGAGACAATAAACATAACATATCATTACATTAAATGAAGTTTTTACTTCATGTTAAATTTAACCTGCATATTATCTATATTATAATCTTTAGACTTGGTATTGTAAAGAAAATAATCTCCACAAAAGTTTAAATATTTTTATTAACAATTTTCCAGAGTTAACTTTCGGGAAACACTTTTCCCATCCTCAGTGGATCTCTAGCAAAATGGAGAAATGAAGCAAACATAAGTATTTAGAACACAAAACGGGGGGGGGGGGGGGGGGGGGGGGGGTGTACAGTGGATATAGTGGAAAAATAAATATCATATAAATACAAAAATGAAAAGAAAATAACTTACTGCTCAAGCAACGTGGATCTCACATGAATGTTACAAATGGTCAAAAATATCAAACATGGTGGTACCAGCTAGATGTCAGCCATCTCTTAGAATGGGAGAAGAGCAAGCCTAATAATGAAGGGAAAGTGAGTGGGGGAAGAGGAAGGGGTAGTCATAAAAAGGACTACTCAAAAGAATGATTAAGGGATAGTTAATAAAATATTTAGAATGGGACTGCTTTTAATCAAGGATTGTTCATTCAAGACAGAAAAATTAGTGTTTTTGAAAAGTTTTAGAATTTCTAAGTTCTCCAAAATGTTCATTTTAGTGCCTTTGCTGACTAGGTGAAGAATTTTAAAATTATACATGGGGTCAAAAAAATGGTTAAATTGATTCAAATGATTGGCAAAGACACTTCTACCTTTGCCAATCATTTGAATCAATTTAACCATTCTTTTGACCCCATGTATAATTTTAAAATTCTTCACCTAGTCAGCAAAGGCACTAAAATGAACATTTTGGAGAACTTAGAAATTCTAAAACTTTTCAAAAACACTAATTTTTCTGTCTTGAATGAACAATCCTTGATTAAAAGCAGTCCCATTCTAAATATTTTATTAACTATCCCTTAATCATTCTTTTGAGTAGTCCTTTTTATGACTACCCCTTCCTCTTCCCCCACTCACTTTCCCTTCATTATTAGGCTTGCTCTTCTCCCATTCTAAGAGATGGCTGCCATCTAGCTGGTACCATCATATTTGATATTTTTGACCATTTGTAACATTCATGTGAGATCCACGTTGCTTGAGCAGTAAGTTATTTTCTTTTCATTTTTGTATTTATATATTTATTTTTCCACTATATCCACTGTACACCCCCCCCTCGTTTTGTGTTCTACTTATGTTTGCTTCATTTCTCCATTTTGCTAGAGATCCACTGAGGATGGGAAAAGTGTTTCCCGAAAGTTAACTCTGGAAAATTGTTAATAAAAATATTTAAACTTTTGTGGAGATTATTTCCTTTACAATACCATGGATTACCACAAGATATCGGCTACCACCACGGAATTTATCTTTAGACTTTGTATCTTGTTGGATTTACTTACTGCTGCTTTCTAGTTCTAATGGAGAGAGGTTATCTATAATTTAATTTTTAGCTTACTATTACTTTCTCATACATGTACATACACAGAGGGGACAAGTCATGGGATAGCAACATGCAAATATACATATGACAGTAGTATCTTCTACCAGAATAAAGTGCATTGCAGAATTTAATTGCGCTCTTTAATAAGACGTGAAGTCCATTTTGGTTTTCAAAAATTACACAATGTAATTTTTGTGAAGATTTCTCACGCTGTTAATACGCTCATTTCCAGCAATATGTAAACACTTATTGTATTTGTGAGTTGAAGTGCCTCAAACAGATTGAAATGTAGTTTCTTGAAACCCAAAACTTGTCTATGAAAAAGCTTCAAATTCCACGTTTACAGTAACCCGTAAACGCATTTTTCTTGAAAAAGGCTCCAAAATTGTCAATGAAAATTGCCATTTATGACCAGGTGTTACTTTTCTTTAATATTCTTAAAGTAATACTTCGGATCTGTTATTAAATACGTGCCGTGCTATTCTGTAGCATTACTAGTTAGTTATACTTGAGTTTTAACGAATTATTACGCTACGTAATTATTACAGATTTACGAACAGTTTGGTCAAGAGAATCGGCCTATTGAGATGTTTGAGACAGGCGAACCGAAGTACGTGGACGCTAAGGCTGTGGGTTCGAAACCCACGTTATATTAATTGTTTCCGGTCGTGCTTGAGGCATAGCAGCATTACGAAAAAGTTGTGTATCCTATTTTTTTGTATAACATTATAAAATTATAAGAAAATCAAACGATTTTGAGAAGCACCTTTCTTGTAATGTCTCGGATATTTGACACCTGTGCTCGAAAACGGTGGTCGTCTGTTCCGTTAACCTTCTCCCCCCCCCCCCCTCATTATTCATTTGCTGCGATTGGCTGAATGTGTGATGACGCAATCTTCCGTGCCGTAAAATCTAATACATCATTTGTGCCGTAGAATGCCCAATTATGAACGATTCCTTGCAACAGGAAAGGTCCTTTTATAATGCTGGTATACCAGACAATTAATTTCTATACTAAACGGCATTTTTCTAAAGCAAAAAGAATAAAAATGACATTTCATTAAAACCCCTAGTTATGATCAAATCACAGTAAACGTGTTTGAAACTTCTAAAAATATTCCAATAGTTGCGTCGTTTTCATCCTCTGATAAAGCTACATCTTTAAGGAAATCAAGTAATACAGCTGTTTTCGTAGATAGGTATTTTCAGTACCGATGTTGCCAATTTGAAATCGCGTCGTATTTACTGAGAAAAATTTCCATTCGTAATTTTTGCATCATTAATATTTTTGAAGAAACGGACATTAGATATATTGGTTGATAATTTTTAATTTTATTTTCGTTTATCCTCACGTTTTGAAAATATTTGCATGAAGAATATCCTAATTGGTGGGAATACCTGTCTGGAGCTAGATTATAGAAAGAAAATGTAGATTTAAGAAATTAAGCAATTTGAGAATTCTTTTGTATTCTAAATTGTTCGGAGGTGACATCACCTGCAAAGTCTACTGTAATTGCTATAGGCCGTTCTTCGCAAGTCGTTTTTAATACTGTGGATTTTTAGCTATGGCAGAGTCCCCAACGGAAAACATTTGTTCCACTTAGCTCTGATGCGAAGCGATTGCCCTTTTTTTTTTTCTATTTCACTTTCCAGAGATTTGTCCGTTCTTTACGCTTTTTAGTCGAAGCACGATTTCGCGTTAACATTCTTACTCAGTGGCCTAACTACAACTCGCCCCAAATAAGTTTTTCTGTTGACAAAAAAGGCAATTTCGGATTTTACAACACGTCGGCAATTCCCTTGTTGCGGAAGAATGAAGCAATGCAGCTTGAGAGAGCAGCCACGAAGAAAACGTTGGTATTTTGCTGTACTGCTGAGTACTGTCGTTTTCTCATCTGCTGCTTACGTTTATAGTGAAAGCATTGTAATGCTGCGGGAAAGAAACACGGATTTTCGGCAGATTACTCTTATTGCGGGCCCTGGTAATGAAAAAGTGGATAAATCCATATATGTAGTAAATTGCTTCCTCTTAACATGTGTACTCAGAATCCACGTTTGGTGGAACCTTGATACCGAAAAAACGATTGAAGACAAAACGTTTGTCCCGTAAAAGTTTGCCAACAACACGCCATAAAATTATTAAAATCGAATTGAGACACTTGGAATTTTGGGCCCAAAGCCCCTGTAACGAAAGCTCACTCTTCCGATCGCCCTTGTATCTTAGAAATTTGCGGTTGATACATTGCTAAATGCAAATGTGTGTCCATTGCTCTACTTATTTGTGCGCCGTATAGAAATTCAATTCCTCTGGAATTTCTGTTCAATTCAGTATTTCCTAATGTGGTAGGCGCCAACAAGCGCTTTCTCGTCTATCAATGGGGCTCGTGTCCACGTGACCGGGACCTTCCGACCCCCCCCCCCCCCCTCCCGATTGCCCGAGTTAGTGGTGATGTATTAGCTTTAAAATTAATGAGTTTTACAAGTGGAGGATGAATTCGGCCAAGTCGCTTAACTACGCTCCCCGAAGACCTAGATGTTACGCAATTCAAGAGACTGCAGTGTTGCGAAGCACATGACAAATATTTTAACATAAGATTACTCTATATATAGACGCTCAATGCTCAAATAGGGCTAAAGAGACGTGATGCGTTAAAAACACAACGAATAAAAACTCAGAAACATCAGTTTTTTTAGCTTTTTTCATGATATTGTGTCTTTGCTGTCAGCGTTTACACGTATGTTTTGAGAGAGTGAATTGTGTTCAGTTGGATAATCATCAACCTTTACAATTTTTCTTGTGATATAATACTGACATTATGTTGGTTGTTGTGACGAATTATTTGTGAGAAAATGATCACATAAGTAACCGATTTTGTTTGTGACGTTCATTAACTTTTTTAGGCTACATGCAGTTATCGTGGGGACGTTTCTCCATAGACAAACACATAGTCGAAGCTTTTGGGAAATGTATTTCATGACCATCAGAAAAGGGCCACTTTTCCACTTTGCTCGTCCCGTTAGAAAGTCTAACCTCCCCCCCCCCCCCCCCATGCACACACTTTTCCTCGAATTAGTTTTCATTGATTCATAGTTCAATTGCTGTGATTGTTTCTGGCTTAGCTTGGTACACACTAAATGTGGGAATGTGGCTTTTCGCCAACCCTTCTTCACATGTCACAGTTATGACATTTAAAAAACCAGCGATTTTGGCAGAAGAAGGTGTGGATTCAGGGAGAATGGCCCGGTGCGTGTTTCCCCCCTCCAAAACCAGTAGTTTTCTCATGTTACTCAAATTATTCTTAAGTTATTCCCTCATTAAATCTTTTTCAACTGGAGCTAGTTAGGCCCCTGTAGCACTTGTTCGGCCCGTTCGTGCGCGGAGTGTCGCCGCGCCCTTACCTGCGTCTCGGTCGTGCTTTTGGTGGGCGGGGCCGGCGAGCGCCACGGCCAGGAGGCCGGCAACCGCCGCCATTAGGAAGAGCTCCCTCGCGGCGCCGCCGCCGCCGCCGCCGCCGCCGCCGCCGCCGCCGCCTTCTTGGGCAGGCGCTCGCGTGTCCATGGTGGCCTCCGTTGGCGGCTCCGCCCCTATAGGCGGGGAAGCGGCGCTCGGCCCCCTTTATATAAGCTGCGCTGTGGCGACGCCGCCCCGAGGAGGAGGAGGAGGAGGAAGTGACTGGCACCGGCCCCCTTTCTTCCGCCGGCGCCTTTTGTGTCGTCGCGCTGGAGCGGTTCGCGGTGAGACGAGCGACACCGTTGCTTCGCCCTCGAACCCGCGAAGCGCCAGTCATCCGACCGCCTCCACGAGGAAGAGCGCAGTAGGGCAGGGCGGCAGAGTGCGCGGTTGGTTTCTCATTTTTGCACGAGTAATTTGGGAATATTATTTTTGAGAGTCGGCTTAGATGGCGTAGCGCAAAGCTCCCAACTTACGTTCGCGGATGGATGTGTTTCGCGTAGCAATTTAGGTTGGTGCAGCAAAAAAATCCAAAATTTCAGATTTTCCACATACATAAATTAAAAATAACTAATAAATAAATGCCTGTCATTATTTGTGGCAAACTCAGCCCACGAGGCCTCATCTTTTTAAATTTTAATTATTAATGATACGTTAATATTAGACGAGCTTTAACGGATAGCTGCGTTTACATTTTCCCTTAAGATTCTCAATTCAGTTAAGCAGCCAATATTTCAGATTTAAGTGTGAAATGATTATGAAGTTTTCCAAGTATAGCTTGGATACTTGGAAAATGTTATTACGAATGAAGAAATGTTTTCAAAATATGAAGAAATCTTGTGCACACAGGGAAAATCTCGACGGTGTTAGTACTAAGGCCAAACGCATTGTGTGAGGCACGAGGCTTGCTAGGAATTATTCTGTAAAGCTGTTCGGGGAATTGGAATGCAGAAACGAATGATATTCTCCACTGGCTAATTTTACGACAGATGCTATGAAGTCAGTGAATTACAATAGGTCGCAAACCTAGCACACTCTCCATTTAGGATATTTCTTTCTAACATTGAAAGTGAGTAGGTTCTCGGATATTCCCCACTGCAAGGTTTGTTAGTACACAGTAGAAATAATTTTTCAATCTTAGTGAGATAATTGATATATTTTTTGCCGAAAGAGAACACTCGTTTTTCTTCAAGTAGATTTGTGGTAATAAAAATACTTTTTCTTGTAGATTTCACAAAGCACGTGAATTTCTTTTCCCTGAAACTTACTGGAGATAATTGTTTAGTGTCACTATTTATGATTTGGTGAAAGGATTCAAACGAACAACGAGAAAGAAATATGTACTGATCTCTTAACTAGATTTTTCTTCCTGTGCACAATACCAAAAAGAATGTCACCTCATTTCAGGTAATTTTCACCTTAAGGGTTATTTGTAATTCAAAGGATTCGACCTGAGTAATCGATATCGTCGTAGCAATCTCGACCAGAAGGGTCGAGAGTTTGAATCTCCCTCGGGCAAGGTTGTTAGTTTCTGTGAAGTGGCATGGAAGCTTTTCTAAACCACTACATTTCACCTTAAAAAATAATCCTTTCAGTGCCTTCCCATTTCTGATAAGAAGGTAGGGCGATGTTTGGAATTGTTGGCACCCCTGCGAACAGAGAGAGGGAAGCGCTGGCGCAGACCCTGGGTCCACGGACCTCGAGGCGGGGCGCAGGTGGCTGGAGGCACTGGCCGCTTTGGGTCTATGGACCTCAGCGGTGCATTGTGCCACCGGGAATCAAATGGCAGTGATTAACACTGAATTCCTAAAGGAAATGTACCGACGTTTAAGAAACCATGTAATTGTGAATTATGCGTCTGGTTGGAATTTTTTAAAACAACTTTCGCGCTATCCTCCTTGGGAACAAAATTGTGAGTAACAAAAAATAGAAATGTTCGTTTGGAGGAAGGGGAGGAGAAAGGAAGATACCTATTGTTAAGAAAAAAATACGAAATTATTAGAATAGTATTCTTACCTTAATAAAACTAAACTACAACTACAACAATAATTTAACTACAACTGTTCTACGTAATCTGGTATTGCGCCATTGCAAGAAGGTCCTGAAGGGACCAGAAAGCTAAAAGGAATATCCAGCGGCCCCTCTACCATACTAGCGGTACGGCTCAAAATCGTAAATGAGTCAGGAACATGTGACCATATTATACAGGTTATGAGTGGACTAGGCCACTGCTTGCGAGGACGGGTGACTGCTTCAAGGAGAAGATATTTGCACTATCTTTGGGGAAATCAATTGATTCCACGAAAAAAATGCCTGTTGATAGAGGTGGCATTTCATCATATTCCACTATATCTTCTCTTTTTGACAGCGCTGCCATACGGGTGTGGCCAGATCCAAGTTTTGAATATCATACACAGTAGATAAATAATGTGATTGCATGACGTCGCGAGAGTTCTAGTTTGCATTGACACTTTACTAAACAAATAGTTTTAAAATGTCATTACAGCGGAAAGAGCTGATGAAATGCTTACGTGAATCAAATTTTATTCGTAAAACGTTAATATAAATGCGAAAAGAAATGCGTTTGTCATAGTTACTTGTAGATTAATTGCTATCAAATAGTAAAGATTATTTTCACTGCATTTATTCTTTTCATTCACTGCATTAGCCGGAAATGTGTATTCTGAAGTTTCGTGAAGTTTCGAACGTTCTAGTTGTCTCCGACCTCCTTGTGGTATGTTTGTTCATTTTCTTTCCTTTGCTTTCGGTTCGGAATACAAGAACGTGTCTCTGAGACGTTTTGGCAGTTAGGACAACCTAGATTCATTCAACAGTATCCCGTTGTAAATAAGGTCGAAAACATTCATCTCTGTCGAACGAGCGGACGAGGTGGGCCACTTTGCTCTTTTTGGGCCGGGACCGTTCGCGGCCACCGGCGTTTTGTTGCAATGACAGGTGTGAACAGGGAAAATAAAACTACCTCTTGTGCCCTCTCCTCTTGACCAGATTCCGCATAGTCAGCGCGAGTAACAACCACGGGCGATTGTCGTCGATCGGACGAGCCGTTGAATCAGAAGCATCATTTCCCTTCTGTGCTAACGTACTTGTGAATACACACATCGGGATGTGTGTTACCCATTAATTTCTTTACATTTGTTCCGGAAGCGCGATGTCGGTCGGTTCGTCCGTCCGTCCGCCGGTTCGTCCGTTCGCCAGCCCGTCTCTGTTCGTCCATCCATGCATAACTCTAGCGGCTTCAACCAATTTTCTCCAAAATTAATATTCCCCGACTGATATGACTGATGTTTGGAAGTTGAAATGTATATTTTAATTTTGGCGGATACTTTACATGAAGCTCCTGGGACATTTTCAGAATATTCAAGAAAATGACGCCATCGATTTTGATGAAATTTTACTGGTGATTAGTCCAAAGAAAATTTAAAGAATGGTGTAGGACATGAGACAACCAAAACGACGACGTCTGGTGATATTTCGTTTGGACCAGCAGCCTTTCCAACTGAAAATACTTCTCATTGCCTCTTCTTCATCTTTCTGTTATGGAATCCTCATCCATTTCTGCTGTTCCCTCTTGGTTTCTCTCACTTACCAGGTTCGATTCACCTTCCCCCTTATTCCCATTTCCCAATGGCTCATGGAGTTCTTGACTCATTCAACTCCCTCTTATCACCAGTGGCTGTCGTGTTATTATCTTCGAAGATGTTCTCATAATACTGCCCCCCAGGTTTCTAATACCTCTGACTGTTCTGTCTTTTAAGTTATTTGGATCCCTTATGCTTCTGACCATTTTCTTATGTTTCTCTCTTAATCCATTTACTACCTGCCAGAAGCCTTTCGGTTCTTATGGTACTTTTTCTCCAATTCTGTTGCAAACATTTCTCGTGTCTCCACCTTTGCCTTCTTCTAGTTTTGTTCTATTTTTATTTTCTACATACTTTTGCCAACCTTCTTGCTTTCTGCACGTTGTACACTTTCTCTTTCTTCTTTACCCATTTCTTTAGCACCTCATTCCACCATCTAGTTCTTTTAAAATGTATATTTACTATTCCTCTCACACATTTATTGCCGCCTCTAGCATAGTTTCCTTCAGCTTCTTCCATTCTTCGTTGATTCCTTCCCTTCCTCACCATGTCGTTTTGTCTTTCTTCAATTGCTTGTTCATATCTTTTCCTATTTTCCTTCATTCTCAATTTTTCACTTTAAATTTTAAAATATTTCTTAAATTGTTCTGTTGGTGAATATTTAATATGGGTTTTCATCCCCAATTTATGTTAATAAATTGCCCCCCTCCCCCGCTCACATGATTAATTCTGTACTTCTATACACATAATATCCATTACTGCATATCAAAATGACTGTGCATGCAAAGTAATCAGTCATACTTTTAACTATCATCTGGTTTCTTATTTGAAAAGTGTATTTGTGTATTTTCTTGTGTGGAATTCACATATTTCCTATTAGCAATTTACTTGTATTATCTATACATTCTAGCATCCGCTCCCCATTATCATTCCTTGTGTTCTTCACTCCACATTTTCCCATATTACCCTTTTCTTCCTGCATATCCAATCCTAATAGGGCATTCCAGCCTCCAATTATCACCACATGATCATTCGTTCCTTGTGTTGGTTCTATTATTCTCTGAAGTTAGAAATAAAATATTTCCTTTTCTATTATATCTTTATGTTCAGGTGGTGCATATATACTCACCAGTGCCACTTGTTTCTTTAATTATATGTCCACTCTCATAATTCTTGTACTTACTGGTTCTCAGTTTATTACTCTTATTAATTTCAGGGTTCACAATAATGCCTATTCCTCCAACAGCCTCTGTTTTAATGTCCCCTCTGCTATATTTCATTACATACCCTTTATGCAATTCCTCCTCTCCTACTCCCTTTTTAACTTCACTAATCCCCCAAATCTTTCAATTATACTTTTCCATATCTTCTACTATTCCCTCTTCTTTTCTTATTATTGATGTAATATTCCATATGCCTATATTCATGTCCAATTCCTTGCACTATCCTCTAAATTGCTTTTTTTGTTGGAGAGTATTTAAGTTTCTGTGAATACGCCATAAGAGAGAATGGGTGATAGACCCTACGTCTCTCTGCCCAGTCCCCTTTCCGCCTCTGTGATGTGCCTATGTGATTTTATTCTGGGTTTTCTCCCCTAGACTTGTAGATCCCTCTTCCTGCAAGGCAGCAGGTTGGTTTTCTATCAGGGTTTCCTTCTCTTTTCCCAATGCTCCTGTTTTCAGGCACCAGAGACTCGCCCTTGCCCTGCTCTCATTAGCAGCTCTCCAACCACCTTAGAGAGCACCCAGGGGCCGCCACGAGGAGGAGAGAGCAGGACTTGCTGTCTTTTGACCCAAATTAGGTATTCCTGTTACAGGAGGACATAGGTAAACCCCTGCCTAGCCCCATTCTGCCATTTCACCCCCTAATAATTTTCATGGAGAATGAATCATCTCCCTCTTGTTCTTCCCTCCCCCCCCCCCCCCCTTCTTTGTGACTTTCAGCAGCTATTTATAGCGGGATAGCTATTTAACATTCCTCCTTATATTGTGCCATACTTGTGCGTTTACTTCCGTTTTGTGCGTTTTACATCCCTTAGGAGCCCATTCCTATGACAGACATGTGTTATATAGCCTTCCCAGGTTCCCCTGGGTCTTCCAGGAAGTCTTTTCCCTTCTGACCTCTCTTCGATTTCATCAATTTTAATATAATTTTAATGGTACTTCAAATAATAATTATGAGATGCAACAAATGTTCTCCACAGATTTACTCCATAGCCTATGCGATTTCTTCGCTCAGAAAGTGTAATGTCAGCCATTGTGAATCTGCTTCAGTTTCCTGTCCTCTTTCATTGTATTCACATGTCTGAACCATTTTAGTGCATTATTTTCAGTAGTTTTCATAAGTGGTGCAAGTTTTAGTACATCCCTGTTAATGCTATTTCTTACTTTGTCTCTTCTAGTTTTGCCCCCGATTCTGCTAGAAAATTCATTTCTGTAGCTGCTGTTCTACTTTGTTTTTGAATTTCATGGTAGACTTTCCATTCCATAAGTAAAAGTTGATACATATACTGACCTGTACATTTGTATTTTAGTTTTAGTACCAACTTTCATGGGTAATGAATTGTAACTTTTTTGATAAAAGATAGAATTTGCATTCTTAACTCTGTTATTCATTTCATCCTCATACCTGCTGTTCTCTGGACTCTGAACCTGTTCCAATTCTTCAATTTCCTCTCTTTTATTGCCTATACACATTATTTTACTCTTGCTAGTTTTCAATTTCATTCCTCTGTCTTTCAATGTGTGTCTCCACTCCCTGACCATCTCCTGTAGTTCTCTTGGGTATTTGGCAATGAGCAGAATATTATCTGCTTAAATCATTGACTGTATCCATACCTGCCTCATCTGCTAATTTCCTGGTTCTGTTTAATTATTTGATCCATGCATGTAATAAACAACAGTGGGTTTAGGGTATCCCCTTGTTTCACACCTTTGTGAAACCTGGAAACTCGGGTCAAACCCAGAGAGGTGGCTACCCTATTCGCACCAAATGTTCCACGGTTTTAATGAGTTTTACAAAAAATTATGACTGGGATTTGTTAATACAGAGAGAATGTTTTGTATAAATAGAATTGCATAAGCATAGCGAAGGGCAAGAAAGTACATGCTGTTTTAGCACCTAGTTATTTTATTTGAAATTTCTTCAACCACCAATTTTTTGTGTTATTACAGCAAGATTATGGGACAAATTGGAAGTGGATGATGAATTATGTTCCTCAACTATTTTATCATACATAACAGAGCATTCTAATTCTTTTCCAATGAGATTGGGTGATGGGTTCAGTGAAAAAATGAAAGCCCAAATGGCATTGTTTCTGGTAAGTAATTGCATGAATGTTCACTAAAGCTGATATAAATTTATTTGTAGTAAACATTGACATTATTTATTGGAATTGCAGGCATCAAAATACTTGACTGATTTTCGTGCTGGACATTGCACACCATTACCAAATAATTTATTCACATTACCGTGGGATATTACATCTAATATGACTTAATTTGTACAGGATCTCATCTTTGGTAAATAGTACAGGTATGACACTGCAGTTTTGTTCCTAATTATGAATTTATAACTAAATAATGTTTGTTGCTGGAAAATGTTCCACATTCATGTTTATAAGGAAAATATATGTACTCGTGAATGTATAAATCATAAAATAAGAAAATTTTGAATATTTTCTTAAAGTAAAATAAAATAGTCACATTTGATGGATATCTAAATACTGATGGTGCCAGGCTCATTAAGTTTGAATAACATCTGTTGTGAGGGAAAAAAGGTGTAAATATAAAAATGATTTATTATTGCTAAATAATTTTTTTCTAAATACATCAATATTCATATTTCATTTTTGTTAATCATTGCCTTACATTATAATTCATTCATATTTATTTCAAAAAGTAAAGAAAACAAAAAATACAAGTGAGATAATTTTCTCAACAAGTTGTTTTTTATCATCATTTTAAAAAGCTGAGTTGCAAAACAATCATTTGAATGAGCAGTTATCACAATGCCATTTGGTGAAAGCCCAGCCATTGGCAGAGGGAATCTGACATACTGTGGCAAAGTTCGATATTTTTGGATCACGAGCCCCTTATATTCTTCTCTCTCGTAAGTGTTCGTAAGAAATTGGAAAGCAATATCTCCAGTGGTCCAAAAGTTTTTTTTGTAACAAACCTCCCCACAACATTTGTAATTTTTATATATTAAGTTAAGATTACATACTACAAGGTATTAAGTTAAGAATACATGTAGTTAAAAATTTGTTTCATATGGAAAAGACCTGTTGTCATTGGCATGTGTATAATACAAAAAATTCCTGATATATTCACATTGAAATATATAAGGTGTTTCTGGAAAATGGGGCACAAATGTCGTGAATACAAAGGGGTCAAGTGAAGCTGTTTTTGTCAATGAACTGTGAGACCAAACTTGCCAATAGGCTGGGTAGGAAAACACATCTGACCCCCACATGGTCAGTGAATAAATGCACACACGAGTTGTTCAGAGTAGCTGAAAGGGGAAAAGAAGAATTTACGGCAAACATATAACAGTAGAATTCACCAACGGGCATCATTGTGCTTGAGGATGTTTTTCTGGAACATCCTGTAAAATAAATTATATTGATTCAATATTTGATTTTACAAAATTCCAAACACTAATATTCTAAACTGCTGGACTACAAATTAATGTTTGTTGAATGTAGATTTAAAACTGTGCACTTGTTGGTTGGAAAATATTGAGGAGAAAGTGGGTAGCGGGCTTAGATAGTGAAATTGGCCTCAGAGGATACGTGCTTTTCAGGGCTGGTAGGTCAAAACAATTTTAAAAAAATATTTTATACAGTTTTTACTTCCTCTTGACTACTAACTTTTACCTGTAAAATGGAGAAAATAAAAAGTTTTGTTTTCTTTGAGATCATTTTATTTTCTGCAGGAAAATATTATTAATCAATAGGCATGACTTCATTATGCTTTCAACAGTTTGGAAAGTCTCCTGAAATTTTTCCAAACTTCAAAAACTCAATTAGAAAGCTAAAAAAATATTAAGGTTGCAAAAAGTGGTAAAATTATGATATTAAACAAGATTAGAACGAACATAAAAGTTAGATTCAATAAAAAAAAGACCTGCCAATTTCAGATCATTTCATGGAAACCAAGCATATTTGTTTAGTGCTTTGCATGCAACAGATCAAAAAACAATTAATTTAGTTTTTGGTGAAAAAATTTGGTTGTGGCTTCTCATTTATAAAAATTAAACATCCCAGAATGACATAAAATAATGATCATAATGTAACTTTTTGATAGGTCAAGTTGTATTATAGTGTTATAAAGTCAAAATATGGACTGAGGTATCCAGATTCCCGCTGCTATCAGTGCTTGAGGCCCATCAGGGACTTCTGTACTCTTTTCCGTTTCCTTGAGAACTATTCCCAATGAGGAGCCCTATCATGGTTCCTGAACATCATGCCGAAGTAAACCTTATAGCATCTCCGTCCTCCTGTACCTTTATATTTGTGCCCAAGGTAGCCCATGTGCCCATTCTGTTGCTTTTACCATTATTGTGGGTGAACGGAGACAGTTTCTCAATCTGTAAGATATTACATAGATCACTCACACAGTTACTGGTTAGTGCAGGAGAATTTAGAGTATGATTAGGATGTATATAGGTGATAGATGAGGTAATGAGGAAAAAATTTCCCAATCTAGCAACTCTGGAGTTCAAGGAGGCCGCACAAAATCTGTTTTACACCCGGTGACAGCAAATGTGAGTTTTTAACTGTTAAAGAAACACAGGGCATCAACAAGTGCAGGACCGAGAAAATCTGTTGACACAGAAGGGAATGTTTTTGGGTGACGTCTGATGAAAGACTAAGAGCAATGCAAATTCAGTGTGTAAAACAGTCAGGTCTATAAAGTCAGAAGAAGTCGCAGCGTGAAAGAAGGACTAAAAAGAAAGAAACATTGATACATATGAAAGATAATGAAGGTAGTGACAGAAACCATGATTATAGTGATTTTACAAAACAAGAAATTGATAGTTCAGCAATAAGTCTTAACATGCTCGGAAACAAGGCAATTTTCTAGTTAATAAGACAATTTGCTATTTTATTTTGATATAATAGTAAGAATTAGTTAAATATTTAAAATAATTTGAGGAGGCATCTTCACAAAATTAGGGGGTTGCCTTATATTCAGAGTCAACTTATATTCGGGTAAATACAGGATATATATATCTATTGGAAGATTTGGGGAAGATGCGGACCAAATTCGGCTCATGCTGCAATATAATTTTATTCATATTAATGATTATCTAAAAATATAATTGCTTAAAAGTTTCATGACGAGTTAAAATTAATAGTTACTGAAAATTCTTGTGGGGGTTGGAGGGGGGATTTCCTTCCTGGTGGATACGTGCTTGAAATAGGCCACTTTTTGTAAAATGTTTTTGACAAATAAACCATTGGAGAACTGAGATATAAATGTATAGATAACACATTCAATAGATAGATAAAGGATCATGTTACTGAAAAGAAACAGATTGTTGACAAAATTTAAAACTATTAAGATGACAGTGGACCTCTAACTTAAATTTACATGCTGTTAGATTCTGAAAGTGCAGTGTCCCTAAACAACTAAAACAAATATCAAGGAACTAAATTGAATTCTTCCAAGGGACGTGGTAACTATCAGAAATTGCCCAAATTTTTTCCTGGTGGTCCTTTCAGGGCCTCCCTAATATTGCTTTGTAGTCCCTAGAGAATCCCAGTTTGAGAACCTGTTACTCGCCTTTGTTCTACAACGTGAACCACCGGGACATATACTACGTCGGGTCTTTTTGACCCAATTCACATATTTTTGTGAATTGGGTCAAACACATTTCACATTAAGGGAACAAAATTCTTTCTTTTTCAAAATTCATCCTTTTCATCATTTCAGTGAATGATAAATTCTCATTTTCTCCAAACAAATACCCACCACTACACTGTCACACTTGCACGGCTTGGGGTCATTTTGACCTGTACTTTGTAGAAAAAGGCTAATAATAAAAGAAATTTGAAAAGGGAAAAATATTAAATTTAAAATTTAAAAAAAAAATCATTTCTGTTCTATTATTCATTATAAATGATGGATGAGAATTCAATTTCGCCCCACAATTTTTGATGGGTTACACCTAGTTACTAAATAATATTGTATGGTTTGTGGGAATAATTTGAAAATGACAGGACTTCATTTTCTATTTAGCTGAACTTTTAGCAATTGTTCTAATCATGATAAATATCATGCTTTCATTACTATTTTGCATTCTTTAACATCTTTTAGCTTTCCAAAGGAGTTTCTAAGCTTGGAAATATTCTGAAAAAATTCATAGACACTGAGTGATATGAAGATTCGTAGACTGAAGTCTTTAAAATATAATGAAGCTTTGCCAGTCTATTAGTATTATTATTTTTCCTTAAAAAAGAAGTCAAAAGTTGCAGTAAAATGGAGGTGAAAACTATATAAATTTCGTTTTTTAAAAATTGTTTTAAAGAGTTTTGCAAGCCCAAAAGCATGGACCTCACTGAGCCATTTTCACTATTTTTTTCTCATCTCCTTTATATATGAGCCTTTTTAAGTTTTACTTCAGCTATACAGTTACAATGAATGAAATTGATAGACGTTAACAAATCACCTGTGTGTGTCCCTTAAGGGACATATTTCAGAATTGTATTTCTCCATATTTTTGTTTATGTTCCAGGTGGAAATTAAATGTTACCCAGTTGGCTTCAATACTTGTGTTCGGTTTCAATATATCTAAGCATACTCTAGAAATATGAATATATATTGTCAGAAAAATGTAGACAAAATTGTTGAACATACATCCTCCACAAAACTTTTTCTGTTTATTTTGATGATAATTTCCTTAGAAAAGTTACTGACAAATAGATACTGCTTCGGAATTAAGTTATTGTGACATCAGAAAACAGCAAATTTAGACTAAAAGTTAATGAAAACATTGTCCAACATTTTACTTTTGCGACAATTTTTCTTATTTTCCATTCACTGTAGTATTTTATGGTATCAGCAACTGTAAATGGAATGTATTTTTGTCAATTTTACTGAGCCTTTTTCATGGCGAGTCAATTATTTCTCTAGTTTGGAGTAGAAGCTAGTCAAAATTGTCATTGTAAAATTGAACTATTAGTGAGAGAATGAGATAGCTCAATATCTTTTTGACCAATTATTGTAGTTTTTATTGCACCACCAATACTAATGACTGCACATTTTGGTCAAAAGATAAAAAGGAAATGATTGTTCTCTTTGACTCTGATTAATGGGTTGGGTCACTAAATTTACAAGTTAATTTTTTTATTGGAAAACTGGGACCAGAGTTCACATCTGTGTTTGTAATTGCACGAAGCATTTCCCATTATATGATAGAATAATGCATAATCTTAATAAGTATATTAAAAATATGCTTGAATTTGCAAGTTATATATTGATGTGTTGGCAGTTTAATTGGTTTCAACGGTGTGACAGAGTATTGAATTTTTGTAGTGATCAACAGTATTTTGTTGCAATATTTGTGTTGCATGCATGCAAATATACAGGAAAGTGTCACATTTTATTACTGCAAAGAATAATTTTTGATATAAGACTTAAATTAAGATCATATGTTGTTTCAAGGAAAGTAGTTTATTTGGTCTCATATACATATATATATTTGATACAGTCTGTGTAATTAGAGTGGCTATTGTTATTGCTGTGTAAAAAGGACTCTGTAGTGTGGGTGAATGATTTATGAAAGATTGTACATTAGTAACTTATGAGTTAAAAAATTGACTGCTACAGTTATTGTGGCCTTGTTGGATGAATGTGTGTTAATTTGTTACTAACATTGTATGTTCGTCTAGATCTCAGTATTTGTGTGGCAATGTTGAATAGCCAGGTGCAGAATTCACTCTTCAAATTTTCTTGTATGCTTCAAGTGTGGTTTTACATTAAAATTTATCATATTTTCTACACACATATCCTTTAAATAATTCCTTTCTTTTAGTAAGTTCAAATTATAAATTATTTTTAAGTCAGTTTTCTGGCTTGTTAATGTATTCTTATTCTGTGAATTGGACATGTTTTTTTTAACTTCATTGTAAAATGTAGTGTGTCCATGAGGTTTTAATATTTCTTGTTCAGTCATCCTAAGAAAATACATATGTATATAATTTAAGACTTGAGAACTGAACTTATAATTAAATTATTACCAAAAAAAAACATAGAAATTTAATTATCATGTAGAAAATCCATCAATTTTAAATGGTTAGCAATCCTCTTTGGAAATGTTATATTTCCAGGTGTTCTTGATAAACATTTTTCAAGCCTCTAGTTTTTGTTGTCATTTCAATGTATATAATTTTTTTCTACAAGAGTGGAGTAATGTTAGTTACAGGATTTGATAGAAAAGTAAGGTTTTGTTACTTGTGAAAAAAACTAAATGATATTTTTTCTTTCCCGACCTCATGCCTAATGAATTATTAGTTAAATTCTGATATTGTTTGTTAATAGATGTACATTTTACATATATTTTAATTTTGGTGAACACAATACATATGGCTTGCGATGGTTGGGGAGGTTAAACTACATTCTGCAACAGCATTGGAATAAAGATGGAGCTACACTTTTGATCACTGTCTGCAGTTTTTTTCTGCATTGTCATGATAATGAAAATGTTCATATTCTGCGAATACTGTGATATGCAAAACATTGTGACCACTGATCTACCATCAAGAAATAGCAGTTAGTGTAGTCTTCTGAGTGTATCACTTCCACTCAGTAAAAATACTTAAAAATGAATGATGCCAATGTTTGTGTGTTAAAATCAACATATTAACCAGGAAAGTTCCCAATTTTAAATCCTTATTCCACCGCAAACATACATACTCAGATTAAAATGGTAAATCCTTTTAAGGTCATGAGCTGGAGGGGAAAGGGACATTCATCGACACAAGCTTCGTTACGACTTAAAATTCTTGGTATTGAAGCTTCTGATTAGATGTCTCCCTCGCTTTTCAGCTCATAACCTTGAAAAAAAATGTCAATCCTGTAGTTTACAATATACCATATAATTTATTTTTGCATTTCCCACAAATACAAATATTTAAAAAGTGTTTCATGTAACATCTTATAAAAGTATAAGAAACCTATTACAAATTGTTAAACATATTTTAATGTTTAAGGAATCATAAAATTTGAAATTTCAAACATCTTCCAAATTACCCAATTGGAAGGACCTTATACATCAGTAAGGGGCATAAAAGAACCAGAAAAAAAGGGGGGGGGGAAAAAAGCATGGTCATTACTGAAAAACAATACTTCACATAACAAAGCCTTTGCTCACCAGCACATTTCCAAAACCAAACATTTTACTTCCTTAGTATTATTTTTATTATATATTACTACTATTACCTATATTACAAATTTTGAAATGGTGAAAGAGCCCTATACAATGAAAGTCTTATTCCGTTTTACAAGTTAAGTTTCCAAATTTAAACCATCAATTAATAATATACCAGTGAGAATAAGTACACGTAAAAGATTGAATTCATCTTTTCAGCAAGTTATGTAATAATCACATTTGCAAATTGTGCCAATTGAACCAATGGAAACAATATACCATTTAAAATATTGTTATTACTTATTAATGAACTGATAAAAACCTCCATCTTCAGTTGAGAATATGTATCAATATTTATCTTTACTGACGTTTTCATACTACAACTTTTTATACATTTTTTAACACAGTCGTCTTTATTTCCTGATAAATGCATTTTATTAACAAGAAGCATTAGAAGCAATACCAGAATCTCTTTCAGATGTACTGCTGTCACTGCACACATCGCTCTTGTCACTTTCAGGAGATAGTGATGCTTCACTTGTTGGTGAAGTTTTCTCAGACTGATCACAAGATGAAACTTCTTTATTTCTGGGATTTTCATGTTCGGCACAGTTCCCCTCCTGCTTCAAGTTTTCTTTTAGTTCCTGAGAACAATTGTATAGATTGTCTTCTGTGTCTTTTTCTTCCTTCAGTTTACTCTCTTCTACAAAATCCTTGAGATTCTGCTTGTTATCACCTCGAATCTCTTCTCCATCTGAATCACTGTCATTAGAACTGATGTCATCTTCATCAAAATCATCTACCCACAGGCATGATTTCTTTTTCTTAATTTGGCTACCTCCCTGTAATTCCAACTTTCTCTTTGATTCAGTTGTGCAGGTAGACGTTGATGCAGAACGGAAACCTTGTTCTACAGCATCATGAACCTTCTCTGTAAGCTCTGTTCGTGCTTTTTCATAATTCTGATCACTGAAGTCATGTTTTGGCTCAAAACATAACCGCTCCAACTTCTTCTTCCTTTTCTCTGCAGCTTCCCGCTCTCGTTCAGCTTGTTGTGCAATCCAATTTTTAAGCCTTTTTTCTTCATTAATATCTCTTAACCGTCTACCGCTCAAATCTCTGCAAGCCTCACGATTTGTTGTCTTCTCTATTTGCGCACCTATGGCTCGAAGCATGGATCCAAATCCACCTTTGCCGCCCAGGACTCTTGAGTAAGCGCGGACGACACCTTCTTTAATAATGGCATTTTCTGGTAGTTTCCTCCCGTTGTTTGTAAAATATATATGGTGGGCATTTTCACCAAGAAGTTCAATCTTGAGATCACGGAGAACCACAGGCCCTTCAAGCTGTAAACTAAGTTTGTCGAGATGTACCCACACACTCATTTTGGTAAGTTATACCACAAAATCTAAGTAATTTGTGTTGCTGATAGTAGCTGTTTGCAGTCAAGGTAATACTGGTAATTCCAGCACTATTGTTCCCTAACAATTCGAAGATACGTTGACACCGTCAAAAACCTATCGTAATAATCAGAATACTTGGATCCTCTTACGTTGTTATGGCCAAAAGTGACGAGTTTATGGACAAATAACAAAGACGCTGTCATAAAATCACAAAATTTCGATAGGAATCAACTTTGTCAACACCGATTCATGACATTTCGTTTTTCGTACCTCTCTTGTTTTTGTATCAATCTACCAACCATAATATACTCTTTGCTACCAACAAAAACAAGAAAATTTCATTCCTATGCCGTTCTTCGCAGTTGAAACTGTAATACTGCTGTATTCGTTTAAAACATTGTAAACTGGAAAATGCAAAGTAGTTTCGTATGCTAATATTTGAGGAAACATGTGTTCTCTAATTGCTCGATAATCTTTTTTTCCTGAAGTTGGTAGTGTTACTCTTCATAATGACGTGGTTGACAGGTGGCGCAAGGGACGGGAGCAGCTGAGAGCTCAGAGCAGGCTCAGAAGGAGGTTATTGGGCGGTTATCGGAGAGGAGTTACAAGGAGTGAGTAGGAATAAATGGCTTGCGAACATATTGTTTGTCGTAGAGTGGCGGAGAGGTAGTTTGGTGCACGCGTGGAAAAATAAAAGTAGCGAACAACACAACAGAAATTTCGAACTGCGTGAGTGATTCAATAATATACTGTTCGCGGTTTCAGATCTTCGCGAAGGAAGTCTTGAGTTGTATTGAGTGAGTATGGCAGGAGTGTGGCGTAAAGATAGGCCTCGAAACCAACGGGGTGGACAGAGGAACATGCAGTCCTCCCGCGGTACACGTGCTGAAAAAACATTTATGGAGGCCCACGCTCAGTTTCAAGAAAATATAAAAAAACATGTAGTTCCAGATGGTGATGATTCATCAGAAGAAGAAGAATTGGAATTCGGTGGCATATTGGATTCAGTTTTAAACTCTTACTCATTGTCTGGTGGCAAGCGAGAGGATTTAGGTAGGACGGGGAGATTTTTAGAAGAGGTATTTTCGTCAGGGACAGCGATTTGCCTCATTTGTATTGGAACAATGAAGCGCATTGATGCTATTTGGACATGTGAAGAATGTTATTGTTTTTTTCATTTAAATTGTACAATCAAATGGGCTACAGACAGCATATTTAATTTAAAACAGTCCATTGAAGAGTATCCTCAGGGATCAAAAGTACCACTTATTCAGTGGTCATGTCCAAACTGCCGACATATGTACTTGGAGAGTGTAATCCCCAAACGTTATTATTGTTACTGTAATAAATCAGAAGATCCTCCATTTCATCCCTGGTTGGTACCTCATTCTTGTGGTGAAACTTGTGAGAGACCTTTGCAGCCAGCCTGTGGTCATAAATGTTTATTGTTGTGCCATCCAGGACCATGTCCTCCTTGTCCAAAGATGGTGAAAACTAAATGTCATTGCCAGAAGCAAAGTCCTCAAGTTCACCGATGTAGCAACAGATTTTGGTCTTGTGGTTCAGTGTGTGGAAAGCTGTTGAAATGTGGAAAGCATATGTGTAGTGAGATATGTCATGAAAATGAATGCCCGCCATGTCTTGATGAAAGTATTCAGTACTGTGATTGCAGGTCAGAGAAATGTTTAAGACCTTGCTCATCTACAAAATGGCAGTGTGGCAAAGTATGTAGCAAACGGTACTCTTGTGGGTTTCATGTTTGTGAGAAGATATGTCATTCTGGTAAATGTGGACCTTGTCCGCTCACTCAGTCACGAACATGCCCTTGTGGAAAGACCTCATATGAACTTCCATGCACGACAGAAGTTCCATTGTGTGGTGATACATGTGGAAGACTTTTGGAATGTGGAATTCACTCATGTTCTCGTCCTTGTCATCGTGATAAGTGTGGGAGTTGCTTAGAAGTAATCAATAAGCCATGCCGTTGTGGAATGCATGTGAAAGAGCAACCATGCCGTAAGGAGTATGTGTGTGATACCAAATGTAAAAGAATCAAGAACTGTAGGAGGCATGCTTGTAATAGAAAATGTTGTGATGGTGACTGCCCACCTTGTGAGAAAATCTGTGGGCGTTCACTGGCTTGTGGTAGTCACAAATGTGCTGCCATTTGCCATCAAGGACCATGCTATCCATGTGTTCAAACTGTGAAAGTGAACTGCTATTGCAAAATGACATCTGTCTCGGTACGTTGTGGAATTCACAAAAAAACTAAGCCACCAAAATGCTCTGAGCCATGTAAAAGACCAGTAGACTGTCATCACAAAAATATGTCTGTCCATCCATGTCATTTTGGAAAGTGCCCACCTTGTCGTGAAATGTGTGGCCTGCAGCATGGAACATGTGGTCATACATGTGAAGCTAAGTGTCATGCAATTGCACCAGTACTTCAAGTGAAGCGAATGATATGGGAAACTGATGTTCCGTCCAACAATGTGCCAGAAAAGGTGCCATGTCCACCATGTAAAGTTCCTGTGCTAATAAAATGTTTAGGTGAACATGAAGAAATAACAATGCCTTGTTCATCTGCAAGGCAGATGTCATGCGGAAGAAAATGTGGCCGTACTTTAACTTGTGGAAATCACGAATGTGAACAGCCATGTCATATAGTTGAAGGAAGTGAAACTGCAACTAGTGCAGGAACCAACTGTGACATGTGTGAATCTTCATGCACGAAAGCACGTCCAGATGGATGTAGTCACTCTTGTTTGAAATTTTGTCATCCTGGTAAATGTCCCCCTTGTCGGCAAATGATAAAAGTACGATGCCATTGTGAATTAAACTTAATGTGTATTAATTGTTTTGAATGGACTGGAGCTAACGCAGAAAAGAAGGCATCTCTACAAAATTGTGGAAACCAATGCCCTAAAAATTACAGTTGTGGACATCGGTGTAAAAGTATTTGTCATGTTGGTGATTGTCCTGATGCTGCATTGTGTCGGAAGAAAGTAAAAATACATTGTAAATGTCATAGAATGCGTGTTGAATTTACTTGTGATCTTGTGAGGGCAGGTAACGCTAAAGTGGAATGTGATGAATTATGCTTGAAACAGAAAGAAGAAGAAGAAAAAGCACGTGCTATAGCCAAAATGCAGAAAGAGGAGGAGGAAGCACGTAAGAATCAAGAGGAAATGGAAAGATTCCAGAAGAAATTACAAGGACGTAAAAAACAGAGACAAAAGTTCCAGGAGGAAAAAGAAGCACAGAGGTCTATTTTTGCTCAATACTGGATCTGGTTTTGTAGTCTTGCTGTAGTGTGCTTTGGAGTATATATTATAAGTCTGCAGTTCTAAAAATGTTTCCTGATTATCCCAGTACTTGATGTTATGTGAATTTTCTTTTTACTGTTTTGAAGTCTTGTAATTTTTGAATTGTTTCCTTGTAAATTTGGTATTGTAATTCATATTGTGCATACGAACATGTGACATTGGGAAATAAATATTCGCAATCATATACATTGTGGATTTTTTTTTCTTCTTTCATCTCAGTTGTGTAACATTTGATGATTCTCAGAGGATTGTATCATAATGGGATATAGTGTAAAATATGGAGAATACTTACAGGAAACATCTAAAAAAAAAAATATAAAAATAAAAAAAAAATTAACTTCAACAACTGCCTTCAGAAGTCATAGTTAAGAAATAACTTACAACTTTAACTCCTTTTCCAGTAATTTTCAACAAACATAATTCACATTAATTTTTGTGCACTGAAGTAAGGTAGGATGATCAGTCAGGTCAACGCCATGCCCGAAATTCCTACATACTACAAAACATAAATTCTCTTTCATTTAATATGTAATCATTTAATGAATACCTGTGGCTGCCTGTTATAATAATCCAAATCTTACGAAGTTTTGTGAAAGCTTCCAGTATAAATTTTACCAGCATATAAAAGTAAGTCATCAATGTGTTAAGGTTTAGTCACATTGTTCCTTGTGTCCAGTATTCCCCTACACTAGTTTAGGGTGTTCCTGGCCCTCCCACTATTTCCTCTTAATTTGTAGTATAGAAATAGTTTTAACCTAAATAATAACTTTGTTATAACTATGTAATTCACTATTCATAGTTATTAAAACTTTAAAGAAATCAAAGTACTTTTTACCAGTTCATTCAGTTTCAAATATACGGTTGGGTAAATCAGTTTTATCGGAATGTGTCTGCATGATCTTGGAGTTATTACAGGCTAAGAATGATAAAAAAAAAAATAGTTTGATATGTTTCAATTAATTAAGGTTAACTAATACTAGATTTTTTTTCAGTAAATTGAATTCAATATTTTGCTTGTGCATTACTTTCAAGTATTGATGCCTCTCCTAAAAAAGTGATGAAGACCAAGTTGCCATCAACACCTATATTTAAATATATAATAATAATTTTGTATTTGCCAATAGACATAGTTATGTTTCAACCATCAACACAGTGGAATAACTTAAAAATAGTATAAAACAAAATTAATAAATGGCATTCAAAAATTTATAAGAAAATATGTAAAATACTTTTATATCCTGTATTTGATTAAAATACTTATGACACATACATACAAAATAATTCATTTTCTATTCTATATTCTTTTGTTTTATAAGGGCACATTTTATTAAATACTTTTTCAACAAATAATTACATTTTTTTGAGAAGATTATTATACAGGAAAATGGCTCTGACGGAGGCTTTCATTTGTGAGGCTCTAGAAGTAAACACCCTGTGGTAGTTCTTTGCCTCTAGTGTTATCATTATCTAATTCATTGATATGCGCGAAATGTGAGCTGGATTTTTTCTGAAGAGGTACAATTTTAAATGCATAAAGGGCTATTACAGTCATTATTTTGTGTGTGCTGTAGTAATTCAATGGTTGTATAAGTTTGTAATTTATTTATTTATTTATTCATTGAAGCAACAGGCTTAAGCCCAATTTACATAGTTCGTTCGGATATAATATACATTTCAATTTACATTAATTAGTTTTACAAAGATGTGAGTACTTTATTAGTCAAATGAGTTCAAATATATGGATTTTGCTTGCTGTTTGAAAGTGTTTACATTTGTACATGTGCATAATGATAGAAATTCAACGTCATTTCCCATTCTAGACATTTTCGCAACCGGTGAAAAGTAACCATAAGATGATCTGTGTGCTGGGATTTTAAATAATTTCATGGTTCTCAAAGCATATTCCGATTCATTTATACAAAATAATGATTGAACTTGTTGACTATAGATGTCATTATTAAAAATTTTAAACAGCACACAAGCATCGTTATAGTTTCTATAGGATTCTAGGGTACTAAGATTTATTTTGGTCGCAACTTCTTTGTAATCGTGGGTGTGGTAGGGATTTGGCATTTTTAATTTATACGCCACGTAACTGAGGAATCTATGTTGGACATTTTCGATGCGTTTGATATGACATGAATAATACGGTGACCAAATTGTAGAAGCATACATTAAGATTGGTTTAACCAGGGTAACGTAAAGAGTTTTCAAAGTTTCCATTCGTGTAAAGTGTTCACTGTTGCGTTTCACAAACCCCGGTGTCCGCAGGCTTTTATTTACAATATAGTCGATATGGTACATAAAAGTGAGTTTTTTGTCGAATATCACGCCTAGATCTTTGATTTGTGACACGTTTTCTAAAGTTTTGTTTGATAATTGGTAATTATATTTTATAGTAATTTGAATACGCATCTAAGGGCTTTTTTTTTTTTTTTATAGAATCATTATTCTGTTCATGTTTAGAATGGTCATACTACCACACGTTTCAATTTCATACTCAATTTGTGGGTGCATTATCCCTTAATACATTGTTTTAAGTGTATCTGTGGCACATATTTCCTAAAATATATTAATAAGAATATATTAGAGCTTATTTTGTTACTTATTTCTTTAATGTGTTCATTGAAAGTTACGTTTTCATTAATATATATTCTGAGAAAATTATGACATTCAATTTGTTTTAAGGTCTCATTATTTACTTCAATAGGAGTATAGTTAATAATAATAATATTTATTGAGTCACATATACAATTACAATCGTGTAAGACGAGTCAATATGATGCCTTGGGTGGAGAGAGCGAAGTTATATTACTGTTCAGGAGCAAACAAGGGACCATCTCAGCATTTGCTCAAAGGACCAGGGAAACTGAACAAAACCTGATCGAGATGGGGTCATTGGCCTAGAAATACAATACTTGTTACAGTTAGATTAATATATTATACAGTAGATAAATTATCTGCTAATAATTAACATTAATAATAATAATTACATTAATAATACATATCAATTATGTTTGCAACTACATCAAATTTTACAATAGTACATTCTATATTTATAACTTGAAATGGTGAGGAGGCAAGTTTTGACCAGTTTTTTTCTTCTTCTATTCTCCTTCTATTTCACAGGATCATTTTCAGCTTGAAACAGTTCATATGAAACAGAAGGTCTAAAGGAATAAGAAATTCTTATTTATTTATATTTTTTAAGGGAAATGTTGTAATTTGAAAATTCCTTTACACTTCCTTTCCTTAGTTATTTGAGATCGTAGAGTTTTATAAATTAAAGTAAATTACATTAGCTTTTCCTGTATTCAAGAATAAATTATTCTTGTCTAAGTGGCAAAATAGAGATTCCATTGATTTTGTCCTTTTTTTTTTTATCTAATGTACTGAAGTCTTTAGCATTACTAATGACTGAGGGAGGTGTCAACTGCTTAGCATATTAATTCATAATATTAATTTAGGCACTGCCATCTGATATTCTGTATACATATAGAACACTTTAAGAGTAATTCATAAGTGAAACCAAACTCCAATCAGACAAATAGTTTCCGAGATAGACGAGAAACAAAATGAAGCCATGAGTCATCAAGTACAAAACACCTTCCCATTACGTGACAAATTTCGAAAAAAATTAATTTAGGCACTGCCATCTGATATTCTGTGTAAAAGTAGAACACTCAAAGAGAAATTCATAGGTGCGAACCAAACTCCAATGAGACGAATTGGTTCCGAGATAGACGCCAAAAAAGTAGAGCCTTGAGTCATCAAGTACAAAACACCCCTCCATTACGTGCCAAATTTCGAAAAAAATTAATTTAAGCACTGCCATCTGATATTCTGTATACAAGTAGAACACTTTAAGAGAAATTCATAGGTGCAAACCAAACTCCAATCAGACAAATAGTTTCCGTGATAGACAAGAAACAAATTGTAGCCTCGCGTCAGCAAGTACAAAACGCCCCCCCCCCCCCCATTTCGAAAAATATTAATTTAGGCCCTGCCATCTGATATTCTGTATACAAGTAGAACACTTTAAGTGAAATATATAGGTGCAAACCAAACTCTAATCAGACGAATAGTTTCCGAGGTAGAGGACACGCATATGAAAGCCTCGAGTGATCAAGTACAAAACAGGCAAATTCAACAGCTTTGTTGGCTCACTGTTTTAGGAATATATTTTGTCCTCCAGGTGTCAGCAACAATTATTTTCCATTAATTTAAACATTCTTATAATTAAAATCTAACATTTGTTTTTTACAGTAACATTTTAAATTAAGATTTACAATTAAGGGGCTCAGAATTAAATTAATAATTGTTTATTTATTCAATTTGTCATTAGTTTAATGTTCTAGTGTAAGACTGAATAAAAAAATTATTTCAGTCAATTTGCAAAATTTTAAAATAAATAGTACCATTACACAACACTGAATTCCTCCCTTCCCCTTTGTAATGCAGCATAATGGTACTGCAAACACTTAGCTTGCTTTTTGTTTGTACCAATACAAGTGTATGGATCATTGTTTCTGTCACATTAATGCATGTATTGCATGGCAACATAGCTCGAGGTTTGCTGTCATGGTTCTGAGGGAATTAAGACTCTTCAGTGAACAAACATGAGGTTGTTAAAGTGTTACAAATACATCTCAACTAGTTGATAATATTGCCATAAACTATGTTTATTAATATATAGGAGAAAAGAGAACATTCATCATATGGACACACTGCAGTTTTTAAAAAACTCAGATACACAAGTTGAATACCTTTCATTTTTCTCATTTAGGGTATACATTTTTATCCCTTACTCAAGTGTCTGTCAAAATTGTAGTCTATTAATATACTAATTCTTCCAATTAAAATTATGTAAAATCATTTACATTTAAATTTGCAATAAAATGTATTATGGATATTGTTATTGTTTCCACCAAATTTGTATTATGTTTGCAACTTCTAACATTGCATAGAGTAGGTTTGTATTCTTGCCCAGTCCTATATTTCTCCATGGACTTGACCTAGATTTCTCATGAGTAGAAAGCTAATATTTTTGTGACTATTGAGGAAAGTAACAAGCAAACTGTCAAGAAAGATTGCATAATTACTTCAAATGTTTCTAAGGACATGCAATTTTTTCCATGAACATCTGTAATGCTGAATTAGACTACTGTAAATTTGTATCAAATATCGTGTATTGTCTTGCTTTTTCCCCTCTTTTTTTTTTATTTATTTAAATATAATTTGTAAGTACATTGGAAGTTACCTTTATACATTTTTTAAACAAACTCATTTCGTTAAAAACTTCCCTCCTTAATACGTATATGGAAGGATAGGAAAGAGGAGGGAGAGGGTTCAACATGCAAGTTTTCACACAGGTACGCTAATTTACATTGTTTGAAGTTCTACTTTTAAAGAACAGATTTCACCAAGGAAAAAATATCTCATCATCAATATTGTTTTTGCAAATGATAATTATTTGTTTACAATTTTTGAAGATATACAGTTTCATTTGTTTAAGTGTACTTTACTTTACCTGAAAAAATATTTCAAGAAAAAAATTAGAGCCATTCTTGAGATTCTTATTTTATAATTGCCTTCTGGCAAAAATTATGCAAAACAAGTACCATTTTTTTCCTCCTCTCCAAAAATTGTACATTGCCACCTTTAAAGATCTAATTTTTTAAAGCAGACTTCATTCAGTGAAACAATCTCTATCATAAATATTGTACTTTTGCAATTCTCAAAAATACAATTTTGAGACTATATAAAGTGACCCCAAAAATCAAAATATCCATTTCACTCACATGGCCTCAAGTTTGGGCAGGATGGTCAGAGAATAACAATTTTGAAGAAAATTGCTTGAACAGTGTAGGTGCCAGACGGTTGTGGACTGACAATGTCGTCAATTGATTTTTCTGTATCAGAAACCCCAAAACTTGGAATCTTACTAATGTGTTAAGACTACATTAAGGAACGAACAGTATCCATTCTTTCGATAGCAGGGCCCCACATCAAGTTTTGTTTTGTCATAAATAATCCCAGTTTTCTGTGCAGAATTACATACTCTCTCTTTACTACATAACCATGTAGCAAGACAAATAAGCAAAAGTGAATGAATTGATAATGTAGTACATCCAAAGAGACAACTTCCAATGACTTCACTACTCAAATCTAAACAAAAAATGTAACTAACTCAAACCCCCCCAAAAAATGGACCGTGTTTCACTTGTGTGCAATCAATTTTTTCTGTTATCAATTAAGTCCTGTAACTCTGAAACAAAGAATTCTCAGATGTGTATTCATATTAACTTTTTTGTAATGCTGAAGGAAAGATATCCCAGACATCTTGGCTGAAGTTTTCATACGGGGAATTACAAGGCTTATGTATTTCATTTGTTGTCCTCTGTTGTCAAGCTAACAATTGAAAGTTTTGAGAAACCGTTTTGCCAACTGCTCAGCGACTTGGGTGCAGCATAACTATAACAATGAATGGGATGCGGTTTGGAGAAATTGTGAAAGAAGAAATGTTTAAACTGAATCCAGGAACAAAAACTTGTTCCCTTAGTAGCCTGTTCTCAATATACATGTTATTTAATGTAAATTTTGATGTGACACTGCACCTTACAAGTTATGTAATTGAAGAACAATTTGGAAATGCATCTTTCCTCTTCTGGGCATTAAATGTACATGCTTATAAAAATGTTATTCTGTTACGTAAAATCAATTTACACTTCACTTTTAAAATCCGAAAGGTTCATAGTGACAAAGAGGAAGAGCAAAAATGATATTGATTCCTGGTATGTAAATCCAAAATCTTTTACACAAACAATATACATCATATTATGTTTGGATAGTAAAACAGAAATCAAAAATATTCAAGCTCTTAACAAGTTCAAATAAAAGTTCCACTGAAGTTAAGGAATTCAATCACAAATTTTACAGAACTGGTAGAAAAATAAATTTATTTATTTATATTGCACAAGTACACATGGAAGCAAACACAATAAAACTTTTGCTATTGGTACAAGTTGAACTGGAATATTTATTGATGGCTATTGCTCATCATCAAAAACAAAGTAGACCCAATTTATAATCCGTGTAAAAAAAGGAAAGGTCATCCAAGTACGAACATAGTCTTTTGACACTTCCTATCAAGACAAAATACAAACGTGCTGGGACACCCACAGCAAGCGACATCTTGCCCCAGGCCTTGAATATTTTTCATTTAAACAAATTAACAGTTCTCTAAGTTATTTCTGTTGTATGGAGAAATGAAATTTGTTGATGTACTGGAAGAGGGGCATAACTTTTGTTTGAAATAAAGTCTCCACCAAGCTACCGCCTCACATTGTTTTCACGGAGTGCGCCTGCACATATGTACAGCCTAAATAAACAGCAATTTGCATTTTCTTTTATCTTAACATAAACCTGAACTAATAATTTTCAATGTAAATAAAAATTCCATTTGAAAATACAAAGTGAACTAATGGTCACCATTTCTACTGTACCAACAGTAGAAAACTATGTACTTAGTCCTGTAGTCCAGAATAAGGTAACTTAAAATCTCTGATGAGAATACATAACAAAACCTCTTGTAAATAATTTCTATAGTAGGAACTTAAAAAAATATATAAAATATCTCTTCATCACAATTTCGGCGATGATGTAGCTGGAAAGCCCATTTCCTACAGAAAGTTGAAATTTACTCTTTTTTCTTTCCCTCAATAGAACATGTTCAAAAATGAGGAAGACATACTTTTCCTGCAAACAATTCTGAAATTACTGTTATCCACAAGGCAAGCACAAATAATATATACGAAACTCCCACTTGATGACTGTTAGGAAGCTGGTATGGTTGTCCGCCTATTTCGTCAACATGAAATCCCATTGGAAATATAACAGCTGCCAAACAAAATAAGACCACTGTAACAATAACAACAAAAATACTCATTAGGCACAGTGATCAAAATTGTATGACTTTTTTTTTCATCAGTTAAATCAATGATAATCATTTTGCAGCAAACTTTTTATTACATTCATGGGAACTGCAATAGTTTATCAAGTTCAAAATATTATGGATGCATAATTGAATACCATAATAGAATACAATTCTTGTGAAACTTACTAGCAGTGAAGCCAACCCATCGTGCATATGGCACTACATTACGGTCCCAATGAGATGATGCCAATAATATAATGGTAGTTGTAATACATATGCAACCAACAAATATGCAAACAAGTGCAAGTAACCATTCTGGTTGCAAGTCTGGTGTGTAGCAAATTTGTGATCTGTTATACAGTGTCATACATGTCCACATAAGTCCTAGACGTGTATCACCTGAAAAAAAAGAAAAGAAATTGATCATAATAATTTCAATGTGAATAATAAAAACTATGAAAAAATACTTGAAAAACTGCAATATTAAACAATGTATTCACACAATTTTATAATTTCTGGGTCAAGGGCAATGCGCTGTACAGGTTAGAAAGGCATTGTAAACTACTATCGAGCTCAAGAAAAAAATAACATCGATACATAAATGTTGTACCTCCGACGTCTGTTATAATCCAGTCGGGCATCGCTAAACTAACGATGGCAAACACATCCGCTGCTAGAAACAATGTTCCTGATATTAATGTCAACTTATCCATGTCTATGTCCTTTACTTGAGCATTATTCAACGCCAAAATTGTTCGCTTTTGCTTCCATTAGAAGCTCAGTAAATCAAATTAATACTGCACATCTGGTGCCACTCCTTTTTACAAACAATTCAATGTAAAAAATAACAGAAAACTGATCGATTGCGAGTATAACAAGTATACTCTCCTCGGATACCGATACACAAACATCAGTCCGTCATGTAAGAGAAAAAACAACGTCAGTCGAACACTTCCCGTGCCGTGACCTTATCATTAATAGAGGCCATCTCACTAAAATATCAACCTGAAATCAACAAAAAACGGAGAAAAGGGTCTCGAATTTCCAAACGTAAAAAATCGATACTATATCGATTAACTCGAATTTATTCGGTATACACACCAGTGTCGATAATTAGTCGATAGGAAATTATGCGACGTATTTACTGCTAAAATTTCCGAGTCGTAAGAAAATCTGAGTTTGTGGAATTGTGGAAAGAATTCAACGATTCTTTCCTTCCGAATAATGTTACATACCTGAAGATTAAATTTCGACGCAGCTCATGTAAAGTCTGATTGAGAAGGCTGTGATGGTCATTGCGGTATTTTAATTTTTTGATGTAACCGGCTTGTGGTAATTGGTACGTACTTAATACGTACTTTACTATTTTGTAGTATAGTTGAGGAATTTCGCTGACCTTAAGATCAGCACTGTGATAATCACATTAAAAAGAACACTAGAAATATGGCAAAAGGACCATTTTTAGCGTTGTACATTATCGTCTGACAGTATCCAACTGACAGGTGATGTAAGTAGCATTGGTTTTAGAGTAGTTTGAGAACTATTGATTAGAAAACACGTAAATATATTTCATTAAAATATTGCCCTTTTAGAAACAAAACTAAATGTCCGGAGGAGGCACTGGTCAGGGAGCCTTGTATTCTCCCCTCCCTCAAACAATTAGTGACACTGACTCGTCAGAGGAAGAACTAATTAGTGTAGTTCACCACAATGACAGCAGGAAATTTATCGTGTCTGGAAAAGAATCTCTAGATAAGAGAAACGGTATGTGTAGACATTTGATATTTACTCATGTGAAACATTAATTATCTTTGTAGATACCATTAATATTATTTCATTTCTCAGGTCAGAAAATGGGTGAATATCGTCCTTTAGATCACGACAATGAACAAGATGTTGCCATTAATGGATTTCCAACTCGACCAACAGCTGCTGATAATGTTCCAATTATTAAAGCCGAAGGAACAGTTCCAAGACATTTGGAACCCATGTCACCATTACGTAAAATTTGCTTCGTTCTCTCTATAGTTTTATGTGGGCTTACCATAGTGATTTTCTTGTGGATTATTCCTTGTGATTGGGCTACATGCCCTTCTGCTCCTTTGAAGACTGGAACAAAAGCATGGGAAATAACTTTAGAATCCATAGGTAAATATAAAATCATAATGTTTTATCAAATAAGTATTGATATGTCATCCATTCTTTGTTTTATATCTGTGTGTATTTTATTTACTTAAAAATAGTGTATGGGTAATTTAAATATTTACACTACAAAAATTTACTTGAATCTTTCAACTTAATAATAATTATAAATCAACCTAGAAAAATGATTAAGCAAACTTTTAAGAACTTCAGAAAACCTGAAGCTTCTCCCAATGAAACAGATAAATTCATCACTTTCATAAGTTCGTAGCAATAGGATGAGATGTACAGGGCAACAAAAAAGTGGATTACTCTTGTTCTAATATGAAGTAAATTTATCCTGAGCACGTACAGTAAGAATCTATATTTTATGGTTTCTTGATACCTACACAATCGGTTGATGAACAAACATCTGACAATCATCCTTCTGTCTGCCCACCCATGATCAACACTCACACCTGAACCATTAATATGATTTTCTCAAAAGCTGATATTCCCCATTGGTATATTTTGATTGGAGGGTATTTTACATAAAGCTGCAACAGCATTTTCAAAACTTTCTCAAAAGTGCTTCCAAGGTTTTGATTAAATTTTTTCCTTAGATACAGAGAAAGAATAGCAAAGAATGTAAAAAAAAAAGTGTAGAACTCATTAATGCAAAACTCCCTGAATTTCTGAAAATTACAAAAAAATTAACATTGGAAAACTACAATATTGATGATAGAGATTTTTTCCCTTATGAAATTTGTTCTGAAAAATTAATCTTTCAATAAGGTCATGTACAATTTTTTGAAAATACAAGTAGTTTTCACATAATTGCTTGAAGTGAAAGTAATGTATAATAAACAATTTTTAAAAATTACTCTAAATATTTTCTTTAAATTTTTTACAAGGATGGATCAAAGGACACAAAATAATAGTACAGGTCTCATTTTTAGTTGAAACTGGGTAAAAAATTCCGAGTTTCAGAAATTGGAACAAAAAACGTAATATTGCAAGTATACCATATTGATGAGAGAGGCCTTTACCTAATGAAATCTGATTTAAAAAATTAATTTGTAAATGTGGTCTTATACAATTTTTTGAATAAAATTTGCTTGACGTAAGGCAGTTTATAAAAAAAAATTTGAAATATGGCTCAAAATTTCTGCTTTAATTTTTTCTGCAAATGGAGGAAGTACCTAAAAAATTACATAAATCTCATTTATATTTAACTCTAGAGAATTTTCTGAAATTGCAGTTGTGTAGTGTATGTGCTGTTGAGCACCACTACTTTTCTTTTAGTAATTTCTTTTCTGGTGTTGTATTAATTTCCACAAGTTGAATTAAACAACTTACAACAAACAATTTTTTTTTTCCAACACAGTCCTCATTTTCAACATTTTTATTGCACATCCCACATTCATCTCTTATTATGATGTTGATATTATGCCCAATGAACAATGTCCCAATCAATGTAGTCAGTATTGTATATTTTTTGCTCTCATTAAAGTTATGATAATTTGCTACAATATTTATTTCTCATTTCAATTCTAAATTATTTTCATACAAGAGAATTGAGTCTCTACATTTACACAGACTGGTTAGTAAAAATAATAATAATAATAATATTGTAATATATATAGTAATATAATATAATATATGTATATAATAATATGTATAATAATATATATAATATATTATTATTATTATTATTATTATTATTATTATTGTATTTATGTAAATACAAAATATTTATTTTCAGAATTAAAAGGAAGAATCAGTGTGGTTGCTGGAGTCCCAGGTCGTGGACATAACTTGATATTCCTGATGAGAGAAGATGTTACGAGTTCAATTTTGAGTCAAGTAAAAGGATTTAAGGAACCAGTGAACTCGCATCCAATATGTAGTAGAGGAATATTGTCATTGGTTGGTTCAACTGGCAAAGTTGCTTGGTGCAAGAGACTGCAAAGCCTACCGCATGATATCGATTGCTCTCTTATTGATGTGAATGGAGATGGAGTCAATGATTGCATTGTTGTAGGAGCAGAGAAATTACTTATGGCTTTTGATCCCATATCAGGTAACTGTCTACTGGTAGAATTAGATTTATTTGTGTGCTTGGTTTTCTGTAACTACTGCATTATAGAATAATATTTCAACTATTATTTTGTAATCTTTGCAGTACGTTTTTAGAGGAATAAACTCCACCACATGGTATAACGCCATAGCTGAGTATGCTGTGGAATAGGGCATATGCTCATGTTAACGATCCTAAATAAAACATATACTGAAACTGCCCTGTATTTTCAACAATTTCAGCACTTTAAAATGGGTCGCAAACTGCATGTTGCAAACCAGATGTTATGTTGTAATTTTTCATTGAGATAATAAATATCCATTAACCAGTTGCTAACTCATCAAGCTATGAGGATTTCATTTGCTTCTTTAACAAGAATAAAAAAATTGTATGTAAAGTTAAATGGAAAAGGGGCTGTGGCCGTCCTCTTGTGGTAGGCTGTCAATGCCTATGTTATCACTTGTTTTAAAGATAGGTTTTATATAACATATTGTAGAGCATGTGGCTATATTGATTTCATCAATTCTCAGATTTAAAATATGCATAAGAAGTATGACAGTAGATATCATGTAGTATTTGAATCCTTTTTGTATAGATATTTTTAACATCGCCAGTTTTCAAATTTATTATATTTACTAGCAGAACCTGGCAGACATTGTTCTGCCCTTCATCTACCTTTCCCTTTGTCTCCCCCACCCCCCAGAGAAATGTAATAGAATGTTCAAAAATATCTCATCCTATAGATTATGGCATGGGAAATGTTTCTTTGAGGCCTTTGACCTCATTGAATTTTAGTTTTTAATGCCCTAGAGTGCTTTGTTTAGGAGTTATTTAACGATATACATTAAAAGCATCCTGCTGAGTGTGTTGCAGGTTGTATTTGACCTGAATATATAGTTTTGCTCCTCAGTGCCATCTGGTAAATTTTTCCCAAATGTTAATAGTAATTCTGCTATGCAGAGCAGAGATGAATCCAACAAATCAGAGATAATTAAAATTGGTCCAGTCATTCTTGGGTTGTAAATGCTGTAACTTCTATTTATGATTTATTGATTTCTGAGGCCCTACTGATTGAATTTGTACTGATGATTATCATCATCATCATCCACAGCAAGTTGCTAGGTATTTCACATGTTCCTGATTTCCAAAAGACCATGTGGGTTAGTATTTCTGTATTATGTTCTGTTTTTTTAAATTACACATATGTAATGTTTTTGATATATCTCACGCCGTTAATATTTACATTAATGGAGATTTGTTTACATTATTGCATTTGTGAATACAAGTGCTTCAAATGATTTTTCATAAAGTTTTTCGCATACACATGACATTTCTGTGTAAATGAGCTCAAAATTTTGATCTCAAAAATGGCTCAAATTTTTTTCTTTACATTTTTTGAAGGATTGGTGCTAAATCCATTACATAAGATGTCTTTTGTTCTTTTTAATTAATCAAATGTATTTCTTTTTTATATATTATCTCTCACATTGTTAATATTTAAACTACCAGCTATTTGTACAATTATTGCATTTGGGAGTAGAAGTGCTTCAAAAGATTTCTAATGAAGGTTCTTGAAAATTTTTCTCTTCTTCTGCTGTTTAGTCTTTGTTCTTCCGTGTCGTCGTCGTCTTCTTCGTCTTCTTTTTCTTCTTCATCTTCTTTTTCTCCTTCGTCGTCTTCGTCTTATTCTTTGTGTTCGTCGTCTTCGTCATTTTCTTTGTTTTCGTCTTCTCGCAATTCATCTTGTTCCTATTACCCCAGCATAAGTGGCTCGTGCCATAAATTGCTATCACTGTAGTTATTCTGGCAGGGAGGATCAAGGGATCGAGTCGTGATGGTAGCAGGATTTTCGACACTAGCTGGATAGCGGGGTCGCGTCCAGCTGTAATCTGGAGGAGAATTGTAGCGACCGGCTGCTTTGATCGGTAGTTTTCGAGGTTTCTCCGAGCAACACCTGGCGAAAGTCTGAGCAAAACCTTAACAAACAGTCTAAGGACCACGCGCGATCTTTTCTTCCCCTTCCTTGCCTTATCTTTACCCCTTTCTTAACGCGCGTGCGCGCGCGCACGCACGCACACACGCACACGCACACGCACATGCACTACATGCCGGGAGAGTAGTCGGGAACTTGAGCTTGTCCCGGCCGGGACAGTGCCCAGCTGGTGGGAGATACTTGTCCAGGGGAAATCCCGCTAGCCGACGTGCACGTTGGCACCGGATATCGTCCAGTGAGGGATCACCGCAACCTCAGGCGATTTAAGAATGCACTACTCTCACGGACTAAATACCTTAGCCGTCGACCTATACGGAAACGCCAATCAATCAATTTTCTTCTTGCTTCTCCTCCTTCCCCTTCTCGTTTTCCTTCTCCTCCTCCTTTTTCGTATTCGTCTCCTCTTTCTTTTCCTTCTCCTTTTTCGTATTCTTCTCCTCTTTCTTTTTCTTCACCTCTTTGCTCTTCCTATATAATACCTCCTTTTCCTCCTCTTCCCAATCCTTCCTCTTCTGCTCTTTACCTAGATGTTCTTTTCCTATAACTTTTTCTGCTTCTTGCCTTCTGTTTCATGTGCTTCTTTTTCTTTTCCTATTTCTTCTCCTTCGCTTTTTTCTTCTTCATGCTTAAACCATAGAGAAAAGAAAATACAACCCCTTTTCCGTATTCTTAAACTTCATCCAGCTTTTTTAAAATAATTATTCCTAAATTGATCTGGCTCAACTTGAAGTCCAAATAATACAGTGAAATCTGTCTTAACTGGTCACCATTTGTTCCTGCACAAATTGGCACAGAATAGAAGTGGCTGCTTAATCAAGGTTATGAGCTTATTAGAAGCTTAAATGAAGTCTAAATGTGCTGACTGCTATGGTATGAATTTCCTTACATACTTTTAATTACCATTAATTACAAAATTCAATTTAAACAGGTTATTTAGAAACATTTGCCTCAGCTCACCTAATACGAGTATCAAAACACATCTTAGCCTTGCATTCATTCACTTTGTTAAGAAACTCACTTTCTGACCTCACTGATGATTCATGTGTGCTTTGGGCTCAGCGAGTCCATAACAGATTGCACAAGTTAGTAAACCATTAAAAGTGCCAAGGAATGGGCAAAGCAAATGTTTCTTAATGTATATTTATTGAAATTGTCTGTGTTATCTAAGACTGAAATGAATATCCTGGCAACATAGGCAACTCTGAATGTCATGTAATCTGACGTTCAAGTAATCTGGCAATGCATCCTGTCATAAGAAGATATTAAATCACCGGTGATCTCTACCACTTTTCTGCTTATACTACAGTTCAAAATTGCTTGAGGTGACCATTTAATAATTGCCAATCTAAAAAATGTGCCTGGCCATTGGCTGATTAGGAATCATATTTACCCGTGTTGTGGAAAAATCAGTCAGTTCCATGCAAAAATGATTGATAATGGAGGTGCCCAATGGTGCAGGTTTGACTGTAAATCTGCTCAAAATTGAAGGGCTTATAGAATAATACATTTCATATTGTGGAAAATGCTTCTAAAACTGGATGAAGCAAAACATTACTAAAATGTCGTGGGTAATGTATTGAAAATGATGCAGGATTATTTAATAATCCACATTTTCACATTAATGTAAATTACTATATAATTATGAAATTCCACTAATTATTGGATCATTTTAAGCTGCAACTTCTTTCTACTATTAAAGTTTATATATATTTTGCTAGAAGGAAAAAAATTATGTAATGTGCTTAATATGAAGTATTTTTCTCCTTCTGTTTGATATTAACAAATTAATTTTGTTTTGTAGGTGATGAAATATGGCGTCTGGATGAACACAGTAATGCAGTAGATATTGATTTTCCATTGATATTACCAGACTTAGATGAAGATGGCTTTAATGAATTAGTATCAGCATGTCGAATTTCAACTTACAATGGAAGTACATCTGTTACTTCTGATCATAATAATTTAATACTAATGTCTGGGAAGTCTGGTGTGGTAATTGGGCAACCTCTTACTGTTAATAATTGCTCAAAGATTAGCAATTTAGGCTTGGAGACATCTTGGACTATTACATTCACATGTGACCAGATCACTGACAATGGACATGGTAGGTTAAAATGTCTTCTTTGTAGTAGTAATAGTAGTAGTTGTAGTAAAAGTAAAATTTATTTTTAGAACTTTTAATTTAAAAAATAGATTTAGTCTAGTGATTCTCTTATGTGTGTTTCAAAGTATTTCAAAAAGTAGATTGTTCAAAGTACTTCAAAGAATTTTTAGTGCATCAGAATCTGGATTGTGTTCATGAATATGTGTCATTTGGTGCTAATGTGCTGCCATTGTTGACCAACGTAATTTTAAATCCCTGTATTTTATAACATTCCCCCCCCCCCAAATGTGCAATCATCTGTATTCTGAAGAGTAAGGTGATGAAGTAGAAAGAAGACCTGATCCATAGTAAAAAAATGAACACCAATGAGAATAAGAGTACTACTTAGTATATAGAAAATGTAATTCTGCAGGTGGAAAATGGGGATTTTGTTTGACAGAAAAATATGTATTGTGGCCCTTGACTGCAAAAGTGGATAGTTCTTGCTCTTTTATTTAGTAAATAACTTCCAATAATATGCTGTGAAGATGGATTCCAAGTTTTGTGGGTCCTTGATAAAAAAATTAGTTAATGGGAAAACATCCAATCATCCATCCAGCCGTGAAGAACTCTAGCTACTAAACTGTAGGCAGGATCATCATCAAAAGTGACATTCCACGATCAATCTGACTGATGACATGGCCCCTTGGATTTCAAATGGATAATTTGATTTTGGGGGGTACTTAACAAGAAGTCCCAATGACATTTTCAAAATTTTTGCAGAAAAAATTTCTTTGAATAAAGCAAAGAATGCTTATAAAAATGGTGAAGATGCTTTTTTTGTTGATTCCTCTGAATGTTTGGAAATTGAAAAAGTTAAAAAAATGTTCAATGTCTACAATATTGAAGACGGAGAAATTTTTCATCACTAAATCTGTTCTTCAAAAATAGATCTTTAAATAAGATCGTGTACAATTGTATTCAAAATATGAGTAGTTTTTGCATAATTTTCTCCACAGTAAAATAAATCTTAAGTAGAAGCTTTTTTCCAAAATTGCATTAAATGTTTTCTTTACATTTTTTCTGAGATATTGTGAAACACAATTATGAAAATGGTACAGGTCCCATATCATTGAACTCTCTGAATTTTCAAATATTGCAAAACTAACAATATGAGAAATTATGTGTTGTAGCTCTACTAGTTTACAATTAGTTTGTTTGAAAGAAAAAAGAAAATACAAATCCTGTGTGAGCTATTTGCCTTGCTAGACACGAGACAATATAGTCATATGAACATTAGCTGCAAGCATATCAAAATTTGAGAGATATGTTAGTCTGCTTCAAAAATACTTTTAAAACTATGGGTTTTTGATTTCCACAAAACACTAAAGAACATTGATAAACCTCAGGTGTCCATCAAGTGGTGATCCTAGTGTCTTTTTGATTTTCTTGATAACAATATCATAACACTTGCAATTTTTTCAGAAATATTGAAATTACAAATAGAATGCAGTACATTCCCCGTCATCAAAATTGTCTTTGCAACTCGATGGATTTGCTTGTAGAATTCTGATTGTGAAACCTATTCTATTCAATGCATTTCTTTTTGGTTCTAGTGTCGACTATTCCCCAGATGCCATTGCAAGAACTCTACACAAAGTCTACCAAAAAGTCATTGCCTTCTTCTTTTTCCCATAATCAGAAAATAGACCCACCTTTGAAGCAGCATCAAACATATAAAAGATCTGAAACAGTTGAAGAGACTTCGAGGTCTCATCCATTTCGACTGACCATCAGCCGGCAATGTCGTGGTTATTGCACCATAAACGCTAAGATTTATTATGAATGGCTTGGAGTGCCTAATAAAAATGTCATATGGAATTTTACTGCACAGAATACTTATGCTATGTTACCAGTGCCCTTTACACTGAATAATAAGTCGGGAGGAAACAACCCATCAGTAGAAGGATCTACTGTTAGTGGGTTTGTTTTGAAGTTCTGGCAGTATAATACAGATCAGAGGCATAGGAGTGAAGATGACCCAGCCACACTTCCTTTATATAGAAGCCATCTCAAACGAAGGAAAAGGAACATGAATTTCTGGGATGCTTCTTTTCATAACATTACTCAGCGGTCTGTACCAGCAACAACATTTGGTTCGACTTCAAACATCAGTTATCATCATTTCAATGAGACTATTGTAATAGTTATTTTCAATGGCACTAAGCCTGCAACTTATAACACAAGCCAGAATAGCATTGTGCAGATATGTATTCATGGAGATAAACACGCTAATCGCGTGAGTTGTCAACCAGACATTAGTTTTCAGGAGCAATCAAGTATGTAGTTCTATTGTTTTATTTTATTTTTTCACATGTGATGTCCATTTCATTGAGGAAATGTTGAATAACACTCCTATTTTTTTGTTTCAGTGCTTATTGCTGATTTAGACCAAGATGGATCACAAGAATTAATATCGTATTTGACTACTTTTGATCCACAATCAAATAATTGGGCAATGCAACAACATTTGGGAAATAGTGATGATCATTCTCTATTTTCATTGATGAGTCCATTCTCTCTGCAATCCAAGGTGAGGGTAATTCGACTGGAGACTGAGCTGCTTAAGTTATTTGAGAGCATTGATGACCATTAAGTGATTGGTTGTTGGTGATTTGACATGTACAAGCTCTCAATATTCCCTGACTGTTGATCTACTCTCAGTCAGTAATCATGACAAATTTGGAAAATGTCTAAGAATATTTATTGTAAGAATGAGGATGATCATCATTATTTATTTTTACATAGAATAGAAATGCATTCTTGGTAAGTGCTGTGTAATACAGCACTAGTCTTTGCCTTTTCTGCTAATTCTTCAAGTACCTGCTCTCATAAGTTTATTAAGTAAGATTAGTTTTATTTCTCTTCTCTAACTTTTTTTATGAAATTATACTCAAAGTATCCAGTGGCAATAAGGGTAATTTTTACTTTCAATTTCTGTCAGATTTGCTTTTTAATTTCATGTTAAAACAATGTTTTTAGCTCTCATATGCTAATAAATAGTCAAAGATCCATATTATGTGTGCAGAATCAGCTTGTGTGTTTGATTAAGAATGACAATACATAGAAAAGTATATATTTACATATTATTATTTGTACATGTTGGAGCTATACATCAGTGTAAAGAAGCATTTGTTACACTCTTTGCATATATACATTGAAATCTCCTATAAAAAGTTAAAACATGGAAATACCATTATTCTCAGTGCACCCATACTTTATGAGATTTCTTAATGTTTGAGTAATTACAAAGTTTGCTGCTTATGCAAAACTTGGCAATCAGGTCAACTCTGAATGCTGAGAATTCCTTTAGGCACCGCAAGAATGCTGTTAACAACACTGATGAACGGTTTGACTCTTAAAATACCTATGAGCTATATTAAATGACGTAAAATTATCACATTTCTTACTCTTATCTGTCTGTATGTACTGTGGCAAGAGCTCAGTATTTCCATTTATTTATTGTAAATTATCATATTTGTGAAGGCTTATATTGAACTATGTTGGGGAAGTAAACTTTTAAAAGAGAATACTACTCTCCAAATTGGTGTATATTAAAAAATACTTATTGCTATGTAGTGATTTTTTTAAATTCATTAAAATGAATTTGTTTCGTATACACAATAAAAGAAGATAATAAATATATAGCCAATACACCTATTACGTACTTAATTGTGTGTACTTGATTGCTTTCAATTTCCTACTGTTGTACTGTATTCACATAGTTTATCTTAAAATGTTCCACATACTTGAATATTGTAATATGTATTTTCATATGTGATTAGTGTTGGTTTCATGGAGTGTTAATTTGAGGAAGATCCTGAAATGTAGTCAAAATAGTCTAGTCAAGGCTAAGAACCTTAAGTATTGAGATTGTAAATGTTTTTGACTTTTTTAAATATTGCTTTTACAATACCCAGAGTTACTCAAGTGGCTGTGAAATTATAGAGCTACTTTGTAAGACTTTGTTTCCTGTGATTGTAAACCACTTAGAAGTGAGTCTTGAAATAAACAAATAAATGATTGTGTGAAATCCTTTCATTCCAAAATACCAATTGAGTAATACTTTTTGTTGTCAATAATGAATTAACAACACATGTGCATGATTTGTAAGATATATCTAGTCATAATTGGAAAAATCAAGATTCGTGGTCAGCAATAAACCTGTTAAAAATGATGTTAAGGAATTATACCTAACACATTGAATTGATTCATAGTTAAAGAAACTTTGTGTTGTCCTGACCAATCCAACTTTCAAATTTCGCAGCAGCAGATCATGGCGAACGAGAAAATCTAAGAAGGTAAAAGCGTGGGAGACGGTAGAAAAAGGAAAATTAACAAATTGTTTTAATGTCCTTCATTATCCGTGTGGGACAATTGTCAATTATTGTCATAAAACATTGGGCCACGCTGTTCTTTAAAATCCGTGGACATGTCATGAAATGAAACGCTTGCTGTTTATTCTATGCACTCGGTAACTCCTTGAAAGTTACTTCGTTGTGTACGATTTGCAACGTACTCTGAGCTTATTAATTGTGCCATACGCGTAAGTGATATTGTGAGTGTCAGGTTGGTGTGAGATTGAGTTTTCTGCTATTTTGTGATTTTTGAATCTAGCTGACAACCCTCAGTGGTTAATCCGAAGAACACATTTAGGTCACCGTGAAGAAAACTAGTATAGCAAAGATGGCTGCAAATTTAGATGAAGAACAGAGCCTCCGAGAATGTGAAGCATACGTCCAAAGACACAATATTCAGCAAGTGTTGAAGGATTGCATTGTTCAGTTGTGTGTCAGCAGGCCGGAAAATCCTATTTCATTTCTACGGGAGTATTTTCAGAAGTTGGAGCGGGTAAGTTGTGTTTTATACACTATTTCTTATACTTGTTTAGTTTTCTAATTTGTTTAAATAATACCAAAATATTATTAGAAGAATGATCGTATGGGGACCGATTAATGCAGTTCTTTAAAGTGATGCAGGAATTCCAATTAGAGAATGGATAACGTATGAGTGACAATTAGTATAGCAAAACCGTGCATGTTTTTAATTTAAAGAAAGAATTGGAAAGCAAAACTGTTACTTTTAATTATGTATAATATTGTAAGGTAAACAAATTTGTTATTTTTAAAATAATTTATTAGACTAATAATTTTTTATATTGTACAAGTGAGAAATTGGTCTATTTTATTACTGAAAACCTATTGCTAATTTTGTACACGACTGTGGACTGTTACTATTAGCAGTCTTCCTTGACAGCATTTCAATATTTATAGTTATTACTTTTCAATTAATAGAATGTTAATATGGCCGTATTCATGATCATTTTGAAAATGTAAATTAGTAAATGAAATGATCATAATGACAAGTAATGGAATTGTTTTGACAATTTTTATGGTTACGAAATTGAGAGCAAAACTTTTATCCGCTCTGTAATAAGGATTTTAAAATTGCCTTGAGTTATGAATCATATTTATAGGGATGCATTGATATTCTTGAAAATGTTTTGATGTAGTTTGTTTCTTGCATGTGGTGTATTGTAGTGTTGTTGCTTAATTAATAAGTTATTAGGAGGATATAGGTTAGGGAATCTTTGTGTAGGAAGAATAGATCATTGATTAAGCTTTTTTTGTAATTGAAGATTTCCAAACGTGTCTTTTTACATTGTTGATGTTTTCTAGATATTGTTTAGATATCTTCACTGTGCAACTTCCATCTACTCTTTAGATCATTATTCTTATAAATATTCTAGAATTCATATCAGGTTTCACAGTTCACATCGGGCTTCAGTGTGTAATGCATGAAAATATTTTGCAACATTTTTAACTGGAACTTCATTCTGATGTTGGAGAATGGTGCCTACCATAGTTTTAAAAGCATCAATTGTATCTTAATTTCTCCCAAAAGACTTTCCCTTAAGTGATTTTAAGGAAAAAAGATCATAACAAAAAAAAAAAGAAAACATTATTGGAAATGAATTCCCAATTACTTTTTGATTACTAAAATCTTGGTTGATCCTAGTGCATTTCAAATATTTTTACTGTGTGTGTAAAATAATAATAATAATAATAATAATAATAATAATTAATTTATTATTATTATTATTATTATTATTATTATTATTATTATTATTATTTTAAAAAGGAAATGCGTGAAAGAGTTTTTTTCCAAGAAGTAATGATATATTTTGGAATGAACTGAATATTTTGGAGTTACTTGTAATTTTTGGCGATTGTTTATTCAGATTTCTTGGAATAATAAAAAATGTTCTTAAAAAGTAAATTTTGAGATGAAGGAATGTTTAGTAATTGCAACATATTCAGTTAGATGTGTAGCGTGCATGATATATTGGAGAAATATACCACTTTTGAATTATTGTTTTAGTTCTCTATTTATGATTTAATGTGTGAAAACATATCATTGTTCTGTTTTTTGTGATGATATTTCCTCCTGTTCTTTCTTCTTTCTTTCTTGAAGAAAGTGACACTTTTATTTACGTACTGAGTCATACAGGTTTTAATTTTCCCATTGACAGTTTAAGACTAGGAAAATATAATTCACGGTAGATGAATGCTGTTTGAGAAATAAATTTGGAATCAAAATGCTGATCTGCAGTACTCTCCAGATCTAATTAATTTTTGTTGAGAAGGAAAGGTTTAAATTCATACTGGCTTGAAACAAACTGGATAGTTTATAAGTAAATAGAGAAATTTGTGAAGGGAAATAAACGTCTAGTAAAAGAAATGAAATGATGATAGAAACTTCGTGTAAAGCACTAATCACAAAATAATTTTTTTTTTTAAAAGTTAAAATGATTGATTTTGTTGTAAGAAGATTTGCTTTAAAAAAAATAAGAAAAATTGTTTACATTGGGAGTGCATTTTTACTTTTCTTACTTCGTAAGAAGTGCGCTGGAAAACTGCGATTATCCGACAGAAAAAACATAGTCGGGCCCTTGAAACGAACAAATGGATCAATTTTGGCCCAGGTGAAATAAATTACGTCCTCTTAACACTTTGTGTAGTCAGAATCAGATTTGAGAGTCCTTGATACCGACCAATCTATTCACGACAGAACGTCTTGCCTGTGATCGATAGCGCCTAAAATGTTCAGACGATTTTTTTCCAAATCGATATTATCCCATGGATTTAAAGGAACTAGGGGCTCTGCTTATTTGAAACGGATTTTTTTTTTTGGGGGGGGGGTGCTTTATGTGAAGCTTCTTAATTTTTTTAAATTTCTCAAAAAATGGCTCAGTTTATAATTTTTTTTGTAACATTGATCGCGGATAGCATAATGGATGCTTAAAAGATTGTGACAGGTCTCACTCCAGAAAAATTCCCTATTTTTCGAAAATTGCATAAGTTCACATGTTTTTCGGCGTCTTCCTACTAATAGTATATGAGTATAGATATTTTTTCTTTAATAAAATCTATTTTCAATGTCTGATCTTGAAATAATGTCATGTTCGATTTTCGGAAAAGATTTGTGTTTTTTTGCGTAATTTTGTGTGAAATTAGATAATTTTCGCAATAACGGCTCCGAATTTTTTCTTTAAATGTTCTCGTTGTATAAAAGGAACATTTCTGGTTCTTTTATCTGGTTCTTTTTTGGCGAACTCTGTATTTTCGAAAATTACAAAAAGTTAAACTTGTAAAGTATACATGCATAACTTTGCCATGTCGTCAATTGAGGACGCTGAAGTCTTACTTCGTACCACGAGAGAAGTTAAAAAAAAAAATTATTACTATGGAAGGAGTGTTTAGACCAATGTTTGTTTTAAAAAATTTTACGTCCCGGAACGCGCTACAAATCAACTATTTTTTAGAAATAATTATATATTCATAATATAATTTAATCATTATACTTAATAATTAGTAACAGTGGTAGATGAATATAATAACAATAGGAAGTAAAAAATAGAGCTTACAATGTTATTTTATCGTTTTTAATAATAATTTTATTACATTCGTAGAAATGATCTATTCAAGTGGAAAATTAAGTTTGAGTTTACGAAAGTTGGGCGAACTAAGAAAGCATTTCACAAAAAAGAAGTGATTGGATAGCACAATGAATTAGAACAAAGTGTAAAAACAAACGTACGCTTCACTATATTTCTAAACATCATAACGTATCTCCCGTTTTCCATGTCTACTTCCGGAAATACAGAATTTGAAGAATAATAATTGTTCGGGCAAAAATAAAGAAAAATAATTAGTATATTTTGAACGCTAGTAACAACATTTAAACAATGTGGAATATCGTAAAAACTGTATTTGACCAAATCGCCTCGAAACTTTGTAGGGAACGTGGTTTTAAAGATATAAGAGAAGCAAGTAATCCGGAAAACATCTCTTCAACAAACACTTTTCTAGGACTGCAGCTGATCTCAAAAGGGATTAAAACCAAATTCAACATCATATGCTTTCGAAAAAACGTTGTCGACTTATTTTCGAAACTTCTTCCAGTGAAATAACTTGTAAGGCACCAAACTAAAGAATAAATATTCGTCTGGTTCGGAGAAATTTTCGGATTGTTTATTAAATGTTGTGCCCCCACCTTTATACATTTTCAATACATACATACACATTGTCAATGCTTCTTTTCGAACAGGAATATTTCCAGATATTTTCTATACAGCAAAAATCAAGCCACTGTTTAAAAAAGGGAAGTAAAATGATATTCCAAATAACCAATCAATTTCTCTTTTGTCAATTTTCTCAAATATTAAGACTTTTCTATTTGCGAATGGAAACTTTTGCCAGGGAAAACATAGCCTTTTCAGACTCGCAACACGGTCTTAGAAAATCAAAATCTACGAAAACTTATTTTTTTTCTTTTATTAAAGAAGTGAACCAACATGAAGCACCTATTGGAATGTTTTTATATCTTTCGAAAGTTTTTGACGTTATTGACAATAACATTTTGCTCTAAAATTTCCTTCATAAGGAATTTCTTGTTGTTGCTCTAGATTGCATAACCTCGTACCTACATCGATCTCGAAGAGTAAAAATACCATACTAGCACGAAAGAACATTATTTACTTAATTTCCGATTCTGTGCCAATTGAGCATGGGGTTTCGCCAGTGTTCGATCTTAGGCCCTATCCTCTTTTTATTATACATAAGCTATATGCCCTCGTCCATTAAAAATGGAAGAACAGTTCTGTTCGTCGATGATACGAATGTTTTTTGCAAAAATAAAACAATAAATAACACAATTTCAGACGTTTAAAATTGGTTTCGCAATAACAAATTAATAGTTAACGAAGGAAAAACTATTTCAATTAATTTTTGTGTTTCAAATCTGCAATCGCAAGCTCTATTGAAAATGAACAATTGCTGGGTGTCTCAATTCAAACCTCACATGGAATATACATATAACAGAATTAAATACTGAACTAAGTTCATTCAAAATTGTCAGCCTTCATGCAGCTTGTGCCGTGTATTTTGCAAATGTACATACCCTCCTGAGATATGGCATACTATTCTGGAGACAGGTCATCCTACCCAGACCCTTAGATAGCTAAAGAAGATTATTCGAATAAATAAAAAAAAAAATGCCATCCATATGATTCCTGCAAGTCTTTTCATTTGAGCTTGGAATCTTACCATTCCCATTACCATCCGTGTCTGTTTATTTACGAACCCGTAGTTTTAGTCAAAACTGACCGAATGGTGGGAACATATTTTCAAGCAATACTGATAATTACAACTCATCGTAGAAATCACATTCATCAGGTGTTAGTATCAACAACTCACTACAAGAAATCCACATATGGGACATTCATTGGCAAAACGGCCAACAAAATAAGAAAGGGTCGGAAATCATGAAAAATTATATTTTCGGATTTAGCATGATACAAAAACAAAAGAAAAAATATTTGTTTATTTTTGTGAACGTTATCTTTTTTCAAAAAAAATTCAATATTTTAACAATTGTTATAAATTTTCCGGGGTTTGCATTAAAAAATTCCAAGCTAAGATTGTATTCATAAAGTCTCGTCTAATATTACTGATATCAAGTGACAGAAAAATTGTACAACAAAAAATATGCAAGGCCACTAAGGGCATAAATGGGTAAAAATCGCAAAAAATTGATTCTGAAAATACGTTACAGTCTTTTTTCGATTTTCAAAAACCAAAATACTCCCAGCTACGTGTACTTTATGCATACGAAATTCCATTCTTCATTATTGAAAGTATTCAAAACTACGAGTAATTTTATTGCAACATTTTTTATGAAAAGTTGTTTTTTATCTGCCAAATAATTTTTTGATACTGGGAAAATTATAGGTCTATTACAATTTTTTGCTACTTTCTATTGCTTGGAAATTCACAGTTAACGGTGAAATTCAATGGCAAATACACTGGTAAAAGCCAAATTTCTTTTAGATGCTACGGTTGCTAGGATGTAGCGGATAACTTCCGTAAAAACGCCATTTCCACGATAAAAGAATCCTAGAGCGTAGTTCGTAGCCGTGTTTTTCTAGTTCTTGTGGGGAAAAAATTGTTTAATTTACAATTATAAATGTAATATAAAAAATGATGTCCTGATAATCAGAAGTGTAAATCTCAGCGTTGTAGATCAAATAGTTTAGGTGCTAAAATGAGTCGAAGATGACCATGATTTTCGAACTTGTGAAAAACTCGTTTCGGAAAAAAGACACTAGAAGGCAAAGGTATCGTCTGAATGTCACAAATGACGACATTTTCTGTAACTATATTATATTTTGAAACTAGTAATTGCAAAAAATTGTAATCAACTTATCGTTTTCCGAAATAAAAAAATATTTTCAGATAAACAACTTTTCATCACAAATTTTGCAATAAAATTGTAGTTCTGAATACTTTCAATAACCAAAAATTAAATTTTGTAGGCATGAAGCACACGTATCTAGGACAATTTTGGTTTTTAAAAATCGAAAAAAGACGTATTTTCACAATCGATTTTTTACCCATTTTTACCTTGTGATAATGAAAAAAATCTTGTGCAATTTTTCTGTTGCTTGATATCAGTAAATAGTGTTAAGAAATATTAGACGAGACTTCATGTGTACAGTCTTTGCTTGGAATTTTTTAATTCAACACCGTCAAATTTATTAAAATCGTTAAAAATTTGAATTATTTTAAGATAAATCACTTTCCCAAAAAATCAAAAAAAAATCTTGTTTTTATATCATGCTGAATCCGAAAATATAATTATTTGACAAAGAATATTCCAGGTAATTACATGTACCTTACTTTACCACACAGGGTTAGATGGCATTATACAATTAAAATCGATTCACAAATTTAAGTAAAATCGTTTCTTCTGCATAATTGTATCTATACAATTAGAGACTATACTGATCATGAAAAAAATTGTTTATTTTAAACGAAATATAACTCATTAGTTGGCATTTGTATTGTATAATTTTTGAAAATGGCCAAATATGCCTGTAACAAGTAATGAGCTTGCGCTTCTGGGTTAGTGACTCGTATCTCGATCAGGCTTTTGTCGAGTTTCTCTCATCCTTTGAGCAAATACTTAGATGGCCCCTTGTTTTGCTTCTGGACACAAATGTAGCTTCACTATGCGCACGTTTTGTTGGGCTCTCCTTTTGCTTGTCGTGGTAGGAGTAGAGATAAGGGCGAGTTACTCTTTTGTTAGCAATGCTGAAAATATATAATAGCAGCTTTCGATGGCTTAGCCATCATCATCAGTTGTCTGCTGGATGGAAGCCACAAAACGACTACCTACGAAAGCTGCTATTATATTAAATCCTTTTGTTGGCAATGACAACGTCTATAGTTATTTCATGAAAAATGCTAACGATAACACACCACAACACCTATATAATGCTGAAAAAACAAATCTGCAATTCATTTACCAATGCAAATAAGTTTTCAATAGCTCGGGATGAAAAATGTCTATTTTATTCTTTCAAATGTTGCTAACATCGCGCTTTTTAATTTGGTGTTGTTGTAGTACACTTAAGCTTCCGCGGCTCGAATCCATAAATTCTCGGCTATCCGGGAGACGCCGCGTCGTTGGCAGGGAGGCCGACGTTTCGCCTGACATGTCGCAGGCTTCCTGAGGGCAGTGCACTCGCTTTTTTCCGAGGTACCGGAACGTCGTCCCGTCGCGTTCCGCCATAAATTAAAGCCTGGTTATTACTAATATAATTATCAAATGTAATCCAATAATTGCATTGTAAAATTCCGATTAATTCAGGAACCGCACGGTCACGAAATATACCTGGATACCACGACTGAAATTCCCTTCAAACGAGTTTCATGATGCGCCAAATATTGGGTGTAGTATTAATGTAACTAGCTCTTTTAGTGGACTCAGCCTTCTTCGTAAAGAACATAATGGAAAATGTTATATATTTTAGAAAATGCTAATGTATTTAGCAACATATAACAATTATTTTCTGCAAGTTTGTGTTAGGATATTTTCACTTTTTGAGGGATATCAAAGTAATTTACTGTTTTTTAATAAGTACTATATTGTTGCTATGATTGCACAACTGTTATATAAACCGACAGATACTAATAAGAGATTGCAGCATGTTTATGGGCACTTAAGAAACCGCCAGAGTTTCTCCGAAGCGACTTCGCATGGCGTCGGTTTCGATGTTTTTTCTAATCATCTTAAAAGCGTGGTAAGACGAATGCATTACTAAACATTTGAAATAATAATATAAAAGTTCTAAGCTATGAAAAAGTAACTACCTACCGAAACAAATGTATAAGAAAGAAACTACGCTGGGGAGAGTTGATGTCCTCCACCCCCTCATTGGTATGAGCTGTTTAAATTGTCCATAAGAGAAATGGTGTCAACAAAAATAATCTTTTGGTATTAGTGTTTGATTGATTCATTCCAGTTGTTAATGCCAGTGGTATTAATTTCTCGAGGGCTAACATGTATTCTATTGTTACTGGCGAGTGTTAAGGGGACCTTGATAGGTTGTCTTAAACGCGTTTGACTACGACGAGAATTGAACCTTATTAATATGTGGTGATGGAGGCAACAGATAAGGTGCGAACAGTTTGTTCAGTTATTTCTTTGTAATTAACCTCAACATATTCCTAATTCCCAAACTGGAAGAAAATTTTGCAGCCTCCGGTCATATGAGAGGTGTCCATTGTTTCTTTAGATGCAACAAAATATAAAAACAATGGACACCTCTTACTAAGAACTCGGAAAAACTAAAAACGATTAACGTGCTAATTTTTACTGAAAAATGAAAATTTTCCATTGTGTTAATTCTGCGCCCCAACTCAGTGCTTCACTGCTTAAGGCACAGCTGACGCCATGCGACGACAAAGCTCCAAGTCAGGCTTTTCTTTCTATCTTTCCACGGTGGCTCCAAGCAAGATGACTCCCGCCATGTAATATTTGCTATTTCCATGTGGCACTGAATGAAACGGCAATATTTTTTATACTTAACTCTATAAATATGGCCTGCAGCATAAATACATCGTGCAGAATGCACGAATAATGAATAAGTGGAAACTTCAAAATTTTTTGGCCGCGTCGTTAACCGCATAGCTTAATAATAATGACACTCCGTTCTGTCACAGAACTTAAGCAACTCTAGACCCCATGGATTCCTGGACTGGTAACCGGTCGGGAACCCCGCCGAGCCCCTGACCGATGGGATAAAAGACACTTATTGACTGCGACGTGACGAGACAAGAGAAAACTTAATGGAAGATTACTCCAGATATACTCAATGCCCAAGAAGGGCATAAATATTTTCAACCTTTTGTCAAATGTGCCTCCAGTGTCGTTTGTTTTTTTATAAACTTTTAGACGACAATATTTTGAAAAAAAGAAAGAAATTGTCAATATTTAAATCAAGACAATTTTTGATATATTGTCGCATTTCTGAATGCTTTTAATTTAAATAATTTATTACGTTTTTCAAAAAAAATGAAAGTTTTGGATAATTAGCTTCAAAATGTGCATTTCTGGTGAAGCTCAAAAACGGCTCCAAATTTTCCAATGAAAATATACATATAAGATCAAATTTTAACCTTTAATAATATTCTTAATGTCATATTTAAATTATATTACTGATTCACAAAATCGAGAAAATTTGGGAAAATATACTTTTAGGTGCCAACGAGCTGCGCGTGGGCTTGTGAGAGGACGATGGGGCAAAACGGAAAGATAGCCCAGACTGGAGTAAGTAAAGTAACTTGTACGAGAAAGTTGGTGCCGTTGTGTTGTGCCACTAGTTTATTTGGGCGGTGGGCGGTGGGTAGCGCTTGCGAGAATAGGAATAGAGCAGGTGGGCGCGCGCTGCCTCTCCAGGGCGTCGCGAGCGGAGTGTGGGGGCCTCCGATGCCCGCCCCCGCCCGTCTGCGTAAATGCTTGCCACCGGAGAGGGGGCCGGGGCGCGGGCGGACCGGCGGTGTTGCGCACGGCCTGCCTGCGTGCTGGCCGGCCGGACGTGGGTGTCAACGTCAATACAACGCCCCTCCTTCCCCGGTCTCGCTCCTCTGTCGTTTCCGCCTGCTCCGCTCCGCCTCCACATTCCGATCCGCCTGCATCTCTCCTCTCTACCCCAGCAGGTTCCGCTCCGCCCCGCCCTCCATCCTCCACCCTCCACGCCTTGCCCCGCTCGCGTCTCGTGGCACCTTCGCCTCCGCCTCCAGTGAAGCGGGTTAGCCGAGCGGGTCACCCGGACCCTCCCCGCCCCGTCCCCGCCCTACGCCGGCCGCCGCCGGCCACTGCCGCTTGGGCGCCCGAGGATCGTCACAGGCAGAGAAAGAGAGCGCTCGCCCCTTGTCACTCCGCCCTCGCGCTTCGTTAACCCCTTTGACGCTCGCTCGCCCTCGCCTATTACCCGCGCGGAAGACACGGGCCGCACTCGCCTGCGCGCTCGCTCGCTCGCTCGGCCAGTGGGCCGTGGTGGCGCCGGCGCCGTCGCAGTCGCTAGAGGGGCGGAGGCAGAGGTGTTCCCCGCGGGCCACGGCGGCTTGTTCTTATTGAGGGACTCGGAGCCATTGGTTTCCGAACTAGTAGTCCTCTACCACGAGGGGGGGGGAAGACGAACAGCCTTGGTCATAAAATTGTTGGGTAGTTAGTTAATCCATGCTAAACTGAATGTAATGGTAATATCGTTACTTATTAGGCGGAGGGGGTTATTTTTTTAATAATTTTCGCGATAAGTGAGCACATCACTTGACGCTTTGGAACTAATATTACTACCTTGTATGATTTCCCACGTTAAGCATTGATTATGAAAATTTTGTTACGTTTAGGAATAACCTTTTTATTGCCTACAGTATAAAACAAAACAAAAAGCTCATGTTTTACCTGCGGTAGCCGTGATTTAAGTCATCAACGAAAGTTCACTTTCCCAAAAATGCAACCGATCGATGTTAAGTAGAGAGAGATAGAGAACGTGTTTTTTTCAACATTTAATCCTTTTTGTAGTCTCGTTAAACATGGCAGAATCAAAAGCAACACCATCATTTAGTCATCATAGGATTCCTGAAGGCCAGCATGGTACGATGTTAATATTTTGTCAACTCTTCGTTTAAAGAGTTGTAAGGAAAACTGGGGGGGGGGATTGGAAAAAGAGGCTTGGAGATTCCAAAATTAGCACTGGGTCTGAGAGGTCGAAAACTTGGTGGTTTAAAAGTGCCTGTATACTGAAAGAGAAAAAAAGTTTCTTTGTCGTATGTAAAATGTGCTTGTCGACAGGACTGCAAAGTTTGCTGAATGGCATTGGTCTCAATTTCATTAAAACCTTTGAAATGTTGAAAATTGCAAGTTGTTTTGATGCGTCGGGAGCGTTCGTTTACGTAAGCAGTGCCTGGTGGTGTAACAGATAAGATGATTGCTGGCGGTTTATACCGGCCTTAGTTCGAATCTCAGCTCGGACAAATACGCTTGCGGCAAGTTTTTGTATTGAATACGGAAGATAAATTTAATACGCTAATTTTATTTACGGAAGAGAGTGGGCGAGATAAGTTCATCAAGCCTGTGAAAATTAATGAAATGATGCAATAAAAAAATTGTTCAGTATGTTGTTTATAAACTTACATTGAACACAGGTTCGCAACTCGACAAGGATTTGGGTGAGGGGCGTCAAGTAGACTGTTGTATTTTTCGAGGTTGAGGTTGTCGCTGACGCTCGTGGAGATCGATACGAGTGATGTTCAACAAGGGGAAAGGTTGCCCCGCCCGCTGCGCTTTTGAGGCGGGCCCTCCATTTACTCTCCTTTCCATTTTATGTTGAAGGCCACGTTCTTTATTTTAAGACACAAGAGGAATATCGATACGATCTGGTGAAAAGGATAATTATGTAGAACTGGCAAATAACTGGTTCAATTACGTTGTCACAAGGCGTGCGCAGGCGGCGCCCAGTCGGTCGTGACCCCCCTGATCATTTTCAAAGGGGCCCCGTAGCAATTAAGGCGTTTTGAACATTCTATTTCGTTTAGGTCGCTTTGGAAGTAGTTGAAGCCATTAGCGACTATTATGTTACGCATAAGTAACGTTTTAAAATGTATAATAAACATGAAATAATTAATAATAATTTTCTCACAATTTAAATTAATTTGTCAAAACTTGAATGTTTGTAGAATAGGCTCCCTGTACATAGTTGAACATAAAACTATTGCAAATGTAATTATAACATTGTATTAAATTAGTAGTAATCACTAAAGTTATAATATAATTCTCTTTGTAGTATATTCTTTTTCATTTCCTGGTAAAATGTAAAAAAGTTCAATGGGTAAGAGGGCCCAGAAATGGGATTTCCCCCTCCCCCCTTGCTTCTGGCTGCGCACGCCTATATTGTCATTGATTTGTTTCCAGACTTCCTCTTAAGAGGTTTCTAAGGACAATGTAATGTAAATAGTGTTTATAAAGGAAAAGCGTTTTAGAAGAATTCAAAATACTCAGAAGCTAAAAAAAATCGCAAACTCGAGTCACATTACCACGGCTTACTATTTTTGTGGGTTTTGCCTTGCACGTGGATAGGTTGTTCTGCGACGACAATAAGTTTACTGTAGCAGTAGGTTGAGAAATTGTGATTTAAATGACAGATACTCCTGAAAAACGTGAGGTGGTTTCTATTGGATGCCTGTGAATTAACAAATAAAGTTTGATCGGTATTTCCCTGTCTCGAGGGTTCATCCACTTACTCTGCTCCCACCATAAATCATCGTATTCCCGCACCACGTCTGCGTATTTGCCATTCAATTCGGCGTTTGGAAAACGCAGCCTGAACAGCTGCCGCGCCGCCTCTTGGTCACGAGGGAGGGCGCGCGTATCTTATCTCGGGCGCGCGTATGGAGCGCGGGTAGGCTTAGGCGCGGCGCGGCTTCGAAACTTGACGGGGAAGCAGCGAGCACAATGGGCAGTGCTCTGAGCGACTGTCACTGGAGGCACGTGTCGTCCCCCCGGCCGCAAGTAAGTGCGGGGCAAACAAGCAGCGCACCGTCAGGACGCGGGTATTTTTAGAACTTGCTGCTTGCGAACGCGCAGGAAACTACGAAGATCCCCCCCCCCCAGGGGTGCGTATTCGACGGAGAACGCTCTGTAGGGGGAAGGGGAAAATGGCATCGATTGCATGACGGATAAAGAGCATTAGTGGCTTTATATCGTGCAATGATATTTAAAAGTCCGTAAGGGATGTTTGTCCTTGTGGCCTGCACGTATGCATTGCTGCCCACTGCTCGTGAAATTGAGTAGCCCTGTGAAATGTAATTTAAGAAAAAGTTTTATGCATATACAATACTGAACATCAAATTACAGTGTATGAAGCACTGTAAACTTTTTTTGTCAACTAAATGTTTTAGAAGTACATTGCCAGAAAATTTCTATTTCTGCAGAATTTGCTAATTTTTTTAATTTACTTTTTACTTTGAGTGCATTTACAAATATCTAATAGAGACTAAACCTTACATTCTACATGCTCTTAATGTTCAAGCTTGAAGCCAAAGATTGGGAAGTCTTTCTAAAGTGATTAGGTCAATATTAGAACGTCTAGATTACCTGCATTAGATACATATTAAAACATGATAATGTATCTTTTTTTTAACATTTTGAATCTATTTCTAAGTATTAAGTTTTTGCTCTGTGAAATGTTTATTTTGATTGGGCAATGGACACATTTTTGATTAGAAGGGATTCTGTAATATCAGTAAGAAAATTTTGTTCTAACTTTTTATTCTATACAAATACCAAACATACATCTATAGAAAATAAGTTATGACTTTATGTATACGAGAAAAACAGTCATAAACCACCAGAATACTGATAGAGAGCTTGGTCAACATTATTCACAAGATGTCAACAAATCACAATGACTTCACAACATTAAGTGACATCAATCAGTTTTGAAACTGATTTTATTAGTCTAAAACCTTGTTAAAGTCAAGGAAATAGTTGATGCATGATATGCATTTTAAAATCACTTTTTTTTTTTCTTTGGTGCCAATTAATGCAGAACAACATGTAGAATTTAATTACATGCAAAACTGATAATGTTAAAAGATATAAAAATTTTAATAAATACGTTACAAAATGGATGGAATATAAAGAATAAAGCAAGTTTTACCATGCTGTTAAGTATCAAAATCATACGGAAGGTTCTTGTAATGTAACAGAGGTTGTCATGTGCACCAATAGTGGCTGTGAACATGTAGTAACAACCAAAATTATGAGTGAATATTTCATTGCCTGATTCATTGTAGTTTGTTAAATTATTGCACTGTACAACATACATTATGTTGCTGTATTAATATATTCAGGTTTCCATAGTTGATTGCTAAAGAAATTATCTACTAAATCAATTTCATGATGTCGCTCTTTCCATATTTCTATTTGATTAGGTGTCAGTGACAATAACGGTTTCATAATGTCAACATCACTCTTTGGTTTGGCACTTTCAAAAACAGGTTCATCACGCCACAATCCCACTTCACCTATTTGTCCAACTTTCACTTGTCGTCTTTGCACTGTTCCCATAGTTACTGGCAGTTCTGACATGGGCATTGGGAATGTGACCAGTGTTGATGTAGGTGCTGAAATTGCTGGAGCTGTTGCCACTTTTGGAATTTTGGTCTGGAGTACACGAGCAATAAGCTTTTCCCGTTGCAGTCTCACTCTTTTTTCAGTTATTGCAAATACATTCATAAATGCTTTTTGGCACACTTCCACAAGTTTCAGTCCTGGAGGACTCTGTCCTAAAAGTGGAAAAAATATTAGTAATAAATAATTCACATTTTTGTGGATGTAATTATTAATTTCTTAACAGACATTGCCATTTATATGTACCTGGTTGTAGGGGAGGACTTAATGTGACTGGTAGTGGTACTTGATATTTGCAGCTTACACGTCTCTGATTCCTTCCTGGTATCTTAAGTTCTGTTGATCTCCTCTGCACTGCCCTTGTTTTAATGTGAGCCATTAAAAAGTCGTTTTGACGGGAGTGGTCGCCAATTTTGTAAAACTCTTCAAAAAGTTTCGCTCGTATTTCTGTTGGAACCTTTTCATCACACCGTTGAGGACACTGACACAATTCATCTAAAAGTGTTAAAATGAGAGGTTAGAACATTTGGAACACATTCACAAAAATCATTGTTTGTGAGGTTAATTAGGCATAATTCATGGCGATCGGTAAAATTGGCGTAATGGCTGGTCATTGACAGTGTTGGCCATTTTTATGCGTGAGTCATCTCGGAATATTATTTCTTCACTTTGAAATCGAAAAGAAACCATGTGTTTTGTAAGGATATTCACAGTTTTCAACAGTTGTTGTGTCATAATCAATGTGTATTGTTCAGATGTGGAAATATTAAGACAATTGCCCTGATTAAAATTGGGTTACATTGCGTAGCTGTCATCAATATATCAATACTTATTCTTTGTTTACCTGGTTGTGTTTTGGCAGGAATAACCTTTCCCGAGCGTGAAATATATTCCTGGCCGCAACTCCGCAATCGTTTTTGCAGAATTCTGTTCTTTCTAGGCCAAAACTTCATGATCTTGTTTTCCGTAGTCTGCATTTCTGACGCCATCTTAACATATCCGTTCCAATGACAGGAAAAAAGAACCTCAACGCACATAAAATAGTTGCCATCTACCGTCAGAGCTTTAAACTCATAAAAGAGGCGATTTGCTGTAGTACGGAAAGCAACCAAGCAATCGCTGCGAGCGTGCTTAGTGCGGAGAGTAGCAGAAAGATAGCGGCACGTGTTTTATTTGCTGCCGCAGTCAATACGCCGGCAAAAGGGAGGGGGAGCATTACGTGTTTCCAGGCAGTGAGGCGCAAACACGGGTGATGCTAATTCTCTTTCTATTGGTTGAATTGTTTGTTGCTTCTTTCTAACACAAATGCAATGTTAGTTCTTGAGTCGGGTTTCAAATAAGGTTATCCGAATGTAATATATATGCAATGGTGCTCATTGCTTTGCGTTGATTTTGTTTTGTGGAGGCAAGTTCATTTTCTATGGTTTTCTTTCTTTTTTTTTTTTTCTGGGCAGTATACGAAAGAGGGGATAAGTACCTTGGAAAGTTTTTCTTATGCTTATACTTTTTATCTAGTTTCTGTTTTTTTTCTGTGAGCTTACCTAATTGCGTCTACAACGGTATATAGTTTATTCGTGCATGATCTCGTCGAGTCTTCTTGCGGTCTTATATTTGTTTATTTTCACAGTGATCACGCAGCACGATTCGTACGAGACTCATCGGATCATGCCGTAAAAAAATATTCTGTGAAAAGAGAAATTTAAAGAGGAACTTTGAAGTACTTGTACTTTTTCTGTAAATAAAGAAAACTAATTTCAGGGCTCTTATTCTTTGCCGCATAAAACTGATATCGAGTGCAATACAAGCGGGGAATAAACGTTTCATCAAAAGGAAGTATGTAATTTGGTGTGGACGTAGGCTACACTCATATTATTAAATTTGTTGTTAACATTTTTTAGAATTGATGTTTGTATTATACAGCTACTTATTTTGTTTTGTTCCACTGTTTCTTGCTGTTATGAAAAGTGTGTGTGAATTGGTATTGATAGTTCGATCATGGTCGTCAGCGTCTTGTACCCACAGTCCATCGGAGTTTCACATTCGCAAAACCCTGCGCGGGATGTCCCGTTTTTTTGCGGGCGTGGCTGGCGGTGGGCGCCCCGCGTTCAAAGGCGAGTGACAGCGCAGGCGCGAGCGGACCACGCGGCCTCGCGGCCGGACGCTGCTGCGCTCTGGCGGCCACACGTTATTCGCAACTCTCATAGAGGGCGCGGCGGTCCGCTTCGCTTACGTTCGCCTGGCTTAGCTTGGTACTCACAGGTGGATAAAACAGATTTCCCTCGAAGGGAGGCAGTAAACATTGCAAGCGGTTTAACCATTTCCGAGTAATATGAAATATCAGTTGAGCTTATAAGTAAATCAATTTGTCTGAAACTTCGGGCAATTGAGCGGGAGTGTTTATGCATTATTATTTCCGCTTCCATGAGGATGTCTAAAACTGCATACAATGGATGCTTATTAATTTACGGGCATGTTCGGCATGGAAATTAAATAGTGCGTTTGAAAGTACGATTTGTGAGCTGAAAGAAATACTGATTTTAAAAGAGAAAAGCGTTACTGCGTGAAGGATGGTCACGTGCCGCCTGCAAGGGCGGTGGGGCAGGAGGACAGCGCAGGTCTCGAGGCCACGCCCCCATCGGGCGTGCGTCGGCGGATCAGCTGATGCGCCCCTTCGCCTCGCGACCAGGCCCCGCCCCGCCTCGCGTTAAATTTGCCGCCACGCCCTCCTCCTGCGGGGAAGGTGCGCGGGGTGGGGGCGCGGCGCGGTGCCGTGCCGTGCCGTGCCGTGCCGTGCCGTGCCGTGCCGTCGCCGACCCTCCCCTCCCAGCGTACCCTCCATGCGCGCGCGAGAGAGAGAGCGCGCGAACGTGGCGACAGCGACTGAGGCAGCAGCGGGCGGCTCCAGTGCCTTGGCGCGATTCGCCCGTCGTCTTGCGCGCGCTAGACACACAGCCCTCTCGCCTCGACCAACCGGTCGCTCCCGCTGCGTCTCGCCCGGGTTTGTTCGCGACTCGCCCGCGCGCACGCGCTTTCTCTCTCGCTCCCACGCCCACCGCGTCGACGCCTCCGTCTTTCCCTCCTCCTGCCGCCGCCGGCCGCGGGCCATGTGAGAGAGCGCCCGCCGGCCCTCCACCCAGAGGAGCAGCAGCGGTGAGGTCGAGAGCCGAGCCGAGCCGCTCCGCTCGTCCGAAGCGCCCGCCGCGGAAGAAGCTCGCAGCTCGGGCAGCACCGGCAGCGGCGAGTCGTCGTGGACGGCGCCACCGACAGCTGGGGTAGCAGCGCGAGTGGTGGCGGTGAAGGAACAGCGACGGCAGCGCCAGCGGAGTCCGCCCCCTGCCCTGCGTTCGCTCTGCTTCAAGATGCCCAACGACAAGGCGGAGGTACGCTTGCCCGCTGTCGGCGCCTCCTGCGCCCGATCGCGTGGGGAGGGCGCTGTGGAGTCGCCGAGCGACTGACCCCGGAGGGGGCTCCGGGGAGGGTCGGCGGGACAGGCGATAGGGCGACGCCAGATAGTGGTGGAGCCTCCGCTGTCGTTCTTTGGACTTTTCGCCTGTTTCCGTGACCTGTTGAATTTGTTTCGAGCGAGTTTTGAAATGGCATTGTTGGTGCTCACATAATTCTGTCGTCTTAGTAAGTTTCTTGAATAACATTTCTGCACTGCGTGTGTTAAATATTTCGCAAGCATTACGCTTTTCTAGCCAGGTAGAGTTCGGCAAAAGACGACGTTTGCATTCAATTTCGTATAACTTGCTTGGTATTAAAAACGAAAATACCAGGATGTGCCTTCTTTCGCTTGCACACTCGTCTGTTTGTGATGTTCAGATGACACGAAATCGGGCGCGCCTTTTGAGCTTTGCATCCCTGGTAAAATGCGTGACGTTTATTGCGTGCAATTTACCAAAGTTTAAAATTGACCCAATATGAACTTAACAACTCAATATCAACTCGCGTGTCACTTTTAATTTACAAAAAAAGTATGGGTGTCAAAACTGTAGCCTCAGTATTTTCTCATTGGTTTCGCGATGACGTAAATAGATTCTTGAAAGTTGCTTAGGTGTTGATTTCTTGTAGTATGATATACGATACCCATGAGACGTGGCCGAAGTATCGCCTTTCTTGAAAATGCACACTATTCTTGTTTCAGCACATTACATACGCAGATATCCATCCATGTAGGGAAGTAGTGACTTGTATTCAGATTAATCAACATGCCGGAAGTTAGCTTTTTAAAATCATGAAAAATCATCCTTAGAGAGTACATTTGACTAGACATTGAGTATTTTCCTTGGGAAATAGTTGCTTTTGTGTTAATTAGTTCGCGTGCTGGAACCTTGTGTGCTATCTTATAATTGATATCTCATTTATTTCTTCGATGCCAGAGTTAAGAGTAATTTGCCGAGCGTTATCGGGGAAGATACGGAAAACATCAGCTGACGGGACTTGCCAACGTGCTCATCTTATTGGAAAGCATCTGGAAGAGAGCAGTTCGTGAACGCGGATTTGGGAAAAACGCAGCCATGTTCTATAAGGAAATTAATACCTTTGATTACCTAATGGACGTAGATTCCATGGATTCTATGGATCATGTAATGGTAAGCAAGAAGGAAAGGAAGGTAGGGAAGATTGTGCAATGAAATCTCACAGTAAAGATATTTTGTTCTGTTTTTAATATTGTGTAGTGACATTTTTGTATTGATCATAGCGCAGGGTGGATCTGGTAAAGACAGACACATGAAAATATACTGAGAGTTGCAGTTTTGGGGATGATTGATGTGTCATTTCAAATTATTACTTTTTGATATGTTCTGAAACTTGTTAATAATTTCATGTGAACAGAGGCGTTTCTAGATGTACAGACGCCCATGACAAACATAGAATGTGCGCCCCTGTTAGGATACTTCAAAATAGGGTTGTTGTTATTTCTCTTACCATGCATGGTACTGTAACAATACTGTAACAAGTTTCCTTGTTACAGTATGATGGATCTGGTTTACTCCAACGGTTCTTTTTTTTGAGTGTGTATACTCTAAATAGCGCCCATGGCACATGCCGTATCTGCCTTTGGATGTGATGAGATTTCTTAAAATCCTTTTACACTGTACTAAGTGGCATCTCTTCGCATCCTCCGGACGTTTCGCTACTTACCCACCTGGGTTAAATACATTTTTGCAACATTTGTTATATGCACGGTATATTATTTGACTTGATTATTACAAAATATTTTTACGGCGTGAAAGGAGAAAATGAATTGAAGTTTCATAGGTTCATAACGAGCCTTTCTGTAGGATTGAATTCTTTCGGGCATTTACTCAAGTTTCGGTGACGCGTTCCTGTCAAATTCATAATGCCAGACGTGAATGGCGTTTAACAAAATATTACGATAACCACCACATCTGTAACGAAATTTTAAAAGCTATAAACAATGAATTTGTTCTCTAGAACGAAATGGTGGTCCATTTTGTCTAGCATTTTTAATAAATAATTTAGCCTTAAGCTACGGTTTCTTACATAGTTGGCTTTTAACTCGTGTATAAAACACTTGTTCATTATGTGTTAGTGTAAGGGACCGGTTTCCAGTGCACATTTTGAACAGTAGTTGGAAATTGAAGAGTTCAGTTTCTGATAGAAATGCAAAGTGAATTTATTGCTGAAAATACTTTTTTAATGAATTTCCTATCTTTTCTTTTATTGCAGTGTTAAAACCTATTTTTGCGATTGAAATGTGAGCATATTCTTTAAAACGGAAATCGCCGGTGAAAGGTTTTCGTTAGCAAATGGTTGGGATGGGAGCATGTCAGGCTAAGGACTGGATGTGCGGGAGTGATCCGCTGGACGACGTGGCGCGGAAGGTGGTCGGGGGCGGGGGGGGGGGGGGGGGTGCGCGCCCGGTCGTGGCAAGCTCTGTTTTTAAATGAAATAGTCTCATCATCACAATTTTGTACAAGTTTAAATATGAAAGCTAACTGCTGGTGCCACTGACGGTTATTATATTCGTATCAAACGAAGGCTGTTTGTGACTATTCATATTTCACAAGGCGGTCAACGCATGCGATGTAGATGTAACGCCTTCCCGTGCAATTCTTCAGTGAAATGTGGACTGATCCTGAGCGTTCAGGCTTCATTTCTTACATTTTAAAACTTAGTTTACAGCTAATTGCAAATGTGTAAATACTGCCGTTATCAAATTAAATTTTGCTGTGCAAGAATTTACTGTTTTAGATTACAAAACGACTTTTAAAACATCGATGTTTAAAACTTCATCGGCTAGAGAATTATTGTGATTTTTTATGTCAACTATTTAATTTCAATTATTTATAGATAATTGATTGAATGTTTCCTGAGTTAGTGATTTTTGCTGGTTGAATTTGTTAATGAGTCACATGAGTTATATGGGAGTTGTTAGTTTAAGGTTTTCGTCTCCGATTGGGGAAAACGCATTTTCTGTGTTTATTTAAATTAACCGGTATAAATTAATATTAATTATGAATTAATGTCTGCGTAACATACAACTGTTGGGATAGTGTTCAATCTGCGACAAGCCTTTAGTCTGCAATTTTAATCTCTATCTTATTAGTCTCGTTGACTCAATACTTCGAATGTGGCGTCTGTTGATAACTTCACAGGCTATGGATATCGTCGCAAATATTTTCGAGGAAAGCTCTTTGCGTAATGGCTCGATTACTCGGGGGGGGGGGCTTCTTGGTGCTCGTTACTACCTCCACAGACGTACTTGTGGAAGTACTTTGCCATTTCACTCGAAGGATCTGACAAGTGCAAATAGTGGTGTTATTTGTGAGCTTATGCCTATCACTTTAGAGGTACTTTGGAATATTTACTGAAACTTGTGACGTTTTTCTTTCCTTTTCACATTAAGTCATTCGATGTGTGTTACATTTCTAACAGTCTTTCACTTTGTGTCGCGTACATTGAGGATATGTCCTCTTTAGTCCTTGTTTCATTTTCTTTATTTTAAGTATCAAAGAAAAGTGACGCGGTATTTTTGTATTGAAACAAAATATTCTATGAGTGTGAATTAATTAATTTCAAATTTTATTTGAACACAGCTGGTGGAGTGTTAAGATCAATGTAAATTTCATGGTACGTTCTAATTTGTGAAGTAAAGTTGAAGGCTGTGAACATGTCGAATGTGCGCATGCCACATACGCATTTCCCTGTTGGACAAAGTGTGCATCGGCCCAATGAATTTGCCGAGCCCTTAAAACTTAAATCATTCGAGCTAACTGTGTGCTTGTTATAATGCCATTGCCACTTCAATAAGAATGTGTGAAGTTTTAAATTAAGTTTAATGTTCGCAGTGTAAGTTAGTAGAATCTACCCTCAAAAGTTTGTTTTGCAGAGATCAGGGAGACCTCCAAGATGGCGGTTAGAGCGTTGTGGTCGAATCGGCGAGGAGCACCGCGATGGGGCGCGACCGCCCTTTTCTTGTCTGGGCGGGGTTGGAGGGGGGGGGCGCAAGTGGCGCGGAAAAGAACTCTTTCCTTCCCGACCACTGGATTCGCAGGCACGGCTCCTCTTCCCTTGCATCCGTGTTATTCCGCACCCTGCCTCTCGCTCAAGGCGAAGCGCTCCCCTCACGCTGCCCCTAAACGAGCTTTGCTCTCCCTCACTGGACTAACAACATCGGACAAACACTAACAGGCGCACTATTTCTTCCAAATCTTTCGTGTTAGTTATTTTTACGTCGCTGTGTAAATCAATAGGATGCCATAGGATGTTTGCAAACAGGCGACTATCTGTTTGGAAGTGCTTCGTGCGCGAACAACTTTTGTTGGATTTTGCTCATCTTGAAACACCCATACAGTCGACTGCTGTTTACTTTCGGGCTCATACGCGTAAATCCACGATTCATCACCTGTCACGATGTCATAGACGTGTTTTGAAGTACCGCGATCGTATTTTTTGAGCATTTCTTTCGACCAATCGACACGAGCCTTTTTTTGTGCAATTGACAAATTGTGTGGGATCCAACGCGAACAAATTTTTTTGACAGCCAAATGTTCATGCAATATTGAATATATGCTGGTCCCACTAATGCCTAAGGTTGTCTCGATCTCACGATAGATCACATGACGATCTTGCAATGTCAGTTCACGCACAGCATCAATGGTTTTCGGAACAACAACTGATTTTGGACGACCTTCGCGAAATTCGTCTTGGAGTGAACTACGACCACGATTGAATTCACCATACCTTCGATAAACACTGGTCCTTGATGGAACTTCATCGCCAAAAATTGAATTAAGTTCATCCATGCACTGTTGCTGAGTTAATCCATGTCGAAAGTTGTAAAAAATAATCGCACGAAAATGTTCACGATTTAATTCCATTTTTGGGCCGAGATAAATCTTTTAAGTTACTGTAAACAACACAAATAGCGCTCGTATGTCAAAACGTTCTGAGTACGTATAACCTCAAAACATCCAACTTTACGATAGAGCTGTCAGTTGCCAGATTGCAACACCAGGGTTGCCAAATCCCGAAACATAAAATGCAATCTTCGTACCAGTAAGATTATTTTTCATAAAGGCTTCGTAGCAATAAAATAATACTGTACACATATCGTAATGTAAGTAGTACAATAATTGTTTCTTGCAAATTCAATTATCTGGTAAACTCCCAGAGCTTTTTTTAAGCAAGGGCTTGCGTTAAAATCTTCCGTTATTTCTTCATCTAATTTTGAAATTTTAAAAATACCCTGTGGTATTATAAAATACACAATTCGCAATGATGAATCGTGATTCGTCAAAATAATACTTTAGGCGTGCCCATATCAGGAAAAGCAGCTAAACGTTAAGTAGGTTTGGTTTCACTCAAGTTCAGACAATTTGTAAATTTGAATCGGTACCGTAATCTGCAAGTTTATAGTATTAATTTACAATTGAAAATTGCTCGCGTTTGGAATATCGTGAAGTTTTGCTTGAGATGCATTTTCTTCGTTAACGAATTTTTGGTCTCCAGCAAATCTGTCATCTATCGAATTGCTTGTCTGCCCCGTGTCCGTAACATTTTCTTGTCGCTGCCTCTTGCTCTGTGCGGTGTGCACCTCCGACGCCAGCCCTTGTCCTTTTCGTCTTCTCCGCCCCAGCGCGCGCGCCTCGTCCCCTCGTCGCTATCCCTCCATCGTCGCACCCGTCTTGGCCCTGGCCACGTCTCTTGCGCGCTCGCGCGGCGCCCGTCTCCCAAGTTGCCTCTGCCGTTTCGATGCGTCCTCTTGCCTCTTGGTCGGAGCAACGCCGCGACAATCAACGATCTCAATCTTTTTTCCCCTCCCTCTCAAATATATGTTAAAAATCCACAAATATCCCTGCTGTGGATCGATGTCACCGAACTCTTGTTGTTTGGTAAGCTATTTGTGGGTCATGTTGCGTCAAGCATTTCGCGATAAGGCAGTGGGCGATTGACCACCGCAGCAATTTTCCTGCAAGCCAAGCCGTAAATAACAGATGGCACATCGAAAAATAATATATATGCTCTTGTACTACGGGTAAGGATTCTTTGGAGGAAAACGTTTATTGCTGCTACAGGCGGTAAATAATACATTATGTGTATACACCACCGTAACACACCATAAACCTTAGGTTATGCCTTATAGAATTTATTTATCTAGTCGCCTATTATATTTTTATCGCTTGGAAAATAGGGCGCATCGTGCAATTGTATAATCGCATTGCATATAAGACGTAAGTTTGAAAAGTACGAAATTGAGAGAGTTGCCGAATTTGGGATAGACGTAATCATCAATCTGCATCTTATTACGAGTTGGTAAGCCACTGTGGCCCGAACTGACATTGCAACCCGCGAGCGACAGGGAACAGTTGCTAATCCACTGCGTGTCTGGCGAGACGAATGGCAATTGGTTTAAGACGTCGTCCTGGTGGCGCGTCGCTCTCTGCGGGGCGAGCCGCCGCGCTAATCGATTTAGAACTCTCGCCATCGCACGCGCTGCGCTCGAAATTGAGGCAGACGCGCTGCTCCGGGGAAGACGGGCTGGCACCGGCTCGGAACACGAAGGCAGGGCCGTGGGTTTTGAGAAATCCACTTCACAGTTGGCTTCCGTCCAGCTGCAATAAAGGTAGTTGCGTTTTCAAATGTTTTGCCAGCGAAATCCCAGAACTGATACATTAGCGAGATATGGGAAGGAATACTAAGCAAACCTAATCACCTGGTACAGTTGCAGTCATCTTGATTCCTAAATGCCTTGCATATTCACAATGCAAACAAACATAAACATAGCGTTAACATAAACGTTAGGACTATGTCTGAGCGGACTCATTCACAATGCGTTCGCATAAGCATAACACGTGAGACGTTAACTTGAAAGCTTGCAAGCTTTAAACTTTTGTGTTTAAGCTTAAGTAAGACGTAAGAAATACGAAGCGTATTCGGAAACTAAGTACCGTTTCATTCTAGCGCCGTCGCAGCGCTGTGGCAGGTGTCCCGGGCATGCGCAGTAGTCTTTCTTGTTCACTGACCTTCAATTGTCGTCATTTTGGTTGCTCTATTGCTCTCAGTTTGCTGTGCACATTCAAAATGTTTAAGACAATTAGTTCTCCCGCTGACTTGAGATTCGTGCCGTCATTAAATTTTTGAACGCGATGAATGTTAAACCGGCCGAAATTTATCGTCAAATGACAGAAGTTTTCGGTGAATACGCGATAAGTGATGGAATGGTGAGAAAGTGGGTAAGAATGTTTAATGCAGGTCGAACAAATGTCCACGCCGAGGCTCGGAGTGGTCGGCCTTCTGTTGTCACCGATGATTTGGTAAGGAAAGTTGATTAAGCAATTCATGAGAACAGACGCTTCACAATGACAACTCTTTCAGAGGCATTTCCACAAATTTCACGTACTGTTTTTTTCAAAATTGTGTCTGACCGCTTGAATTATCGCAAACTGTGTTCCCGATGGGTTCCAAAAATGCTCACTGATGTTCACTAAACAAAGCGTCTTGGTAGTGCCCTGACATTTCTCACGCGGTACAGTGATGAGGGAGAAAACTTTTTAAACCAAATTGTGACAGGTAATGAAACTTGGGTGTGTAATTTCACACCAGAATCAAAACAACAATCGATGGAGTGGAGACACACTCATTCTCCGAAAAAGAAAAGTTCAAAGTGACAATGTCATCATAAAAAATCATGTGCACTGTCTTCTGGGATAGGAAAGGCGTTTTGCTTACTGAATTTCTTCCCAGAGGTGAAACCATTAATGCGGCACGATATTGTGAGATTTAAACAAAACCAAGGCGTGCCATTCAAAACAAACGAAGAGGAATGATCAGTAATGGAATTGTGTTGCTCCATGACAATGCTCGGCCCCATACTGCGGGTGTCACTCAATCGTTAATTCGACAGTTTCATTGGGAGCAGTTCGATCACCCGCCGTACAGCCCGGACTTGGCGCCGTCCGACTATCACTTGTTCCTGCACATGAAGCGCGAGCTTGGCGAGCGCTTTGGATCTGACGCTGACACGAAAAATGCTGTGGAGTCGTGGTTATCGAAACTGGCGGGAAGTTTCTTTGGCAATGGTATACAAAAACTGGTCACCCGCTATGACAAGTGTCTGATCATTGGCGGAAACTTATGTTGAGAAATAGTTTAAGACATGTATTTTCATGTAAAAATAAAATTGGATTCGAAAAAATTGTTTTACTATTATTTTTTTTTTTTTCAAAACGGAACTTAGTTTCCGAGTACCCCTCGTAAACCAATTACAGTAACCCAAAATCGAGAATCGAAATAGGATCGAAGTGGATAGACGAACTAATGCCATGCACCGTGGGCCATGGACACAGTTGATATCTCAAAAACGATTCTCACAACTAACCAATAGTAAACTAGAAAGTATCACTGCCTATAGAAACTATTTTGCTTACGTTTAAGCTAGACATTGTGAATTCTTCAGTCTATCACTTACGTTTATATTTACGTCTATGCGTTATGCGTATGTTTACGTTTGCATTGTGAATGGGCCCGACTGTAGGACTTAAGGAACTGTCTATGAACGTGAACTTAATTTAGAATGTGGGGAAGTACTGCGAGTAGTATCGTCTGCATTTTTCTTTAGTAATGGGAGAGGCGAACCTGTTCCATTGTAAGTAGAAATGTTTACCGCCGAAATAGTTTATTTTTATTTAATTTATATATAGTCAAAATCGTAAAAAGTGTCTGACTTAATGATTTTTAATCGATCGATTGGATCCTAGCGAGATGTCGACCAGAAGCGAGCGATTGGATCCTAGCGAGACGTCCCTTGTATTTGAATTCGCATGTGGCCTGCAATAGGACAAGCTCCGAACGCCGTGTTGACATACGCCTGCCTTGTCCATCTTCATGCGATGCAGAGAAGTGCGCGCCTCTTGGGGTGCGGGGCGGGAAGTTGGGCGGCGCCCGCTCCGGCGATAACAGGCGCCGCGTCCTCGTGACTCGGTGACCCCACGCGCCGCGGGGCACGACTTCTTCGCCAAGTGGGCGGCGGCGGCGGCGGCGGCGGCAAGTGCTTCCCAGCGTTGAGAGACTGCTGTCGTCGTCGTTGTCGTGGCTGCCGCCGTCCCCTAATTAGGTCAGGGGCCCAATTGAGGCGCGGGGGCGAGAGAGGAGGGGGGAAGCACCTGCGTTCGCCTCGTCAGCGCCCACTCGGTCGCCGGCGCTCGTGTGAAGTAATGGACTCAGTCGCCTGCTCGCTTCCGAAAGCAATTTTTTTGGCGCCTGAGACTGTCGCCGAGAAGCCACGAGACACGCACTACGAGATGTGAATGTTGAATTTCTTGGATGGCATAGTTTATTGAGGATGAAAGCGCCGAAAACCAAAATTTTAAGGGTATTATGTATTTCGTTCAGTAAACAGTGTATTTTCTTTTTAAAGGGGTGAGTGCTTTTTACGTTTTAATTTGGACACACAACTGTACTGATCTCACAAGTACCTCATTTATTGTTTTGGGGAGGCGCCTTTCCGCTTAGTGTCTCTCCAAGTGTTTATTGGGAATCGCAATTGGTAGTGTAAATAAGTGGAAATGTAATCTGCTAGTATAAATAAAATCCGACCGGAAATTACGCATGACTGTTTCTTTCTAGATGTTGCCCATCGGGTAGCGCATGTAGCCAAAGTTTATTACAAATTGAGGCAGTGTTCGAGACCGACATTTCAGCCAGTGTTGTTACCCTTTTTGTGCTGTTGGAAACAAGGTTATGAAATGTTTCTGGTACGATGCTAATTCGCTTTGCATGTATTCCTGTGTGTCGAACAATCACGTTAAACATTCATATGTACATGCAATCGGAATAAATTCGTAACTATCATACAAGTCGAATGGGCAGGCAAGGAATGAAACGACCCTTTCAATTGGCATGGTCGCGAAAAAAATGTAAAATTATTGAGAATAATGATCGTTTTGCCAACGTCACATAAACGGGCATATTTTTTACCAAACGTAATTTCACTAAAAAAAAGATTGTTCAGTCGCTAGCTGGTACGTGTAATTTTGCATTAATTACGTTAATCTGATTCTAGAAGTATACGTTGTTTAAAATCAGACTTAATTGCTGTTTTTTTGTTTTTTTTCCAGTTTCTAACTAGTATTAGTTTTTCACGGAACGTCAAGAGATAATTCGTGCGGATTTAAGGCTACTTTCAGTAAGAAATCGTTAGATACTTGTTGCATCTTCTTTTTCTTTCTTTTCTTTTTTTTTCTTTCCTCGAGGTTACGCGAGAAAGTGTTTGACCGAGATTGCGGAAACTCTGTAATAATTCTAGTACCCGAACATACGTGATTCAATGGCGAATGAAATTGATACTTAGCCGACAGTTGTCGTTAGTGGGATAAAAGCGTCGACGAAGCGTTGGTGGTATGAATGGGACGGGAAACTGCAAAAACCCATAACCGTGCCACGAACACCTTTCTCTGCGTTCCGGTATTTGAACGTCGGGCCTCAAAAGTGAAAAGCAAGTGTTCCATTGCGGCTACGCTAGGGGTCGCTCGGGTCGGGGGAAGAAGAGAATAAAACTCGCCCAGAGCAAATTTTGCACGTGTCGTGGGCCACCCAGACAGCGCCATGCGTCGTGGTGCCGCGTGGAGCCCCGTGGTCGCATCCGCCGCCGCGTCGTCGGCCGGTTTCTGCCGCCTCCGCCGCCCCTCACCTTCCCCTCCCCCTCGTTGCGGTCGCGCCTAAGGCCGGCTTCCCACGGCGCGACCGCAGCGCGCTTCCTTCAAGGAGCAGAGCTCTTCCGACGCCGCCACCGCCGGAGCCACGGCCGCACCGCCGTCCGCCGTGGAAGGGGGTGGGGTCTGGAGGGGTAGGTTTCGCCGACCCTCCGGCGACGACGAACAAAGGGACCGGAGCAGGTAGAACGCTGCGGCCGCGGCGCAGTGGGAACGCTCCCATTTAAAGCTGTGTTCTGCTAGCGGTGGCGCGTGGCCCCTCCTCCGCGTCTGGTGGCTGGAGTTCGGCGTCGGCTGCCGCGGCAGCCGCCACCCGCTGCACGTGGGAAGGCCTCCATTCAAACCAATGCTCTGCTACGCGCCGCGCTGCTGCGAAGCGCGCTGCGGCCGCGCCGTGGGAAGGGGCCCTAACTTACGCGTAGCCGCGCGCATGCATTCTCCCTTGGCGGACCTGTCCGGACGGTGCCATGCGCACCGACGCCACGGGGAAAGGACGAACGCGAGCGCGCGTGTGGCGTAAAGGAAAGCGGCCGGCGACGACGGCGCAGGCCGAACAGCGCCTGCGGGCACCTCCGCGTTTCCCCTCCCCTCCCTTCCCCTCCCAACCCCTCGCCGACCCCCCGTATGTGTGGTTGCAGCCCGGCAATTGATACTAGGGAAATTCGGGAGTTCTATTCTTGGACACTGCTTTGTTCAACGGACGTCAGTTTTCAAGTTCTGTGTGATGGAAAAGAATAGGCGCGCGATTATTAGACGCCCCCTTTGGTACGCTTCTTTTTTCTTCACCTGTTCGCGTTCGCCAATTACGGATTACTCTGAATCTGTTGGAATCGCGTGGCCTTGCGATGCACTAAGTAGCAGTTGCCTACGAGTGACGGGAAGTAGCTAGTGCGCCACATTCGAACTTTGCAATATACTCTGAGACATTTCTAGGTGCTAATCTTCGAAGTTATTGCATTGTTTAGAGACTTACGAAGTAGTGATATTTACGTAATAGGATTACTTTGTCTTTTAATTGTGCGGTGCGATTCGATTAAAGTTTGATGTTATTGATAAAAAAGAGAAGTAATAATACATTGCTCGTTTTACTTCCAGGAGATTGTCAGATGCTAATTTTATAATTGCTTTCGATACGAAATTAATCCACATTTTAGAAATGTTTCAAGAATTTTGGAAGTACGTAATACTATTTCAAAAATTATCACGAAGTTATTACTAACTCCAAATATGTGCGAGAGAGATCGGCTAGTTCCCTAGGGAATTTTATTAGCCCTTCTTGTTATATGGCTTTCGTAATTTCGCCTTCTATAGCTTGCGTAAACTAATTTTTTGAGGTTTATGGCGTCTCCAGTCCTGAAACTTTTACGTACAGACGAGCCCCAAGGGGGTATCAGTTGCGGCAAACAATACGGCAAGTAATAAAAACGAATGTTGTTAGAAAGTTGTCGGCCTGACTCGCAAAAAGAATGCAAAATAAAATCCTTGTCTTTTTTGCGCGCTGAATTCACCACGTCTGCAACAACTTGTCTTTTATGGTCTGGTCGTTGACTGTAGATGGGAAGTGTATTCAATTAAACGCTTGCTTTTCATCGTGAGAAAGGCCGCAAGTTTGCGTGAAAGATTGTCGATCTTGCCCATCTGAACTTCCTGGAAAGTTTCGAAATTGTTACATGTTCTATTGATTTTATGTTCTCTCATCAGCCGCATTCTGCTTTGCTCTTTTGCGCTTTCCTTGAACGTGGTCACGAACGTGTCGCGAGGAGTTGGATGGAGGCTGAACGTTTTAAACGTCCAGGGACAATTTGGAGTTAGTTGTGCAGCTGCTCCTTATTTTCACAATATCCAGTTCTTCTCAGTTCCAATGAAACTTTGACAAATAGTTTATATAAAACATAAGAAAAGAAAATTTTATGTATGGATTACGTTCTCCCCTACAAGAATAGTCTATAACTTAACTACGAATTTACGAAATTATATGTAATGTCTGTGTGCATTCACTTGTACAGTTGTCATTCGTGTCTTGAGTTTTACGTTACCTTAAATTTACAGTTTTTTTTAGGTTTAAGGTACATTTTGTCTTAAATACTCGTATTATTTCTTTCCTTAGTTTGTATTATGGATAGGTTAAAATTCTTTTTGTTGAACACCGCCTTGTGCCTCGTTGGAGTAGTGTGACTTTTGTGGGTGTAGTACGTAGGTAATGAATTCTTTAAGATATTTTTTTATTAAAAGGCGAAAGTTATAGATCGGAAAATAATATTTTTGAATTATAACTGTGTGAAAGTGTTCCTGCCAAAGGGGACTTGAATTATCTTCATGCATGCGCATGTGGGAAATGATTTAGCAAGTAAGTATTCAGTTTTTAATCATAATCGTTTAAACTAAACTGTCTTCGGGAAGAATTAAACTAATCAGTTTTGATATATAGTGCTACATTTTTTATAACTTTAAAGTGGAAACTTTGTGCTTTGAAATCACAGAAAACCTTCTAGGTCTGATTGTATGCGCCGTGCTAGATCGCTCATTTTATATGCTCAGCCAAGTCGTGAATTCAAGCCTTGATAGGGTAACGCTGTGGATATTTTATTTTGCTGATGAAAATGAAAGCCCTTTTTTCCCTTGGCGAGCACAAGCTTTACTTTCCTCCTGTCCGGCACTTCTGAAATTACAGTCTGGGACCTTCTCTGTCATTAAAAGTTTATAAGAATGTGTTGCTGAAGTGGTCGGGAAAAGTGTTTGCGAATAATGCATTGGTTGCCACGTGAATATTAAGTATTATTAAAGATGATTTTTTTTGGACCTCCTGAAATACCTATCTTGTACCAAGGACGAAAACCCTACTTCTGTTTATTATTCACATGGCTATACTTGTGTGTATGAACGTTGTTCTTTCTCTCTTTAGTTGTGTTCGAAATTATTTATTTATTTCTACAAGTTTTAGGACTTGTCCACCATATTATACTCATATTGGTGCTGTTGTAAGTGGATCCTCAAATAAGATAAATCGTCGCTTCATCCGCGCGAAGAACTTTGCTTCATCATCCTTTGCTCTCGTGAGACACAGCAACTGGTGCCCTATGTTGACGCTGTATAAACGTGTATTTTAATCCTGCTGACAAGTCAATTTAAGATATCGGTTTTACTGACACGTTTCAAATGAAATTAGTCCACATTTTCCTGGCCCGTTTCGCTGAATCATATTGAGATGACGATTCATTTCGATCCGGTCTTCCCTTCGAGGCAGATAAATAGAGCAACTTAAGAAAGAGCTCTGGCTTTCCTGAGGTCCATGATAGAGACGGGAATGTTTCTACCCTGAGCTGAATGAAATGTTTTCTTGTTAAAGTATATCGGGTATCTTTTCTCATTGTCTGCACTGGTTTAAACCCTTCAGAATAATGGTGTCTTTTCCGGCTCTTATGTGATGTAATGGTTGAGATCGTGATTTTTGTGACAATTTTGATTTCAAAGGCAAAATACGTGTCATATGAGATGTCTTAAGTCGCATACTCATAAATTTCTCTTCTTTCCACTTGACACTTTTCCTGACTGATGAATGATCCATATTACCAATTTCCAATGTGCGCACTGTGCAGCCTCCGGCCGTGCACGAGGTGTCTAAGGCTTCAGTAGATACTAAGGAAGTGAGGGAAAATCGAACAATAATGAGACAATTTCGATTTTCACTGAAAACTAAAATTAATTCCGCATATTCTCATACCTGGCGTACCGACCGAATGCACATATTCAGTGGTCGCTGCTTACGACAAAACTGACGTCATATCACAGCAATAATGTAAGGAAGAGGCCGCCATGAAATAGTTGCTATTCACATCTTGCAGTATAGAACAGCAACTCTTTCCATATTCTTGACATGTGAAGAACTGTTGTACTGTTTATACTTCACTAGGTAACTGTAATATTAGTGAAAACTGGTTTTGTGTATTTAATTTATTTAAACGTTGTATGAAAGTATTTTCGTTGTTGTTCTTGAGCGGTTCGCGTGCGACGTTTTGGAAATCCATTTTGTATGGTTTTGGCAAGGAGCATTTTTTGCTCCTGCGACCAGTAATAGTATAATAATTGTACGAGTATTATTGTATTATCCGAACTGCCGACTTCTTCGATTTTCCAAAGATGAAGGAAAGGACTTACTTGACAATGCCATGTGCGATTGTTGTGTGTTTTGAGTCTGTCCCGTTGCAGTCGAATTCTATGCGTTAATTTCTTATAGAATCTACTTTCTATAAACGCATTAATTACCAACAATTGTAAATCAGAGAACTACTGACTTCATTTGTGACCGTGACTTTTGGCATGGAACCTCAATCACAGCTTCATGGTAGTCGAAGGGCCCTCGAACGAAATGGATTTAGGCACTCTGGAGAGTTTAGTGTTTTTCCAATTTTAAGATGAAAAGTAGTTGCCATTGAGTGACTGATTATAGTCTCGAATATAAACAAAATCTGAAGAGGGCAACGTTGCTTACAGTTAAGTCAGATGTGAATTCAGCGTATAATAAAGATACTTCCACACGTTTCAATTATTGATAACGTATTTTTAGTCCATAGTTTTAGTGTCGAGTACTAAATATGTGGAAAGTCTTTTTACTCAATCCGTCCATGTTTGAAGGTGTCGCACTCCCCGCAGCAGTGGGGCCGCAACGGCGCGGAATGTGTGGGCGGCCGGAGCGCCTCGCTGGCGGCCAATCTTGTATTAATAGCTCGCGCATTATATTTGGCCCGACGCGCGTGCCCCAGTCTTCGCCACCGCCCCTCGCAGGCGCGACGGTGCGTGGTCCGGCCTCGGGCACTTGAAGACGTTCGCGCTGGACCAGCTCGTCGGCGCGCAAGGGCCTCGAATTTGCGGCAGGCTGCTTGCAATCGAGCGACGGATGCTCGGTGCAGTTTCAGCACGATAGCATAAGTAACGCGGAAATGAAAGTTTTCGAATTGATTATTCATTGCTCTACAGTAGTCATTTTACTTTCCAAAACGCTGATGAGTTATGCAGTTTTCACAGAGTCTAGTGCTACACCATGCAATCCCATCAATTTATTGACGATCGTAACTTTTTTGAACTGCATTAAATACGGCTTGAGGGTTCCTAACCATCTGCAAATGTTCAGTGTTGCTGGGTCATTTGTGATGTTAAAATACTGTGCTTTGGGGGGGGGGAGGAAAAAAACACCCAAAAGTGTGTGACTTGTACAGAGAATTGATTTTGTCGAGTTTTTCCAGAATGGCAAGTTCCGCCTAGGTGGGTGTAATGAAATTTTCCTTGCGAAAATTTTCGTACATTTTTCTGCTTCTGTTCAAGGAAAAGCAATGTAGAAATTGTGTTAAAGTAAAACTTTGAAGTATGTGTGGAATTTCAGTGACTCCCTCATATTCATTCACAATAGCGCAGACGTCAAAATTGACGAGTAAAGCCTTGTGAGCCGTACAGCAGAGATCTTTCGCCCATCTACATATATTGTCAGAATAATTACTGTTGTGTATTTTAATACTGAAAATTGGCGCTTTGAAACTAGCAAGGGGTTCGTAATGGAATGTCACGATAATGTACAATGCTTTCTGTGCGCAGATGGCACCAACGTGGTATATCATAACCTAACTTGCAGCAAACGAACCAAAAAAATTCAGTTATGAATCATTTCACAGTGGCCACCAGTCGCGTGTCTCCAAGGCAGTTGGCGTCGGCTCAGCGCGCCGCCATGTTTTATGCATCGCAGGCGCCGCGCCGCATTGGCCTATGCAAGCGGCCGGCTGCGCACAACAGCGCCGCGACGCTTTTGGAAGTGACGTGGCGTGGCGTGGCGTGGCGGGGGTGATTCTTCATGGGTGTAGGGACAGGGCTTTCCAGTTCTCCCCCCCACCCCCACCCCCGGCTCCTGGCTTCCCGACCGGCCGACGCTCACTCGCCTGTCCGTCCATCACTCACTCGCCGGTTGTGTATCGCCAGTTCTTGCATATACCCCGTCGTCAGCCAGCTTTGTCTTTTTTTCGAACAGCTGTGCTTATCTTGCTCTCCCCTTCTTCTCTCATACCTAGCTCAGTTCTTGACCGACCGAGCTCTTACTCTCCCTTTGTTCACCACTACAGCTTCGTTCAGTCTCTAGTGTCCGTTTTCTCACCCAACAATCTCTTCGTCTCGTCCATTGCTGATCCTGCTTTTTCTCTCAGCCTCTTCTTCCCTACCTTGCCAGCTGCTCTCATGAGTGTTCTTCGCCCCCCACCCAAAACGGTTTACTTCCATGTTCTGTTTCGCCGGCTTCTCTTGTTTCCTGGCTCCACGTCTCCTCGCTCTCCCCACGCAACATCACAACCTGTCTCCGCTTTCGAGCTCTGCTCGTTTCTCCCTCCAGCGCGCCGCTCGCCCGTTCACCGCCACCGCCGCGATACTTCTTTATTGCCTCCGCGCGAGTTAGGCGTTTCCTTCTTCCACTCGCCGGGGATGTCGAGCGTCTGGTGCGTGCGGCGGCGGAGCGAGGCGAACTGGATTCGCCGGTTCGAAGTGCACAGTAGCCCCCGCCCCGCCCCGCCCAGCAGACGTGGAGGTGCGGTTGTCGGTTTTTGACATAACTGTCTCGTTTCCATTTTATCCGGCATGTTTACAGCTTGTCCCGGCGGGGAGTGTCATTTTTATATAGACGCTGTTAGGCATATCCGCAACGAGCGCAAAAAAAGATCGTCACGCCTAATTAGGCATTCCGGACGGGATTTGCATCCATTTCGGGAGCGAGATGTCGTGTATCTCTCTGTCCAAGTAATATCGGCTTGGCCGGGGTGTGTGCTTGTAGAGCGGCGTGCGACTCGAAATTTCGTTCGTTTGAGAAGACTCTCTCGGGAGAGTGGGCGTAGCGGGAGTGCGGGAAAACGTTCGAAGGGAAAGCACGGAAAGGCGGGAGGCCGGAACCGTTCGCTGGAATAACGACACACGGTGGCTATTCTTGTTTGGCGTCGGCGGCACACTTCCGCGTCGAGGCGGCGCTCGGGATTCGGGAAAACATCCGTCGCCAAACAACGTCCTCTTCCACCAGCGATGTTTCTTGAATGAAAGGCTGCCACAGCACGGGAATGGGCGTGAACAACAGGAGTGTTACAGATGTTTGTTGCACAGACGAATGCTTTAATACAATTAGCAAGTAGTAACCGAATTCTTTGGTGTGACTTCGCAACAGGAGAAATGACATAATTTTAAAAACGTACCTACATTTATACTTCTTGGGATTCTTTTTTGCATATCTATTCTATCCAATTACCGCGCAGTTTCGAGAAAATGGTTCACAAAGCATCCCGTTTCAGCATTACCCTAGACGCAGTCCATGTGATTTTATTAAAATTGATTAGAAGTCAATTTTAATTATATGCACTGTGTTCATTCAAATCTTAGAATGAAGTTTGCTTTCCGTGATTTTCTGTATAGAGTTATTACGACTTTCCGGTCAAGTTTATCTCTGAAATAAGGTAACATTTCTATTAAACAAATGGTATAATTATTTCTTATGGCATTTTTTAAAATTTAAGATAATTGATATTATAATCAGTTATAGTTTTGTTTAAAAAAACAATTTTTATTGTATATTTTAAATTACAACAGTATACTTAGATACGAAGAGTGCTAGAATGAAGTGGGAAGGCTCGACATGTTCTTTGACTGAACACTAGTATAATTGCTATTTAAAATACATTATTGAATCGAATTCGACAAAAAAAGAAAACATAATTGTTACATTGCAGCTCATGCGCTAGCGCATGCGATTCTTTGGGAGATTTTGGCCGAAATCATTGTTTTTTCCCGATGCGCGAAGGAAAGGACACCGTTGCTGCCCAGGTCTTGCGGGCCCCGCTTTGTTTGCGGCGCGGCCGCGCTCGTTAGCCGGCGCTGGAGCTGCGACCGGCCGCTGGCGCTCCGAACTCGTAGAATGCGCGCGGCCGCAGCCGGACCCGATTCCCGGCCCCCGGCCCCCGGCCCCCGGCCCCCGGCCCCCGGCCCCCGGCCCCCGGCCCCCGGCCCCCGGCCCCCGGCCCCCGGCCCCTCGACGCGACGCGACTGCTTTTGTTGGCTGCGAGCGGTTGTGCCTGTTCGCCGCCGCCGCGTCCTCGTCTCGTTCCACACCCCTCCCCGGCGCTGCCCGATGTCTTGAGAGCAATTTCCCCCAAAAGTTCATCCATTTTTTGTTAATATTTTCTTATATCTAGCGAATCTACTAATAATTGCCCCCTATGTTAGCAAAAAATGTTTATAACTTTGCTCTGTATGCGGCTTATCCTGAACGAGCAGGCCCCTCGGACTTCGCGCATGACTTGTGCTACATCTCTCTCCTCCTGTCCTTCTTTCTCATCAGTTGTCTCCAGCTCCTCACTGGCATCCGCATTGTGATTTGCCACTAGCAATGTCGTCTTTCCTTCTCGCCATCGGCAGTTCCCCCTCAATTCCATCGTGCGTGTTCTTCTATGCTAAGCAGTGCGTATTGACTGGCGTGCTGCTTTTCGTCCTGTTTTTCTCCCCAGCCCCCATTGCTGCCCTCAACGCCTTCTCTTTCCTGTGCCAGCTGCCGGAATCACTGTTCTGCACTTCTCGGAAGTCTGTCTGGACCACGCTTGTCTTTTTATGTTGCTCCTGTTACGTTAAATAGTCTGGAGCGTAAAATGTCTGTGGTAGGGGAAAGTAACGCTCCTTCACTAGTTCCTCAACAGTGTTCCAACATAGCGAGGAAAACTCATCACCTTCTGTTTTCCTTCGTCATATGTGCACAAAGTTCTTAATTATTAGGGTAAAAATAATGCAAAATGTGGTACAGAAGAAAGCTTCGCTTATAATGCACAGACATTTATCAAACATTAATTTACGTTTTGTGAAAATAAGTACTTAACCCAATTGTATTCTCAACTGTACAAGGGAAGTACTTGGTTGAAAACTTGTATGATGTGTTATATCTTGTAGGTCTGCTTATATTAATTGATAGTCATTACGTTGCCACACGCGAGATTGGTAGCTAATTAGCTTGTCAGTGAATTATTTACGAGTGAATAGAGTCGTTTTTTTTATATTACTCAAATTATTTGCAAAGAAAAATGTTATCAAAACTCGTACAAATCATGAAAAGCAGACGTTAATAATTGCTATTTGGTGAAATGGGGGAAATTTATTGCTATTGTTCAAAACTATATTAGAATTTTTCGATACAGCTTGTGCTCTCTATTGTCAAATGTCGGAAAGCCATGGAGGGAAGTAGATGTGTCTCCAAATCCTGTGATATAAGTTCGGATGTCTTGTCGCTTGATCACTTGTTTTTAGCGCGTACGGAACACGGTAAACGAAAATGACGGACTTTGTGATATCGTTCATTAATGCTCTCTGGGGGGGGTCGCAATGTTAATAAGCCTCGAGCGCTCATTTGCTTTTTTCTTTTTTTCGCGCGCTCCCTTCCTCTCGGCAGTATACCCCACCGCCCCCATTTAGCGGGGCGTGTGTTTGACGCAGCGGCCGGCCGACTGGCTTTTGTCAGCGCACGAAATCTCCATGATGGATGGAGTGGAGCTTTGAGTTTTTGTTCGTTAGCTGTTTGTAGATGCGATCAGTTGGGTCGGGTACTTTTCCCGCTCGTTTGGTCGTGGCATTTTACAAGGTGCCGGCGTCAAAATGATTCTTGACTTTTACGAGGAGACAGTTTTTGATTGATCTCTATTCATCTATCGTTAAATGGTATTTTGGTTTCTTTTGGTAGGCGTGTTCTCGGCAACATTCTATATAATTCGCACTGTCTGGAATATCTGGCAATTTGGTGTCTCTGTGGGGCGCATTCGTGCTGCTTATTAATAATTTTTTACTTTAAGATGGGACTGCAGATGGAATTGAACGTAAATTGTCTCGAATTACATAAAGTACTGCAACAAAACAGCCACAAGTAGTTTCTCGGGAGTCTGTCCCGATCTGTGTTCTTCATTCTCCTCCGAGTTTGGAGCGGGAGGGTTCAGCTGCTAGTGCCGTTTCGTTCCTCGTGGTTCGTGGAACGTCAAGCAATGTGTGCACCTGAAAGTGCTCGTTCGCGTTTTCGCATACGCTTGCGTGGCTTAACAAATCCACGTTCGAATAAACCAGTGTTAAACCACCATTGTATTTACTCTTGTACCAATTTGTAAATACTGAACATATTAGTACTTACACTTTCAGCACTTCGTAGAGTCGTGTAAATTATTCAACTGAGTATCGGGATGTTCAGTGATCCATTGCCTCATTACCAGCTGTGTGAATCTGACCCCATATTCAACAAAAAGATGAACGCATGTTCGAGAAGAATTCTAGAAATGCGTGAGTGTTTAATTGTCGGATGTCCATATTTGAAATGTGTAGTTGGTAGACTTTCTATCTAGAAAAGTTTAAACTAGACTGTATTTGACGCAAGGAGCTAAGAATCTGTAAATCGCATTGGAGGTAATTGCTTCACGAGATCTTAAAGAGTTGTTTAATTGTTTGTTGAGGTGTCTGGGAATTTATTTTTTGTGTTTGTTTTTCCTTCCATTTCTCCCTTGGGTGCTCTCCGCTTCAATCGAGACGCGAGCTGATGTTTGTAGCCGTAGCCGTAGCCGGGAATACTGGTGGCGTGACGGCCTGCCGCGCGCCGCCGCGGAGCGTCTTTCGCCGGAGGAGCAACGAGCGGCGGCGCCGTTTACGAGGTCGTTTCTCGGTCTGGGCGGCAGCGTCCCATACGCGCTCCTCCTGCCCCGCCCCGCCCCGCCCCGCCAGCGTTGTCATTGCGCGCTGGGCCGCAGCGGCTGAAAGGGTGGGCACAACCTCAAAATGGTACTTTTTATAGAATAGTCAAATGAATAATTTAGGACAGGGCTGCTTAAATGCAAGAATTAGAACCGAGCGGCGTGCCAATCACCCTTCGCGCCCGATTGCATCCACTCTCCTCTCAACTGACTCAGAGCAGAGGACTAACACTGAGCCAGGGCACGCTACGAGGGCCGCTGGCTGGAGCAGCCCTGCTTTGGGAGACGGAAGTGTCAACTTCGAGTTAACTATATGTCGAGTTGTCGGCAATTTTGAGTTTTGAGATTCAAGTAGTTGCAACGCGTATTTGATTGTGGATAGATGAGAGACAAGTTTTGAGATGACGAGGCAGTGGTGTTATGAAAGTTAGAATTAACCATATTCTTACGTACACACAATTGCATTTCTGCAGTCCGCTCAACAACTCTGCGAAAAAGGGAAATTCACATTGAAGGAACAATAGCTGGTCTTAATTCTACTCGGTAAGAAGGAACGCTGAAAAGGAAAGAAAGAAGTTTGCATTGTACTTAGAAAGGTATGTAAGTGGAAAATATTGTTACAAGTAACTTTCTGCCTACCAGGAATATAAAGGTTACAATTTAAGAGAAACTGTGAAAACAAGCTCTGAAACGGGAGACGCATTCATCTTCCGGTATTCTCTGTTGCCTCTTTTCTCTCGTGCTTCTTCGTGACCTTGGTAGTCAGTAGCAGACGACTGTCCCCAGTGGTATGGGCGTCGTTTGGGCCCACTGCGACGTCGTTGCTGCTCCAGGGGTCGACGGGGCCGCGCCAACAGCCGCGCCGCTTCCTGTAATTCGCTTCCGCGCGCTCGTTTGTTCCCCCCACCCCCGTGCCGCCCTTGTGCGTCGCTGCGACGCCGTAACCCTGTGCCGACGCCCACGCGAAATGGCCGCGCTGTGCTTTGTGCGCGCCAACTTCGTTTGCGGCCGGAGAACCGTCGTGGACTTGCCGAAAATGGCCTCTCGCCGGGTTTGTTCCGTCCGGGGAGTCCGCCGAGAGTGTTTTTCTCACTGCGCCGGCCGCAGGTGGCCTTCTAATTATCCGTCGTTTGATCGGCCTAAGTGCTGCTCACGCTTGATGTTGTGGTTTTGGACTGGATTTTTTTCGAGGCCACGAAAAGGCGCAAGTCTTCTGTGGCTTAATGTTATGTAGCCTAAATGTACGAACATGCTTGACATACGAGAATGGATTTCAAAAACGGGTAGTAGTATGACAGCGAAACGAGGACGTTTTGCAGGACGAATTCGCCAGCGTTTATTATTATGGAAGCGTACTTTTCTACTTCATATAATGGTACCTTTTCTTCAAATGTATATTGATATGCGTTATATAATAAAACCACGATATTATTGTTGTGGTTCGATTATTTCTTAATTCATATTGTGGAATACCATATCTGCTATCACCAGTGAATCTAAATCTATATTGTTTTGAAGGTCAATTGTAAGGGGAAGTCCGTATTCTTTGAAGTCGCTTGTTTTTTATTATTATTATTATTATTTTTTTTTTTTTATTAAAAGGAGAGCGATGTGCCTTCGATGAAACTGTGAATCTAAAATCTGACTCACTGATTTTGAAATTGTAGCCTCCGAATCCGTGGGCGTCTAAAAGCTTCAGTAGCGCGTGGGCGTAGATGAGGTCGGGCGAGTAGGAAGTTGGGCGACGGCGCTGCGAAGGTGCAGCTTGACGTGAAACGCGCGCTCGTGGGCGCTTGGCGTGGGAGCATCGGCCGGCGTCTCGTCAGCTCGCCCCCGCCCCCGCGCCCGCGCCCGTGCCCGTCGCGCAGACGCCGCTTTGAGCCACGTCCATCGCCCGCCATGCAGATTGCCTGCTTTCCATGCCGAAGTGGGGTTTTGAAACCAAATTCATCTATGCATTCTGTACGCGCAGTCGTGCTTCGGTAAGAAAGGAAGTGGATCCTTGGGCTGATCTGCGAGCCAACAGCAATATCTGCTTCGCCAACTTTTGAGAAGAGTGGAGTAATACGCATTGAAGTACACAATCGTCCTTCCAAAATCAGGGTACAAAAAAAACTAAGAAAGTCATAAAACGAATTTAAGAAATAACGAATTAAAAATTCATAAGTCAATCTAGCGAATGATCTTTCCGTATCTGTGCAATTGGTCTTCTTCGATCAGCATTGTCGGGCTAGTGCTGGCATGCGAAGCCTGTCCCCCGAGTAATTGAATTAGAATTAAGTCGCGATTAGTCGTCCGGTCAATCAGAATGTGCATACGTATCTGTTGATTAATGGTCTGAGCTTGATGTATGACGCGTAGGGATTAAAATGGTAATCAACTTCGACAGTGAATTTGTGCTTTCGTTCTCTAGTTTACATAATATTTTACTAGAATGTAATAATAATAATAATAATAATAATAATAATAATAATAATAATAATAACAGTATTGGTACCGCACATGTCATGAATAACAAGTTAATTTACCTACTCTTCATATTTCTGAATGTTATTTTATGATGCATAATAATATATAGCCACCGTGCTTTTTATCCTGGAAAAATTACGTAAAGACCTTGGACGTGCGTAGGAGTGAATATTCCGGACGGCAACGCTCTACGGGTAACCAGAGCCGCATCGTTTCAGAAGGTTATTTTTGCTCATACATCGAGTGTGCTAATAAGAAATTCCTGCTCATTTTATGAACCTGTTGCATTATGAACATATCACCATCTGGTTCAGGGAAACGCGTGAGATGAAAAATACGAGATACTTGAATGTCGTGGTAAGAAGCCAGCCGGAGTTTAGTCGGTGGCTCAGATTGAAAAGGCCGGAAACCTATCACTCAGTTGCCAGCACTAGTCGGGACACACTCGATGGAAACCATATGATATCTGCATTCTCTCCTGTGAATTTCTCTGTATTATCGTTAACTAGCTCTGACGTAACGCAAGAGGAGGTTGAATTTGTACCACATTTGAGTTTGATGTCCAAGAACAAGATTCTTTGCGAACTGCGCGCACGCAGCTGTCTTCACTACGTGAAGCGATATGCTATCTTCATTAGTTCTGAGTGATTAACTTTTGGTCGCTTTTGTATCAGAGTAGAAACGATGTGTTTGAATTTCCTTTTTTTGTGTTACGTAAATTCACATTTCATTCCATTAATTATTAATATTTTTATGTGTTTACCCTTTGAAGACTTAGTAATGGATCATAGATCATACGTGTTTGGAAGTGGGGAGATGGCATATGAGCACCATGTGTCATGCCCATAATAATGATGATTTGCGTTCTAAATATCCTAAAGGAGGATTCAACGTCCCGAACGCGAGTAGAAGCTATTGAATTGAATTTATTAAACGTTCTTCGTTTCATCGAATTGCAACAAACCCATTTTCCGACTTGTGTCGTATGTTGTTTTCACCCGATTCCTCGCCCGTGCTTGCGTTGGGCCTCCAGCTCCGTGCTGTCTCCCCGTGCATGCTCGCACGAAGGCGGCTCGGGCGTGTCGTACGCCCCCGCCGCCCTGCGCCTCCTCTGCATTCGCTGCCGCCCTCTCCTCCACAGTCAGTGTGGAATTGGAATGACGTATGTCATCGACAGGTCCTTTCTGGTGAATGCCCTCCTACGATCGTGGGGTGGCACAAAAGCTACATTTATCATATCGCCGTCAAATAAACGCGAAGTCTGCTTTAAATGTTCACTCCGGTCCAATAGTCAATATGACAGTTACACCAGTGCTGTCACGTCCACATAGGTCTGTTTCTTTTTTCGTTTTGCATTACACTAAGGGGTCGAAAGAAAAATGAAGTAAGGATGGTGATAAGGAGAAATGAAACGCACTCTTGATAATGTATAGATTAAATGGACGTGATGTAAAATAGCGGTGTTATAGAGTTAAGCTCTTCCATTGCATCAGCGGGGCGCGAGGGATGCAAGACGATGCGTTGAGCTGATGCTTAATTGCGCGTGGCCTCGGCGTTCGCCGTTGCGAGAGCGACTGTGCATTTCCCTTCCGGGCAGAGCGGTGGGTGCGCGCAAGCGGACGAACACAAGTCTCTCGAGAAAGAAGTGGAGCAAATCTCTAATGCCAGACTTATGTTTAATGGGTTCGTTTTACTCCGCTTGAGGTATTTTTTTAGCAATTAAGTATTATATTTCCGGTGTTCCTCTTGCAGATTTCATCTCCACTTTTCTTGTTTATCCTTCTTTTTCCTGGACATCTTTTCTCTTACATTTGTGTTTATTTTTGATTTTTATTCAATATTTTTGTTATGTCCTAAAGCTTTATTGTGAGGGTTTTTCCCCCTGAGTTTACTTAAGTGCTAATGGCGCTTGCTGAGATGATCCGTCGTGTTACCCTGAGGTTGAAGGTGGAAGAGCAAATACACTCGCATGTTATTTTGATACATATACTCGTAAGATTATTTTTCGAATTAAGTTAAGTGAAAGAACAGGCGTTATGACGTGCCCCTCTAGTAATAAAATTATTATTTGATGCTGTTAATGACTTGTGTATAGTTAGTAATGTTCTCCTCCCACAATGTGACCCGGGGTTGGTTACGTGGTTCGTATATTGCTGCACCATATGCAAATTTTATTGACAAGTGAAGAAGTCAGATAGCAAATCCTCTCTGTTAAAAAAGCAATAACACTTTACTGTGAAATATTCGTATAGGTATTTTGTTTGAAATTACATGGTGAGACAAACCAATCGAATATTCATTAACATTATTGAACGATTCTTCCTACGGCAAACAAACAGACGTAGTGGGTGTTGCTTACGTGACGTGCGTCGACATTTCTTGCGACTGTTGTGGAGACTGAAGGCAACTGTGTCTTATCCATCAAACAGATTACCGAAGAAAACAGGTCATTATCTGTCTCCCTGAATTATCTCTTACGATAAATGCTCTATTGGCCCAAATGGTAATTTATGAGTTCGTACGAGTTTCGTACCTTTGTAGTCGTAACGTTTTTCATTTTAATCCCATATTCGTTGGCTCATGTCTTGAGAATATACTTCAGTACCCTTAATTCCAAACGTAATGAATAAAGTACCAAATTGTCGGACCAGATTTACTTGATAATGATCTACGTATAATGTTTATTTCAACATTAGAGGTTAGTATTCTAATATATTAGTATTTTGGAGAAAGTATTCGAAGCATTTAATGACAATTTTTCGTGTAATTTGTATTGGAAACGTGTCCAATTGATTTTCATGTTTGTACTAACGCAAATAGAGTATTTTGCTCACATTTTTTTAAACTGGAATTGAGGATTGTGAGGAAAATGGTCAAATACGATATGACTGGCAATAAATCCTTCGGAAGTTCGGCAAGCAAATCTTTCCGACGCTAATTGCCCCTAAGCAGCAGTAACTTTTCATGAACGACTTCGAATCAACTTTGGGACAAAAATTAAACATTTTAAATAGGAACCTGCTAGAAGGGAGTCGCAGAGTTGACGTTAACGAACGTCTTCCTTTCCACTCTCGAAGCGTTTAGTTTATTTTGCGTTTTAGGCGCGTTCCCACAGAAGTTTTTCGCCTGCCTTTTTTTTAAACTCCGGTCTTCATGAAAAGTAACGAGCGCATATTTCGCGAAAGGCGTAGTTGTGGACTCTGCGTCCACGCGTGTCGGCGGCGGGGCTTATCTTCACGTCCACGTCGCTGTCGTCACGGCGGCGTCGCCGGCTCGACCGGTCCCCTCCCCTCCCCTGCCCGCGGGCGAAGGCGCGTTGCGAAACGCATGGCTACACGCAGCGCGCAGTGGGCCGAAATGCTCCACGCGCAGGGGAACCTACGTTTTCGTACTTCAGTGAAATGGTTTTCACAAATGAAGATTGTGGTTGCGTGGTTGACACACCGAAAATGAAACAGGCAAATTTTTGAAGCAGAGTTTTTGCCAATATGGTAATACGAACGTGGTGGTAGGTCTTCAAAACAACATAATATGTTTTCCATCATTGAAATTTCGTTTGATAATTTGTTGATTTGTTGACTTGTTTGATAATTTTTGAATTTCAGTGTCATAATTATTTGACTAATTTACGTTATAGTTTATAGTCGCATAAAAGCATATGGAAAGATTAGTAAGTCTTTGAAGTTTGGTAAGCGTGAGAAGAAAAAAATGGATTCGACATTACACAGTGCGAGTAAAATCAAGTTTTTAAAAATATGGAATTTAATAGGAAGTTGTGTGAATTTGATGTTTAATGAGGTTACACTTATTGGTAGTTTAATTTGAGCTGAATATGGATGAAAAACATTAAAATTAAAATTCATATTACACAGATTAATTATTATTCAACTGTGAATATCACTATTCCTACATTTGTGAACCACTGCGTGCCCTAAAATTGATAAACGTAATCACTTCGTAACATTACAAGAAATCGTATCATGAACATTTATTGGAGTGTAAAGCTTTATCAATCATAGTGGGGTCAAGAGCAAAAGGCTTATTGCTCTACTAAATTCCGTCTAAGATGGAATTGCGTCTTCAACTGCACTTCGAAATTGTTCGTTATATTTGCTAACACAGTCAGTGTGTCGTTTCGAATCCTCTGATGATTGGGAGAACACCCCCAGGAAATGCTGAAGAATATATTTAGAATATGAGTTCGTGAAATTTTAACTGAGCAATTTGAACAAAGGGAATGAAATCAAAGATAAGATTCTGTGTAATGCCCTTTCGTATGTGTGAAGTATGTCTTGAAACTGATACCGACGTCTCTCCCTCCTCACGAACGTTAGTCTGACTGCGAACAAAAGTGTATGATAGTTGAACATACTAGTTGCACTGTCTTTTTTTTTTCTAATACATTTTGAAGCAAAGCATTTCTTTTGATATGGCAGAAAATAAGCTATCCAGTGCTCTTTCCGCGTCACTCCGACCTCGCCGGCGCCGCCGCCTCCAGCGCGCGTCCGATTGGCCCAGGAGTCGGCGGCTGGGTGGAGCCGTAAGCCGGCGCTCAAGACGACCGGATTAGCAGACGTTGACGTCGACGCTGCGCCTGCTGGCTGAATTCGCTCTCCATTCAGGCGCGGACGGGGAAGGAGGGGGCCCGATGGAGCGAGACGCTTCGGATAAGAAAATGGGAAGAAAAAGTATAAAATAAATAATATCAATTCTTAATTATAAAGATTTATTTAGGTATTATTTTGGCCATAGATTCAATTAAATTTTTAATTATAAAAATCGAAGATGATTATGACGGTCTACGTCAGTCCGTTGGAAACGAAAGCGTAGGCGACATGGGTTCGTTAAAGTTTTACCTGCTTTGAATTTGGATAAACGAGGAAGACATGATATAACAAAGTACTAAAACCTGGGAGTAAAGAGGTTCAATTTCAAGTTATTAACATATTTGAGAATTCAGGACAAAGCGTGCATTTTCTTTCAGTTGATTTCGTATATTTTGCGTTGGTTGGAAATAGCTGGGAATTAAATTTTCCCCCTTGACTGGACAGACCGAATTACGTCTACTGTGCCTGCTAAATACGCGGACAAGTTTTGGAGATTCTGAACCAGATACGAGGCGTGTGCCGTTTTTGATTGGTGATCTTTTATTTCAGAATTCAACAGTCAGTAGTATATTTTTAAATACTTTTATTTTCTATATTCATTAATATCAAATATATAATATATTTTAACTTAACTACTTAATATATTTTGTATTTCATTAAAATAAATAACCTTATTGAGAAATAACATTGAAAATTACAATGGGGACTTCGAGTGACGTGCATATGAAACGGTGTTGACAATGTAGTACGCTTAATTTATCTCCTGTGGTTTCGTTCATTCATTAGAATATTTTTCATCTGGAGAATTCAAAAATCGTAGACGTTTGGTGGAAAATAGTCAAACAAAGTTAAATTTGTCAAAATGTGACTAGTCTCCGGCATTTGAGGAAATTCAAGAGTAGTCGAACAATGACACATTTAGCAGGGAGGCGTTCGTCCAAGCGCGTAGCTTCTGTTGCGTCGAAATTAAGCCCATTGGAAACATCCTTCAGTGACACACGTTCGGCAATTCATTTAGCCTTCATTTCTGGCGCCCTCGTTCATTAAGGCTGTAGCTGCGCTCCCTTCGCGAGTGTTTTTGCTTCGTTTCTCGGCGGCGGCGGCGCGGCGGTGCTCGTGAGTAATGGGGGGAACGTGTCGACTGCGCTGACGAGTGGGCTCGCTTCCTGGAGCTGGAGCGGCGCTACTTACATAGAGAATGTTATTCCACGACAGGAGGATCTTATGTGGTTGGTTTTGTCACGATTCTCTCGTTTATTAATTGAATTAGTATGACGCGTGTCTGATGTGAGAACGGTATCTGATATAACTCTTAGACAAACGTTTAATGATGCGTGACTTGAAGAAACCCCAGTAGCTTTCCAGTAATTTGAATTTCATATCTATAACTTGGGGTTCACTCTCACTGTTAATTTCATTGGCACCGAGCTGCGTTTTATGTTCATTTCAAACTGGGAGAACAAACACCCACATACAGTTCAAAAAAAGCAAACACAGTCGTGTCACTGTTTACCAACTGAAATACAGTTTACCATTGCCTATAAAACAAGAAAAAACAAAGGCCTTGAAAATGTTGATGCAGTTGATTTCAACAGTTATGTGATCACTTGTACAAGAACCTAAAAAGCAGATGGTGCAAAACTGAATATCTGTAACAGTGAACCAGTGTAAGAAACCTCTGTGAACACTGAGTATGTTGTTGTTTTCTGAAAAAATTGGTTGTGTGGACTTGGCGAGTTGGGAGTGATTTTCTGATTCAGTTACAGCAACTCAGCTTGTTCAAATTTGCTCGTCCAAAATCTCTCCCGGCAGAATGCTGAAAAGTTGAAATTGGGGCAATTCGTGCGGAATTGCGTTTCGGAATTTTCCAACGCGATGGAGCTCGTATTTATCCAGAGGGGATCAGATCTAATCAGGTGGTTTTCAATTAAAATAACGTTCGTATCCGCGAGCGCCGCGATTACAGCGAGTGGCTTCGCCAGCCACTCGGCAAAACCGATTCTGCCCACAACCAGCAGGACAGGAGGTGGAAGTGGGCTGTTGACGCGAGTCGAGAGTAGCGCGGATCAGCGCGCCGCGCTAACAATTGCACGCTCTCCGCCCGCCAGCCGCTCTGCACTGGCCTCGTTTCCACCTCTCACATTCTGGTTCATCGCGTTATTCTCTTTCCTTGTCGTCTTGTGAACTCGGAGAGATTTGACTCGTTCCAAAACGTCCATCTCAGCCTCGTACGTTGATCGCGTCCGCTTGGCACTCCCTGCCTGTGGACTCATGAATCTTCAGCATCCTTTTCACTGACGCACTTTGCTGACCCTGTCTGATTTTCCTTTCCCCCTTATTCCCAAAAATCCATCACAAACTGCTGAATCCTGATATCGTCTTCAATGTAGAAGTATTCTCCGTATCGTTCGTGGCGTGCAAGAGTCGCACAAATCAAAAACAATCAGGTGTTGAGATAAATGAGTTGTTTGGATGGAAGTTTTAACCTTCTATTGAATTGCATCAATCTTGCATTCACACTTCTACCATTTTTTGGTGGAATACTGTACTGTAAGATATGTCGCTATTGCTTCTAGAAGGTAGACCGATCTACATATTTTGGGGGTGCATTAACTCTAAATTCGTGTTTTTAATTGTGCCACTATTACAGGTCAGGACTGATGTCAGCGTATTTTTTGTCATGTAGCTTTATTTTCTTCCTTGTCCCTGTTAGCTCAGTTTCTCCCGCCCCGCCACTCGCTGGCCCGTCCCGCCTTGTTTGCCGCCGGCGGGAAGCGGCGAGCCGCAAGAGCTGTTCGTTCCGCGAATCCTTCCCGCCGGGGCCGGCGCCGACGGCACCTGCCAGGCGCCCCGCGCCGGCGCTCCCCGGAGATCCTGGTGCGGCCGCCAACGGCGAACGGAGCTCTGGTGGAGGGTTCGACTTTGATGTTCCGGCTTGTTGAAAGACGTTTGCGCTCCGTTCTCGACCTCAGTACTGCGTACGCCTACTTGGCTGAGCGTCGTGTGCGCAAGGGAAGGAGTCGCCTTTTTCTTTACCGATGAAGCGTGAAGAAGTAGCGCCGAATCGCCATACGTGCTAAAAGCGTTCAGACTTTCACATGTAACTTGGTCAACAATGTCGGGTGGATCATCGTGGATTCGCTCTGTTCTAATTACGTTTGGATTTCAAGGAAATGGGGGCGTGACCATATTTGATATACTAAAATGGGTTTATCAGTGGAGAATGTTATCTCTTTGCGTCGTGAGTACACTCTATAAATCATTATGGAATGAAACATTTATTGGTTCGATTATATTGCCTACGTTTTAAATTAATCATATATACCTAGCATTACTTGCTTAAAGAGGAGCATTGAACAACAAACTGGGAAATGTGACGGAAACCATTTATCTCCAAAGAGTATAGTGAAACTTATCCTCGAGTGTTCGCTGTTGCATTTACTTCTCACAATTTCCGGAACGCTCTTACACAATTACATCAGTATTCAATTAGAGCAAAGTGCTATCGCGAAATGACCAATTGCCTTATTACTATTCTGTTGGGTCGCTTCACCAAAATTAAAAACATGAACCCCTGGGTATGAAACGTGGCGTTTGCGGCGTGGCGACGCTATTTTCTTCGTACCGACTGTTGGCCTGTGGCCGCTCAACTCGCCATTCGCATCCCTGTGACGTGCGCGCTCCGCAGAAATAGACCGGAATGCGAGTTTTAACGTGATTGGCTCACCCGGAAACCGTAACGGCTGCCCTCGCTCAGCGACACTCGCCTCCTACGTGTTTCAGCTCAGAGGACTCTTGCCTCTCCCTCTATTGTATTGCCCGCACCCGGGTGGTGGGTAGATTGTGCTTTTTGCTTATTGAACCGATGTCTCTGCGACGATCTACATGTTTTGTAAGAGAAAAAAACATTAATTCCAGCACGGATGTATTTAAAACAGACGTTACGTCTGAGTGTCAGACACAATCGTAGGTACATTCCCGAAGTAGCGACTTCTACGTGTATTCATTTCGTACTGTTCTGAACCCAGTAGATCTAATGCATATTCATCGCTGATACGTATCTACAGTGCTGCTGTTCTTCCTACTGGTAGGTCGTACTTACTGAAATGTAGTAAACATGCTGCTTAAAAGAATGTGATGGGCGTTATAGTACAAAGCTATCGATTTGTGCAGCAAACGGTCTTCAGGCCTGTTTTGGAACCTGTCTGATCGGGGATTTCTGCATCGTCGTCTCACATACAGGCAATCTCTAGTTGATCGGTTTGCATGCACATTTACCCTGAGTGGCTACCTGCGCCGTAAACCGCCGTAAACCTTTCCTACGTCACAGCTTGCGCCACAGCTTCTTCTACCGACATTACTTCCTGACGAAATGCACCTGAACTCTTCCTATTACGTCTTTGTTCGTTCCGACGCATCCGTTCCCTTGTTCCTATTTCTCCATACGTGTTGAATCGACAAGGGAACCCATACACCAACCGGATACGTGGCTTCGCGTTTACCCAATTTTTGAGGGCGCCCTCACTGCCTTTTTCCGTCTGTTTTTTCCGCGTCTCTCACACCCTTCGCGGCGGCCTTGGCCCTCCCTCCCCAGCACTTTGGGTTTACCCTTTCAGATCTTCTGTTTACCCCTGAACGCTAATTTTGAAGGAAATCAAGAGCAGTCGGGTTTAATTTGTGACATTTCGCCTACGCAGTTTGCGACAGACTCCTGTTTCCCCGGACGGGTAAAACGGGCCAGGTAAATCTGACAGCATCCTGAATGTGCACAGGTGTCTTCAGTAGATTTTATCGGCGGTGGTTCAGGGCATATGTGGCCCAGGGCATCAACTGACAGGGAGGTCCTCACATTAAGTGTCCCGACGGCAGGATTTTCGGCACTAGCTACAAAGCTATGTTGAAATCAGTGCTATGCTGTCCAGTGAAGAATTTCGTGCTGCGCGGTGGTAGGAGATCGTTATCAGAGGAAAAAATCGCAAGCTGACGGATACGTTGGCGCCACAGTCTCCCGCACTACAGTGCACGTACGGGACTAATGAACTTAGCAGTTGGCATAATCGCTAATCAATCATTCTATTTAGTCGACTTGCACAACTCTGCCGCCGCCGCCGCCGCCGTGTTCTGGTGTCTTTGCGACAGAGACTGCTAAGAAAGCGGCTTTTTCCTCTCGCCGCCCGTGTTTGCCGCCTTGATGGATGTGTTTATGAGCGAAGGCAAATGTTAATCGAAGGCTTAGCTATCTTAGCTAATGGCGTTTGCGGTGGTGTCAAGTTGCTTGTGGCAAGGACTTGCAGCAGGTGGCGCTTCCGGCGTCGATCTCGAGGACACAAGACGGAGTGAAATGTTTCTATCAGAGCGAGTGGAATGTAATCGTGATGACTACCGCATGCTCGCATTATAGCTACCGGAGCTTCATTTCAATATATGTTCGCGTGATGTTTTATTAAGCATGCGTTTGTTGTAAAAAATACGATTACATGTATTTTGCGATTCATTGTAAAATACACTCTAGCTAATAATAACTCTTTTCCATCAAATAGCGCGAGCGTTGTGATTATGAACTTTTTGCATTACCATTCACTATTGTCCTGTGATATGAAACGAGAAGTATTAGTTGATCTTCAATACTCGAGACTGTTGCGTTAACATCATAGGAGTCGCTAACGACTCTACGATTTCTACACTGTCAGAATTTCGCTTTAAGAAACAGTTTTCGAAAGCGGAATATTTTCATCGTCGGAGCGTAGTGAAAGGATCGTAAACAAATGGTGCAGTGTTTGTAACTGCGATGTAGAATACAATAACATTGCTTAGTTCAGCTTTCTTTGAAGTTTCATTTCCATATTTTATGCGCTCCGCGAAATAGACAACGAGGGGCCAGCATCCAGTTGGGCAACGTCTGCTCTGACGAACGGCAACGTTCTATTTCATTTGAATTCCCTTGCCTTGTAACAAAGGGCCGCCCCATTCACGGAAGCGAACGAAGGGCCAGCTACCCAGTTGGTTCGCATCCTATGTAAATACTATTTCTTAGGGGTAGGGGTAACTTTTGGAAGTTCCTGCCTTTGTAAAGTCGATCGAGCGTCGCCATCCCCGTTTCCCGCGACCTTCTAGCCCTCCGCGAACAAAGCGCGGCCTGCAAACACAAATCCACTCTGACGGCCGGAATGCAAATGGCACCGCCCAAATCTCGAACACGCACCCACCCCTACCCCACCCCACCCCGCTACATGAATGGGAATAAAAATACGGTAGCGTGCGCATTTACAAGTAAAATGAAGGATTACATCAGCGCGCTATCCATCAACGCGATCTGCATTGCCTGTCGCTTGCGCCGCGCAAGTTGCGTGGCGTGGCGTGGTCTGGACTGGCCTGGCCTGGCCTGGCCTGGCGTAGCGAGGTTGGTTCGAAGGCCCTCACTGAAAAGGCGGTGGCACGCGGTGGTGCGCGGCGCGACGAGCCAGGCCGCTGCTGCAAAGGCGAACAGTGTGGCCGTTCTGTGGCTCCCTCGGAAAATATAGAGTTGAGCCGTGGTCAGGGAATTTACTTTTGTGTTACTTCAATTTTGTTCTATAGCATGGAGTCATTATACTCCGATATCGGGAGTCAGCCCAATCCAGCGTCATTATTTCTGAAGAATTGTACTTACGAGTTTTGTACGTTCAAGTAATTTACCATTTCTATTTGTTGTTTGTTGCGGGCCCTATTTCTGAGGTTTCGTTCTAATGTGCAGAGGCATAGGCCAAACGATCCGGAAATTAAAATGCTCATATTTAGTTAAGTAATGCAGCGAGTGGTTAAGCAAATAAGACATATGGACAGCCAATTGAAACAAAGTTTTATAAACATGCTCTCATGTGAACTGCGCCTACGAGAAACATCAACGATTTTTCGGAAGTGTAAAAACGTGTCTTCTGCAAGTCTTGCTGCATTAATACATATTATTGTATTCGAATATCGGGAGTTCCTTATTCAAATGAAAAGCGAACTGAGTAAATTAACGGAGATGAGGTGTGCATATTTTGGTCGAAGATGTTTTCGCCCTTGCAAATGCTGTGCTCACCGCACTGGTTGGAGCCCGGTGAGTTGGTTCTTAAACAATGTGCAGAGCGCGATATCATCGGCCGCAAGTCATGGCAGGGGCTCGGGCAGGTGGCAGCTGCCGCTGCTCCCGCCGCCGCATCTGAGAGCTGTATCACAAAAGACCCCCTCGGCCTCCTCTCGGGGCCCGCGATGGCCGCCGATAAGCAGCCCCCCACAGCCCCCCAAAGCAACCCCCAGCCAGACAGCGCCGCGCGGCGGACAGGCCGTCGACCAGACGCTCATCCAGTCACCTGGACCCCGCCCATCTGCCCGCTCACCCTTCCACCCACCCGCTGCATTAATACCCCGCTCGTCCTCCCGCTCGTCTGCCCATTCACCCACATCCCCCCTCTATCCACCCTCTCACCAAACAAGTCAGCACCCATCCACCCTTCCACCTGTCTACATACTCGCACTCAAACCTATCCATCCACTTACTCTGGTACCAAACATGCAGGAACCAACCCATCCTCTCCCAGCCCTACTCGTTCACGAACTGCCGCTGCTGTCCGTTTCAAACTGGGGGAGGGGGTTCCGTGAAGTTTTTTTGTTTTGTTTTTTGACCCGGTTTCCAATTTTTGTGGCAGTCGTTTTCGTATATCACGCAAGTCTTCCTTTTGTTATGCCTTGTCCTTTACAGCTTTATTGTATTTTTATAGCCTCTTCATTCCCGTGGTTTGCTTTCTTGTACCTCGCCCCTTTACTTCAGTCTTTTGGCCTCTCTCACGTGGACTAATGTTTATTTTTTCGGCACCTCCGCCTGCGTCCATGTCCCTCACTTCCTGCACGTTCTGCGTGGACTGGAACTGCCCCCCCCCCCCCTCTTCGCAAGCTCCGCCCATGCGCTGACCCTTGCGCGTTCGCGCCGGACCGCCCGCCGACAGGATCCTGCCCCCTGCCCATTTACGACTGTCGCAGGACACGTTCCAGCTCGCTTCCTCCCCGCCACGACGCAACCCGTTCCACCCTCCTCCCGCCCCGCCCCGTCCCTTCCCGCCCCGCTTATTCCCTCCACGCGCCGAAGCGCAGCGCAGTCATTCATTATCGTCCTGATCGCGTCTGCCTTGTTCGCTGGCCTCTCCGGAGACCTACGCGGGCTGCATGGCGATCGGCGCGAGCGGTATTGCAGCGAACTAGCGACGGGTGGGGAGGGGCGGCGCGGCAAACTACACGGCATCTTGTGTTTGCTAAATTAGGGAAGGGTCATTTTGCTGCCTTACGCGTATCATCGCTCTTGATCCTTTTTCTTCGTGCGCCTGGTACTGAGATGCTGCGGCAGTGGAGCAATTACGTCCACTTCCAATTCGGGTACTAATTAGAGTTAGGTACAATGCTTAGGCATTCTTTTTCGATTTAGAAATTTTCAGCATGATAGCTGGGCCCTATTTTCGTACACGTTTTTTCCCCACAATTTTTGAACCTATATTGAATTGATGAATGAATTGCCCAAATGCAATATGGACATTGTAGGAAAGATTGCATTCGCGTACGAAACCTTTTCTTCTAATTTTATTTGTGGCCACAAAAAGATAAATGTCACAAATCAAACGCAGGTCTAGGAAATCGGTCAAATTCTTCTTTCTTTTATAGTGTTTTCTTGGAATTGTTGTGTTATAGGTAATTTAATCGCCTTAAAATGGTCACTAAAACTCCCACCATCTATTGAATCGATTCCGTTGAACCGAAGCAAACACCAGTGCAGCTGCAGCGTGTACAGGAGCGCAGGCGGGTTGGCGGTCGTCCACGTGTCGATCGAAGGTCACGTGTGGGCGGGGCGGGGCGGGGCGGGGCGCCCTCGCTCGCGGAGAGAGCAAGAGGTCGCGGGCGCGGGGCGAACGTCGCCCCAGATGCCCATCAAAGTTTTACAGCCAATTAAAACGCGAACGTTCTTCGGGCCCGGCGTTATCGCCCGCCCGCGCTCCTCAAAAGTAGCCGCCCGCCGCGAGTGACCTGGCTGCGCCCGCGGGGGCGCGTTCGGTGCGGTGCATTGCTCCCTGGAGGTGTGCCCCAGGGCTCCGCCCTCATCCTTAGGATAAATAATAATAATAATAATATAATAATAATAATAATAATAATAATAATAATAATAATAATAATAATGCCGGTCCGGTGTTGCTGACTGTTGCGGCAGTGCGCCTAGGAGGCTGCAGGTTCGAATGCTGTGTAGGCATGGTATTGTTTGTAATTGTCCTTTCACCCCTTATCATAATCATCTTATCACCTCGTAATTCACAATTCATGGCGTAACAACCTTGCCGAGGAATATAGCTGAAGTTTTCATTTGAAGAGAAATTTAAACTCTCTGCTCAACTAAATTTCTTGATTTTATTTTTCTTTAAATGAAACGCAGTGTCCCCTACATGTTTGATTGTGTGCTATTATTACCTGATTTTGTAGCAAAAATACAAAATTTCAATAATGAAATTAGCGGGGTAAACGCTTGTCTGACGTCATTTGTTGATGTCCTCAAGAGTTCAAGAGAAAGTACTAGTGTAGGCAGTCCTGATCGTTTTGGTTTTATGAGTTTCAATCCATTTATCAAAAGCAGTCGACGTTTCGTCATTAGTGCGAATATGCATGCGAGTGTGAAGTTGAACTTACACGAGCCAATGATATCCTTCCGTCAAGAAGTTATAGTTGGGGAATTAAAGGGTTTATAGTGGGTTTAAATTCGAAGATTTTTTTGTAAATAAAGTGATTAATGGCAGTATAAAATCAGACCAACAGTCTGGCATGTATCCTTTACAGAAAATGACAAGTGAATATAGTTGTAATGTATACGATTTTAAGTATGTAGATGTACGAAATTAGAAAAACTTAAATATAAAATCCTTCAATTACATTTTCAGAAAGGAATATAATTCTGAGATCATTGTGAATATCTACCTTCAATGATTAGGAAAAAATGTGTTTGGACCTTAACGCCCTGGAAGCAACTTATGACGTTTTCAAAAATTATATATAAAATAAAAATGGAAACTTGTACACTGTAGAATGAATTAGAATTTTAAATCGAATAGGTTTTTATGGAAATGAACAATATTATGTAGTCTGTCCGTTATTTGAGTAATTGGCAGAATCGTAGCGGCCATGTTCAGTACCTTGTGTGGACAGTTGGTATAAAACGGCTCAGCCAATTTTGAAATGATGTTGATATGTTGGTGGCGTTGAACTGTCTGTGGCTACAATGGGTAAGGTGTCTTGGTCGTTGACCATATGTACCCATTTGACCAGGATCACGGTTTAGATTTTTCAAATTAGGAGCAGTAGAATTGGACATGGAATGGAAAACGTCAGTCGAGAAAAGCAGCCTACTTATTGGGGGAAGGGAAGGTCCACTCTGGATGTCGCGATTGAAGGGGTGTCCGTAATATAGTGGCGAGGGACACACTCACTAACTACGCCACAGGTCCAGAGTTATGAGCTGAGAGCATAAGTTATCTTTGCCGTGACCAGGGCGTTCTCCGCAGGCCGTCCATCCCCGTTGGCTACGCCGCCGCCGAGGCGGTGGCGGCTCCAACGATCCCGGGCGGTTTACTGCCTCTATAATCCACCACCTGATTTGTATTCCATTATAAGGCCGCGAGGCCACGTCACCGTTGCTATATCAGTTATTAATGGCATCGTTTTACGTATTCTGGGTTGCGCCATGATTCTTCGCGCCTGTCCCATGGGTACAGTCCGCTCCGATGGAGCCTGCGGCGAGAGCCAGGTCACGAAGTCAAACCACATCGGTTAGCGTACGTACTACATCCGGAGAACTATGTACTATAGAATGTTGGCTATGAATTCCAAGCATCCTCGGACAAGACTACGTTTGCGGATAGAAAATATAGAAGCCTCGTTAATTGCTGCATTCCACTACTGATGTAAATCGTAATTAACGTCGTGTTATGTCGAGAGACTTAACGCCACTATTTGTGTTTCCTCGTGTACAGATATCGAGAGTCGTGAGAATAATCAGGAAGAAAGAACCGATGGCAGATCTTCAGTAAACAAGATAATTCAAGTTAAGGAAACGTGCATTATGTGCAAACGTTACAATAATATTTGCGTATTAGAAATTACACAGTTCGAACAGTAATTAAAATATATGTATTGAAGTAATAAGTAAAACTTAACGTAATTAGAATATTGGTATTGCATATAAGATTCAATCATGAAAAATCTATAAAAATAATATTTATTATTAACTGACAGTGAACATTTTAAAGTTATATAAACAAATGATTGGATGGCTTCCTCCTTGATAACTTTTCAAGACTTTGTTTGTGGAAATGTTTGTACGTGTGTTGTGTTTTATGAGAAATATAATTCTTTGTAACTATAACACAAAAATGTGAAAGTGGAATTTCTGATTATGTCAATGTTTTTTTTTCTTTCATAGACCCATACTTTTTATTCACTTTTGATTTTGAATTTTTTCTAAGAAATGCAAGTACAGATTTAAACTTTTAACAAAGTTTTTACAATCGTGGACCCACATACGTTTTGTTCGAAAAACTCTCCGAAAAAGGTCGAAACGTCAAAAAGTGTTGGAAGAAGTATAAAAGTGTCTTATAAGAAAAAGTCAGAAACTATTAACATTGATAACTACGTACCTGACGTATTCCTTTAAGTTTCTGATTGTTTTGACAGATTTAGAATATCATTTGACAGCGATATCATTAAATGGAAATGAATAAAAAATTATGTGCCTCCATGAAGAAAATCCGATTTTCGTAGCAAAGTATAATCTAACGATTAAGCTGCAACAAGTGTTCGGAATCAGTGATACTGAGTGATACTCGCCCTCGCCCTCGCCCCCGCCCCCGCCCCCGCCCTCGCCCCCGCCCTCACCCCCGCCCTCGCCCCCGCCCTCGCCTGCCTTCCCCTTCGCCTTCGTGGAATTGCACGCCACCTGCGCACGCGGCCGCCTTGCTCGCTTTGCTCGGCGCACGCGTGGCGGTCTTGTTGCGCGTGCAGGAGCTGCTTTGGAGAGGATGAGGAGAGGTGGCATTAGAATTGAAGATTATAATTGTAGGCGTTAAGGAAACGGTGGAATTGCAAATGAAAGGTATCAAGGTTTGTTGTTGTTTTAAATTTTCGAAGACATCTTTGTTATTTTAATATATTTTGTAAGCTACAGCGGAAAGCTTTACTAAGTAACTGTACTTTCTACAACACGTAGAGTTCGAATTTAATAATTACTGACTCAGTTTGCTTTCGTAATGCATTTTTTATTTCCGTTTTAAAAGGGCGAATCACCTTTATATATTTGCAGTAGGTAGTGAAAGCGTTTCTGAAATTAATGTAGGTATTATTGTTAGAACAGATGAGGTAGCTGTTGCAGTCCACATTTCGTATACTCTGTGAAACTACTGGGGATCCGCGGGGGTCCGCGTTGATTTCTTGTGAAGTGCAAGAAAAACTGCTTTAAACGAGCTTTGGGTAAAGGTTCAGTTCACGTTCATGGTAGATACTCATCTCTGCAGAACTCTGAAAAGAATCGATGCTGGTGTTCTGTCAGATGAAAATACTTATCGGGTTAAAAACGTTTCACGAGATGACAAATGATTCAGCGGCTAGCTTGCAGATAAGTTTGTGCGGGGACGATCCTTCCTCGCAAACACCACTTTACTGATAAAATATATAACTTGGAAGTGGCAGCGCTGCATAAACACTACTGCCGCTGCTTACTTTGGGGGGAAGTCCATTCCGCGAGGCGCGGGCCGCTGTTGCACGGCGCGACGGCGCAGCCACTCGGCCGCGGCGCCGCGGGGAGTTGGAGCCGGCCCGGCCAGCGCTCTTGCTCTGCCGGGGGCAGCGGTGTCGGGCGGCGCTGCGATGCGATGCCACTTTAGGTGTGAAAAATATGATGGAGCAATTTTTAAGTTAACGCCTAATACACCCACACTCCACGAGATGACACAAAGGCAGACGACAGAAATTAGGCCAAAAATCTCTTGTGTTTTAAGAACGCTTGAGCTGTACTAAGATCGTCTCCTAGGAAACTTTCATTGTCTAGTTGAAAATTATCGTAGTTGCGGAGTAACTTGTGTCGAATGACAAAGTAATCGTTTTGATGAAGGACGTTTTACACTGCTCGTGTCCTGTATCGATGTGCACTTGCCGATAATTTGGAGATTTGTAGCAGATGAACATTCAGAAATGTTGTAGGCGAGTATTTACTAGGCTGTCGGGGCCGACGTTTCGGTCGCCATTCTGTGACCTTCGCATTACGCCCTGAGGAAAGTCGCAGAATGGCGATCGAAACGTCGGCACCTTCGCCATGGACGCGGCGTCACCCGGACAGCCTAGTAAATACTGACACCGGCCGCGTAAGCATATGCTCCCACGTTGGAAGCGTGTTTGCAATGTGTGAGGTAATGTCCTTAGTTGGCCCTTTGTGATATATCTTTGCTAATTTAAATTGCGTTTTCACAATCTGCTTTTTTTTTTTTTTTTTTTTTTTTTTTTTTTTTTTTTTTTTTTTTTTTTTTTTTTTTTTTCCATAGTAAAAATGTCTGCTCATCCGATTGAAAATTGTGTGCTCATAAAATGCACAGTATTCGTGAAATTTTACCGGTAGTTTCTATTTTTTTAGGCAAATGTGTTGTAAAAGATGAGAAAGAAATTAGTCTCTGTGCGGTCGTCTCCCTGTGCGGTCGTCGTTTGCAACGAGGCCGAAGTTGAACTCTAAATTCGAACGAAGACTGAAAGGGAGAACGTGCGCAATTATTGGACCGCCCACGTTCCTCCCGCGGGTCGAGTGGGACTCCGACGCGGGCTGCCGTGAAGGACCGGTGACTCAAGAGTTCGAAAAGGCCTCCTCCGGCCGCTTCTTGTTTCGGGCGACTTGTGGAACGGACCGCCTTTGCCACGCGGTGTGGGCGCGCCGCCGGCGGCGGCGGCGGCGGGCGACGGGCCAGCGGGCGGGCGACCTACGTGCGTCGGCCGAGAGGCGCGGGCGACACGCCCACTTCCGCCCCCCCCCCCCACATCTGGCCCCGCGAGAGGACGTCACTCCGCGTATGTGATCGTGTTTGTTGCGTTCCTCACGCGCCGCCGGTCACGGTTCGTCTGCGAGGTCGTAGGCCGGATAAAATGTATGCGTTGCCGCCGCTTATCCGCTCCGGCTTGCGCAAGAGATGTCATAAATTGACATTGAACACAAACGCCGTTTGGGAACGTGCGTGTCCTACGCACTGATTCGTGTCAACCTCTGTGCTTCGGAAAGCTCAGTCGGGTTTGGGTAATCTTCCAGACAAAATTCACAAACTTTTCTTAGCAGCGTTCTGTCTTGGCAAATCGTGTGGTATATCAGAATAAGTTATCCAAATGCAGTTTCAGACAGTTTCTGGCCCTAACTGAATATTTGAAATCTCAATTCTTTGTGTTTATGAAAACAAGAGATACATTGTTTTATCTTCCGTATACGAATTGCTACCCTGACTTGCAAAAGCAAGAAAGAACTCGAATTCCTTTGGAGCGCAGGCGATTAGTTGATTCGTTTCCGGGGCGTCATTTATCCCGAAGGTGTAGAGCTCGTTTGATCCGGCGCCGATCTCCACCTCGGGTGTTCGCAGGCATCTCCGCCAGCGGGGACAAGCGCTAAGCTCCCGGCATGTGTGGTAGTGGAGTGCATGTTACAGTGAGGGATGAGGATAGGATAAGGTACGGGAAGGAAAGGCCGCGCGCGGTCCGTGGCCTGTTGCTACGTTAACGTTTTACTCGGAGAAAATTACCGAACAAAGAACAGCTGTCCACTAGAACTCTCCAGACAGAGGCTGAACGCGACATAGGTATCTACGTAGTGGCAAAAATCCGCTATCGAGACTAACCCTTGGGCCTCCCGATCACACACTGTGTTGCAGCAAATGTTGCCCTGAGCCATCTCGGCCGGTCGCTCGTACGATGTCTTCTGCCGCCGGAAACTTGCCTTCTGTGTGTTGAGTCTTCGTTTTTGGTTTGTTGCTGTTGCTCTTCTTTAGGGGCAGGATGCGTGGAAATGAATAAAAAATTAGAAAATAATTGCTATTTTCTATAACAGTTTCACGAGTTCACGTATAATACGACATTTCGTCTAAGCTTGCCTCTACTTCGTTAACGCATGGTGATTTTTGCTGTTTACCGAATTGCATACTATTAGGCATGCACGTAGGAAGACATGTTTTCCTGTTGCATCAATAGGTTGCTGTTTTTATAGCTCATTGCTGTTACAAAGAGTATAAATTTCTACAGAGAATTCCAATGAATGCCTTTGTACGTTATAGCTTATTTGTAGTTTGCATAGTTCGATGTTCTGACTGAGACCTTTCCATGACGTAGGGTATCACGTCTTCAAGACAAACAGAAGTAATGTATCCCCACTGAAATAAAAGAAATGAAAGATCTTTATCTTCCTGGATGGTTTCCAGAACGAGTAGGCGACGACATAACTTCCCTGGAGCTGAGAGCGACGTTGTGTGAAGCACCTTGTTTTTCTGGAAATGTTCCCGAAGCGTCCTTATTAGAACCGCTCGCTCTCGTTACAAATGTTCTATTTTTCTCGTTCGGGGATCTTTATTCGTAATGTTTTGGCTTTATTCGATAAAATATAGTGTGCATTATCCCCCCCACATGTGATGCTTTCGTTTTCAGATAATATTTTGGCTTATTGATACACTGTTTGGATCGATACTGAAAATTAATTTAGGAAATGTTCTTGTACTTTCCTGTTTGCCCATGAATATTAGAAATGAAAGAACAAATATAAACTAGCTCTCAGTTGTTTTCTTTATTAGGAAGGCTCTCATTTTATCCTCAAGATAGTGGCAGCCAAGCTCTAGTCACTAATTTCAAGTTCATTGAACATGAAATTACTCTCCAGAACAAAATTCATTGAGTGATAACTGGAATGAAGATATGTAAATAACGAGCCCGGCATTATCATTTAGTAGCTCCAGATGCAGGTTTGGCTTTGTCATCCATCTGATCCTGTTATGAAATTTTTGAATCGTGAAGACGTTCGTAAGAAGTGTCTCAGACATTGTTTCGGCCGTGAATCGCGTAAAAGAGCGCACGGTGGCAAAGGATTACACTCGGCACCGCATTTGAATCGGCGACGTCGAACAACATTCACAGGCTTTCGCAACTGTCCCCGAAGCGTGTGCGGAAAGGTCCCTGATGACGGGGGGGGCGCGCGAGGTGGCGGGGCGGGGCGGGGTGGGGCGGGCCGGGCTGCAGGCAGCGGCGCGAGCGCTCCTTTGTGCGATTGGTGAGGCGGCGCGCGCCAATTGACGCGTGGACCGCGAAACGGCCGATCAAAGCCCGCGCGCGCTTCCGTCGCCGCCGATTCAATCACTCCCGTCCCCCTCGCTCGCGTGCTCCTCGCCCGCATTTCCCGCCTTCCCCTCCTACCTGTCCTCTTGTCACTTCATTCCCCCCAAACCCTTCCCGTATTTTGCATTGATTCTTTATTTCTATTTTATTTATTTTGTTTCATTTTTAGATATGTTCTGAAGCCCGTTTTGTGGTGTTGGGCGTTTCGTTACATCCTATGCTATTTCTCATGCCATGAGATATTGAACGTACTTACCTAGTAGTGCATGTACAAGCACATACTCTGTAGACGGAATTGTTTTGTTTATTCTGAAGTGTTTCTTGTTTTGTAAAAAAACGTGATGTTCGTTCTTGGGAGTTTTATGCCGTTTTTCCATCACCGACCTCGTCTCACTTTTCTCTTTTGCTGCCAGTGCCAGTCACGTTTTTCGCATTTCTCGCGCCCTCGCCTCTGCGGCGTCGCCGAACGGCAACAATAGAAGTGGATATGGAAGTTGGTCTCGGCGCCTGCGACGCGACGCGACGCGACGCGCCGGGCAGGCACGTCCCGCGGCCACGACCACCACGCCCCGCGGCCCCAAGCGGAAGTGCCGGTGACGCCCCGCCCCCTCCGTCCACCTTCAAGTTCTCCACAACCCCTCCCCCTCCCCCTCCCACGCCCCTGATCTTCTTTTCTCCTCTCCTCTGCACTTCTCCACCTCCCTGACAGTCACATTCCTCGAGCCGCCCGCTTCCTCCGTTCTTCGTCCCCCTCGACTGCGCCCGTCGCCGCGGAGCGCGGCGTGTCCTCTGGGCCCAGCGGGCGTCGACTGCCCTCGGCGCTGTGGAAGTGGAAGCGGGGGCGGGGGCGGGGCGCTCCGGAGAGGAAGCTCTTCAAAGTTTTTGAATGTCCTCCATTTGCGCGGCCGCCTCGCTGAAGGGGCCCGGATGCACCGAAATGAAACCGCAGCTCTCCTCTGCGCCCCGGGGCGCTTCGCTGCCTCCGGCCCCTTCCCTTGCGCCTCCACTCCCCACCCCCCACCCCCCACCCCCCACCCCCCACCCCGAGCTCTTCGACGCCGCGCCGAGTTATCGGTTTGCAATGTTCCTGGGCCCCGCGATAGCGGATTCTTACAGCGAATCGAAAACCAGATATTGCTGCGAGACCCAAGTTTGCACGTGCAACAGAGAAGGGAAACTTTCTTTGCTCATTTTTACGTTACCGTGTTAATCTGAGTAGGCCGTGATTTTCAGGAAACAAATGAATCCCTTCGGAGACAGTACTTTGATTAGTGTAGTGTTCGAGAAACAATGTTAAAAATCAATCCTGATCGTCATTATATCTTTACAGTAGTTAACAAGTTCCTTACCGCGAAGACTGCAAACCTGCACGTGAATATTTTATAAATGAAGAAGTGGACGTTTTATTGATAAGACTCATCAGACTCGTGAGCCTTTCTTGGAACACAGACGATGGCTCCGCGTATTGTTCGCGACGAATATTGGACATGTTCGTGAAGTGGGTGGAGCACAGTGGACTGGAGAGAGGTGGAATCACGTCATGGAACACGTCTTCAGAGATGTGAAAGATATTGAAGGATGCTCGTGTACACGTCCATTTTGTTGAAATATTTCGTCAGCCTGTGAAGCGTGGAGAGAGAAGCAGAGAGACAGAGGCCTTGTGTTCCATCTGTTATCTTTCTGGAAATCCCGATCGTTGTGTGCGTCGATACGAGTTCGCAGTCTGTTTTCCAACGAGGAAATGGAAAGCGCTGGCTATCAGTCTCCCAAACAACGCGCCGGCCGCTGCGTTGCTCCGTGGGGCGGGCGGGCGGGCGGCGCGCCGGAATCCGCGCATCCGGGTGCGCGGGATCCGCCTTCCATCGCGCCCTTGTTCCCCGGCCTGGCGCCGCGGCGCCGCGCCGCTGCCAAGTGGGGCGAGGGCGACAGGGAGGCGCTCCACGCTCTCTCTCGCACACACACATCGCGTGCCCTACGCTACCGCGCTGAAAGGGATCAACTGATGTCACTGCAGTGCCGCTGACCGGGAGGTCCTAGACGCTGCGCCAGGATTTTCAGTAGCTGTTTGGAGGAGAATTATAGAGGATGTCTGCTCTCATCGGTAGTTTTCCGTGGTTTCTCGGATCAGTAACAGGCGAATGCCGAAGCAGTACCCTACCAAACAGGCCACGGACCGCACGCGATCGTTTATTCTCCCTTCCTTGCCCTACCCCTGTATGTACCCTCACTAACATGCATTACACTGTCTCACATTCCGAGAGACCGATCGGAAACTTGTACTTCGATTTATTTAGAGATGCCCTTGCTAAGTCATCAGCTGTTACGGAGATCCAATCGGGAGCTTACACGTCAGTAGTGACGTCACTATGGTGACGTTCAACCTCCAGATGCGACGACACCGCAACGGCTGGGGCGATGCCCCTCTGATGAGAGATACATGGGCAGGAACACCTCACTAGTCGATGAGTGGGTCGGCACCGTCTCTTGCCATCCACCGGAGGAAAATCACCGCTACCTCTGGAGTTATTCTTACGGGACCAGGACTAATGACCTTGGCTGTTGACGCGCCCGGATTCATCTATCAATGAATCAACAGTCATTGGGTTATTCCGTAGAGGAGCTAGGTGACGAAGCCCTGGGAGGAGCGTCGTGAGTGGGGACGGGGACGGCGGCGCCGGCGAGGCGGAGAGTGCCGGGGATGACGCGCGTCGGCTGGGAGGCGCTCGTGGCGCCTCGCTAATTGATTCCGGGCTCTGGCGGTGGGGGGGGGGGGGGGGGGGGGGCGAGGGTCCCGCTGCGGTAGATCGGCCGAGTAGGCTGGTGTCGGGTGAGCTACGGGATACTTACTTCGCGATCTAAATGGATGGCGAGTTCCGTTGCATTGAGTTTCTTACTGAATTAATTTTGACATGCAGTAAAGTTTCTTCTTGTACTAAGGTAGTACGGCAATTTAAAGAAACACTTTTTTATTCCTGTAGTAATCCTGCTTTGTATGCTGAAAATTATATTCAAGATTCAACGTAAGACATTTTTAGTTGACAATGGGATTCTTAATCAACGTGGGATGACAATTGCAAAATGAAATGTAAATCTAAATGCCTCGTAGCTGTAAAGTCATTTTTTAGGCAACGGATAGAAGTACTTTCAACTAGGTGCCTTCGGGTGCACTGGAAAAGTGGTCTCACCAGATCTTTGAGCAATACAGGAGATGAGCATATGTTAGTCGTGACTGTAGATGTTGGTTTCCTTAGTTTTGTCGACTGAGGTGTAGGGATGTAAAACTCAAGCAGCAGCTAGCAGTTGGGCGGTGGAGATAGATAGTTCTTTAAACGTGGGCGGTGGAAGTGAGGTCATGGTTGCAAAATACCAGCAATATACGTACATTTACTATCAAACACCAGCTATCTGTCGCAGAGAGCGAAGTGGAAACGAAAAGTGATCATCGCAGGTTTTGAAGAGAAAACCGGGAAGAAGCAGGAGGACAAGAAGCGGATGGGATGTTGGGCGCGGAGGCAGGGGCGGAGACGATTTATGCAGCGGCGCGGCCCGAGGCGAGGCGGCGCCGAGTCGCCTTCCCTCCACCTCCACCTCCACCTCCTCTGCGCGGCGCCATCCGCACCCTCCGCGCCATTTGTGCCTGCTGCGGCAGAGGCGGTCACTCCCCGACGTTGGATGTCGCCGTGCTCTGTTCTACCTGGGCCCCATCTGCTGGCGGGATTATACTCTATTATTAGAGCGGCGATGCCTCTAGGCACATTTATATTTGGCGCAGGTGGAGCGGGCGTACGAAACTACTTCCGCTTGGCGAGACAGATATGAGATACGGCTACGGCCGGCCCACTAAATGGATACCGGGAAGTCATCTCGTTTGCGAGGTCTGGTTTAGTGGATACCGAATATTTAGGGCTCAACATATGAAACATGAGTCGTTAATTTCGGCAGACAATATTGCATGTTATCATTGGGCGCAACGACTCCAGTAGGAATTAAATTTTATTTTTAGATTTTTTGATTAATGTAGATTAAATGAAGATCATGTGACGATTTTACAACAAAAGTTTTGGTCTTTGTCATGTGTTTTTTACACTGAACAAAGTCACGAATTTGCCATCGCATTCGTAACGTTTGTGTTGACGTCGTTGTACACTTGTACCTCGAGTCCGACATCCGTCACGGAGTGAAATCACGTGGTCCAAGATCTCGCGATGAGACGTCGCTCGTCTCATTTGAATGTCCGTTGACGTCAGCGCCCACACGTGCGACGTGCCCCCGCGTTGTCTGGGCGATCGCCTGCCGCGCTGGGCCGCGGCCGTTGCCCAAATGCCCTGTACGGGTTTCCTTCGGGGGCGTTTGCATTTCGAAGCACCAGCAGAGTGAGTAGCGTGCTAGCCCCGCTTTCTACTCTAGCAATGCAGGTTTAATTTGAAATCTGGCATGCAGTAAAAGTCAAATATATTGACATTCTGACGGGGGCCGGTGAAGGCGGGCGCCGGACGTAGAATCTATGGGTCGAAAGATGATGTTTGTTCCTGATAATAGTATGTCATTCGTATTGCGATGTTTTTTGTCAGAAGGAAAGGTTAAATATTACGCTGTTTTGTCAAGTAAAAGCAAGTAAAGGAATTCTTATCTCGCCCATGATTAAGTGAAAAGTGATGTGTGTGTTTGCAGACTTCGCATTTATCGAAGACGGTATTCTCGGCACGGCACGTGAGGCCCGGTCGAAGAGAAAATGTGGAAGGTGCGGGGGGCGGGCGTCCTTGGGTGGCCGGGGCGCGCGTGAAGTGCGTCCCAGAAACGAGCGGGTGCGCAGTGGCTCGGTGGCCCTCGCCGCGCAGCCTTGACCCGCTGACCCGGCGCTTTCGGCGACTCGACTTGACTCTCGACTCGGCTCTCCCTCTCCAGTTACCTCTTGCAAACGTATTGCTGTTCCCCTGTGCTCCTCTCCAGTTGGACTTCATTGCAAAAGCAGAGCGGGAAGGGGACTTCTTTTGCGCTCGTCCATGTGAAGTTTAGCCCGCTAGCCACAGTCCGTTCAGTTTTCCTTTTCACAAACACTTCTGTGGTTTGTTCAATTTTGCTCTTTCTGTTCTGTTTTAAAACACTTTTATATAAATTTATTTTTTTACAGTATTCAGTTGGAAGTTTGTTAATTTTTCTTGTTTTCTTTCTGTGATGTGTTCTTAAAATCGTTTGAACTAGTAACGATTTGTAGGTGAGGAACTCCATCTCGATCGTTTTCGCTCTTTTCCGACGATTCGGAGTGCGAATGCAGAGATGTTGAGAATCGTTTGGTTTGTTCCTGCCAGTAAAATTAGCATTACACCTCCTCCTCCCGTGACGCTGTTTGCATTTTGAATTGCTGATCCTGAGTTATAAAATCTAACTGGGTCACCCCTGCGTTGCAGTCGCCGTCGCATCCGCGAGCGCTTCTTGCGACGGGGAGCCATTGCCCATTCCGCGAACGTCAGGTCGGGTCGGGTCGGGTCGCGTCGCGTCGCGTCGCGTCGCAACGGAAGCCCTCGCCCCCCACACACACACACACACACGGCGGGGCCGTTGCCTCGCGATTCTCCCATTAACATTTAACGCGGAGCGCCCGCCGCGCCGCGCCGTCGCCTGGCAAAACACGCCCTCCCACCCCCTCCTGCAGGCGGCGGCGGCGGCGGCGCCCGGGGCGCGCGTTTCGTATTCGTCGTGCGCTCGGCGCCGCAGCAGCGACAGCTGTGCCCGCCGCACCTGTCCGCCGCCCGCGTTTAATTGCGCCGCTAATGAGTTCCTCGGTTTAATCCCGCCCGGCTATTTTTGCGTGGGCCGCTGGCTCGCGGAAGCGGCCGCTGAGAGGACGTGTGAAAGGGCTAGGCCGGCAAATGGCGCATTCTTTTATTAAGACGCGTGAACTATTGTTTGGATCTATACGAACGATATGGAAGGGCAGATGGTCGCGTTGGCGTCCGCTCTCCACTAAGATGTGTGAAAATCCCGTAAAAGGCCTTTTTCTGATATTTTGTGGTAGGGAACGGCAAACCGCGTTTCCCACATGGCCTTAAATTACAAATTTAAGAAATTTCCGAATAATGCGGAGATTCAGTTCTGTGTACTTGCCAACATTGGATGAATTTGTTAAAAGAATATTTGTGTGAATGCTTTACAAGAAATATATTTTGATTTTCTTTATTCTCAATTTCATTTATAACATTTTATAAGATTTTTCAGCTGTTTGGCCGACTAGATGCGTGAACGCTAATGAAAATGTACCTTTTTTTCTCATTCCCATCAAAAGTTGTCTTGTGAAAAGATTTAATTTTGTTTACTGATGAATGTGCATGATTTTTAAATAACGACCAGAATATCTGTGAAGCTGCTTGTAACTATACATGATTCTCCGTGATGACGGCTCATCAATAACTGTTGGCGGCGGGGCTAAGGAGCCAAGCCGCGCTTGCGCTGCCGCCCCCGGGAAGCGGCAGCGAATGCTCGTGGCGCCTCGGCGAGCGCGGTCGACCTTCCTTCTGCGGCGACGTGTCAGTCTTAAATTAAGACGACAAACAGCGACATTTTAATCATGTAGATCTATTCTAGCTTTGGTCTATAAAATATTTGTAGGGCTTTCTAATTTTGCAGATCAGGGCAGGAAGCTGCATCAAATTTACTGGAGAATATCGATCTTATTAACATAAATCGGAACGCTAGTAATTTGAATATCGATTCTCGCAGATTCATTCCCTTTCACTTTTACACATTGTGGAACTCACTTCTGTAAGCTTCTGAATTAATAAGTGACTCCGACTTTTTTCTTCTCTCCTTCGGAGCAGAAGTATTGAGGTTCCGTTGTATTAAAGTACGGAATTATTTTTCTTATGAAACTCGAGTTTTAAAGTACGCTGGTAAAAGCGTAATTGTACAGAATGATATAAATAGAATTTTGTTTCATTTGTAATGTATTGATTTTGCCAAGCAATTAAGATTCAAACACACGCACAAAACCTCCTGAGGTAAAATATTAGCAGCGTTAATTTCTTTATACTGGCGCCAGGTGTCCAAGGGTGGCGGGTTGCATTCGGGGCTGCGGTTCGCGCCAAAGGAGGGTCTCGGCTGTTGACTCAGTCGAGGCGGCGTCGCGCCTTCTCGCCCTCGGGCGCTGGGCGCTGGGCACGGGGCGGCGCCGGCTCCCTTCTGCGCAATGGTGGTATTACGTATTTGCGGCTGAATGTGGAATGTGTGCGTAAGGGAAACGGAGCGGGAGACGGCTCGCTAATTACACTTCTGAGAAACGACATGATTTCGAAACGCTATGTAAACTACTGCATCAGCACCGAAAGCAATGACTTCATAGGAGGAAATTGAATGTGATGCAGTAGGTTACGCTAACCCAAGAAAAAAATGTGTGTACATTTCATTTAATGAAACGAAATGTGAAAAGGATTCTAATTCAGTTACAAATTGATTGCATTGAGCATTCTGCCGAGAATCGCCTCTATAGTATATTTGTTCGTACACATACACTAGCTTGCCTAGATATCCCAGGCAATTCGTTTCCATTCGCTTCCGAAAGAAGTGGCGGCCGCTGGAAGAGAAGCGCATTGGGTTGCCGAAGGTGAGCGCTGGCAATGGGCCGCGCCCGCGGCTCCTAAGACGCGGGTGGGCGGGCGGCCGCCGGCGTCGCCTCTACCTACCCACTCGTCTTCCTCTCGTACCCTCCTCAACTTGCATTGCTAATTCGTTTAATGCAAATCCACTCTCCCATCTGAGATCCGTCCATCGTTATTCATTCCGTCACTTTTCTACAATATGCTGTTCAGCATTTCGTTCTACTTTCCTATCCACGCCCAGCCGTTCGCTCTGGCTCCCTCTCGTTTCGTGCCGTGACACTGTCTAGTACCTCCGCAGTCCTACACTTTCGGCCCTTGAGGTTTGCCCAATAGTCTTGTCGCTTCGGGTATTATTATTATTATTATTATTATTATTATTATTATTATTATTATCATTATTATTACTAGCAGTAGTAGCTTAGTAGAAGTTGCAGCAACTTGCTGAATGACACTGCACAAGGCAGATTATAAATCCCGAAGACACCGGACTCCCGGAGTTTGGCTCTGCTTTTGTTGTTGCGCGTTTTCCCGCACTGACACGCAATCCTCTAATGTTCACTATGTGTAAGCTTCCCTGGACTATAGGTTTCGCGCAATCGGATTGCCTGCCTGGTCCTCCTCGTGCGCCGTGGGCGGGGCCGCCAGCAGCGGCTGCTAATCTCCGCCCGCTGCCCAGCGGACACGACTCGCGGAGAGGCCGAAGCTGCCCTTAGGCCGCTTACCTACGCCGCCACAGAAGCGCGCGCATGTCAATCATCAGGGCTCTTCGCCGACCCTCCGGCGACGACGGACAAAGGACCGCAGCAGGTACCTGCTTCGGTCCCTTTGTCCGTCGTCGGCGAAGAGCCCTGATGATTGACGTTCGCGCGCTTCTGTGGCGGCGTGGGCAAGCGGCCTTAGACGGAAGAGGTGCAGCCGCAGAGGGGCTCGTTTATGCGTAGAAAAACTGGTCTTCCATTGTCCCGCGGTATTTCCATGGGTTGTAAACTCGTTTCGGTCGACCTGTCTCCTCTTTATTTCGTGATATTTTATTTTTATATTCATGAATAATTAGTTCCTTGATTTAATCTTCTTTGTATATTCTAGTTTTTCTTCGAACTAATTTAGTTCCACTGTTTGTGCGACACCGTTTTTCATTGGATACTTCAGTGGAATTAAGTGTTTCTCTGTCTTGGTATTAGCTTACATTCCTACCAAAATGTTTTGCTTAATTTACTAAAATGTAATCTTAATAATTGTAACCATGGTTTTTGTGACATAACACGAGTGTTGCATAACATTTACTTCTATTTTCCTTTGTTTTAGGTGAGTACGCCATGGAGATTGGTCATTCTATGAGGCTGGCGTATGTGTGAGTACCAATAAATTGGCATATGGTGGAGGTCCTTGCATACTTATCGACGTACGTGTGATATGAATTTTTACTGATAAGGTCGGATTAATTTCGTTGGTTATAGTATATGCATATTGTGTAGAAGTAATGAAACGCATCCTCGATGGAATTCACCAAATTTCCTTTTACATTAACCATTAATTATCAAATATGACATGGATATATAAATAAATTTATCGTACAAACATTCAATATGTATCAGTTTTGTTACAATGGGTGGGGCTTTTTCTCTAGAACTGACATATAAAACACTGGAAATAGGAGCAGCATTGTTTTGTATGGCATTGTACTTTTACAATAAATGAAATTCCGAAAAACGTTTTGAAAGAGCGTGACGACGTGAATGTACTTGCAACGTTTCAAACAGAGCGAAAATGTTGGCCAATAATGGTAAACTTGATTGTGACAAATGTGAATGAAAAATATAAAAAGTAAAAAGTTCTAATAGCATAAGTCATTTATTAATTTTTCGCAATTTCCCTGTAACTAAAGTAATTTCAGTCAGCATCTGGGCATTAAACATTATCCATTTTCGACCTGGCCTGTCACCGAAGTTTATAAGTACATTCCGATATTTAAAAAAAACGATAATACCGGATGGCTTGCAAGAGGGCCGAGTTTGTTCTCCAGAGGCCTCGTCTGCACTGGCCACTGCTCGCGCGCCCTGGTCTGTAGGCGTTGCCGTAGCCACCGCCGCCATCGCCGCGTGGGTCTGCCGCGTTTTGTTTTTCTGTGGGCGCGGCGCGCAACCGGAGCTTCGTTACGGAGCCTTTGCGATCGACGATCTGCGTTCGGTCGCCATCTCTACGGATGAGGCGGAGGGCGGCCGCTGATGAATCGCGCCTTCGTTAAGCGCTGTTGGAACGGCTAAGAGGTTTGCGACCCGGTACCCGCTCTCCTAGTCGGCTTACGTCTGATTGGCGGTCCTGTCTTCGCTCAATATGTCGGATCCTGTTCTTTAATTCGGGTTTCCATAAATAAACCAAAAAAAGATCGTGGTTCTTTTTTATGCTAAGTCGGTTGGCATTGGCTTGGTTGCATTAATTCGCCGCGTAAAACCGATTTTCGAATTTTGCAGTCGTAAACCACCGGTAGAAATATCGTTACATTGACGTAAGAGCTACACTTAGTTTACCGCCATGGTCTTCTAGCTAGGCACGCATTCACATGTAAGTTATGAATCGTGTATTTCAGATACATGAAATACGCTGTTGACGAATGCTATTTTCTTATTAGGACGTGAAATTGTATAAGTGTTGCGTCATGAGCTTTCCCGTGAAAAATACTCATGATGAAATGCGTCTTACACTTAGTTGCTTAGTTTCTTTAGTAAAATATCTATCTCGTTTGCCCGAAATACATATTGGTTTAAAGAGCAGTTTTCCGTGGCCTGCAGCGCACCTGGCCTAATGCCCACGCCTAAACTTCTGAAGTCATCATTCAAAAGGGCATTAGCCTCACAAAGTCTGATGCGTCAGCTATTTTTAGGTTCCTTTTCTCGGAAGGCATAAAAGAAAAATGAATGCCACCTACCCGTTCTTCCTCTGCATAACAGAGGTGAAATTCATTCGTCTTAAAGTTGCGTTCGTCTATTTGCATGTCACTGCGTATCGTGTAATGCGAAGCATCATCATCAGCATACGTTGATGCCGTATCTCTGCGCTCGTCCTCTCGTGGGGGTGGCGACGGAAGCGTGGGCGGGGAATGCGGTCAAGGGTTCGGAGCCGCAGCGTCCGCGCAGAGCTGTGTTCTGGCGACGGGAGGACTTAGCGCAAAAACTTAATCCTTCTGTTTTTGCCTCCCCGCTCCCACTCGCCTCCGAGTAGTCGCAACCTGGCCACTTTTTTCGTCGCCGCTTGCGCTCGTTCCGTCCGTTGACGTGGGCAAAAAGGCACCTAATCCGTTTTTCCGCTGTTTTGTGCGGCAAGACCCGTGGCCGAGGTAGAGATTGACGGGTTGGGCGTGGACGCCGCTCGTTCCAACACTGTGGCATTTGTCGCACTTTCTACGTGCTCATCGGGTTGTTTGCATCTGTGTCGCTTTGAAAATACTTCGCAGTATTGAGTATTTCTGGCATCTGGTATCTTTGCGAGAAGACTTTCCATTCTTACAGTTCGGTGTGTTTGGGTTTTACGATAATATTTTGTGCCATTCTTTCGTTCGCCGATTATATGTTTCGTGACTCGCAGTCGTTTTGTTCTCTTGAGCAGCAAATTAATGACCTTCTTTAAACATTAGCCGTGGCGTTAATTATTTCTGGATGTCTCCGTCAACAATTTCCTATGGATCTCTGAAAACGAGGAGTTTCTAAAATTTGGAGAGTACTTGTGGTCTGCTCGAAAGTAAGCCGTAGTGAAACAAGTAATTTTTGCAATTGCTGATCTCGGTATAATCATAACCATATCGTGAAATAATCTTTGCGGGCCTCTGTAGCTGGCGGATGCGTCGCCCGTCCGCAATAATGAAGGCCAAGCCGGGATCAGAGCGCCGCGCGAACGAACGCCTCGGAGGCGCCGGCCGGGGAGGGGGCGTGGCCGCCGCCACCAACAGCTCTCACTTGCGCGGGACGGAGGAGAGGGAAAGTTATGTGATGCTGCGCGAATTACAGGTCCCTGGAAACGAAAAAGTGCATAAATGCAGTTACTAAATATAGATGAAGAAAAAATCCTCTTAACACATGGTGTAGCCAGAATCCCTGTTTTGTGGGTCCTTATAATCTGAATATCGATTGACGACAAAATATCTTCCCGTCAGAGCGGCTAAACCGTTCAGCAGACGTTCTTCAAGATAATATTCCGTAATCGATCTGCCTGATGACGCGGCCCCTTCAATTTGAAACCGATATTTTAAATTTAGAGTAACTTTACATGAAGCTCCTGAGACATTTTCCAAATTATAATTACTATCATTATTATTAATAATAATAATAATAATAATAATAATAATAATAATAATAATAATAATAATAATGAAGGCTCCGTTGTTTTTTTACTAAATTTTGTCGGAGTATTCTTACAACTAAAATATTAAAGATACGGAATGTTTCCCTTAATGAAACCTGTTACTTAAAGATAGATTTTGAAATAAGATCGTGTACAATTTTTCGAAAATTTGAGTGCTTTTCGCGTAATTTTGCGAGAAAGTACGTGCTGTTTAAGACCGCTTATTTGAAGTAGGGAGACGTGGGAGAATGTCGGAGCAGTTGGGGTTGCGCGGGCGGTGAGGAGGCGCCGCGTCGGGGCGTGAGAGTCGTCGATCGTTGTCGTTCGCGCAAGTGCGGCTTGCGTGTTCCGACGTACATCATCGGCTAACGAAGCCGCTGCTGCCCTCTGGATCGCCGTTCGGCTGCATTCGCGGCGTGAAATAGTGGCGTAGTGTGAAGTTGCTCGTATTTCTCGCGTTTGGCAACACGTGTCCAGTACGTACGAAAGTTCCATGTCATAATGCATGAAGGAATGGTAAAGGCTAGCTTCCCTTGGAAGAAGAAAAAACGTGCGGATCACAGGAGTAACATTCTCATTCCGACTTAGTTAATGCGGAGATTTTCTTTCACCATCTCCCTGTGACACGCGCGGGACACACAAAGCACCTGCTCGGCGCCGCTGTTTTTGGAGGAGGTCAAACCCCCTTAGTTGATTCTCTGGCTGCGTCTTGAAAGTTGACTCCGCCTTCTGATGAAGTACGAGCTTTCGAGAGAAATAGCGGCATTTTTCAGCATCCCCTCGGATGGTAACTGAATTTGACTGCAAGTGAGTAATGCAAGCGTGTCAGATCAGACTGATCAAATGAAAGTTCGTAATAGGCTGCGTGATAAACGCAAGAGTGCGAACTCAGACTAACACGTAATGCTCACGAATATAAGGAGAAGAGTTAAAATTCATTAATACCTAAATCTTTATGCAATAATTTTATTTTTAATTAAAGTTCGAAATATATTTTAATATTTAAAGTATGCAAAAGCTTAAAAGCATATTTAGCAATACATATATATATATATATATATATATATATATATATATATATATATATATATATATATATATATATATATAATAATTTGAAGGGGGTTTCGCAACCTCCCGTGCAGCTTGGAACGCTTCCAAATGACGTAATTAGCCCTCTGCGAAAGGTCGTTCCCGCCCGACGGAAGAAATGAAGAGTAGTAAGTCCCAGTTACAAGTGTGTGTGGTATTGTCGTCGCGTGCGGACGTGGTCGTGTGTCCTGGTGGCATCGCATTAGCGGACGTTAGCCGTGGTTTCGCCTCTCCGATGCTATCTGGCGCGAATGATTCACCGCGAGCTCTTTGTGTTGCTAACGCCCCCTCCCAGCCTACGCAGTCGCGGGCGCCATTGGACACGGCCGTGCACGTGTAATACGCGCTGCGACTGTGCTGCTAAACTGCAAGCCGATTGCTACAGAGCGTTTTGCGTCCCGAACGTTTTTGCCGGGTGTTTGCCTCTAGGGGGGGGGCCGAGAGCTAGATATTTTCATAGGTTTAATACAGTGTCGCATACTTACCGGTTTCTTCAGAACGTCGGATTTGAATTGAAAGAGTGCTCCTCGTGTTTTGAAATAAACACATTCAACAAGTTATTTTCTGTGGTAAAAATTACTAAGTTTAAACACGTGTTTGCTTAGTAGGTAAATATTTGATTTTCCGCGATTACGCGGAAAGATATACGTTAAAAGTAAATAAGAATAAATATATAGTACTTTTATTACTTGTGTATCATTACACCCCAAAGAAATGAGATTGTAAGTCGTTTCACAAGCTATACACGTCTTCGGGATTATATTTGGATTCTGTAACATCATTAATATGTCATCAATATTTTTACTTTGAAACTTAATTCTAACTACTAATGGGTTTGAGCTACTTCACTGGCTACAATAAATTATGAGATTTAATTTGTAACGTCTACTAGGTTGAATACACTGCTTTTTGACTGAGAAATAAATTGAGCAAGACCGGTCCTGAGGTCAGATGACGAGAGAAAATCTGAAATTTATAAAGTTCAGCAAGAGCATACTCGTCTTGCAATTGTGTATAAATATGAGCATAAAAGACGAGGAAATTCCGTAAGTTGTCTTCCGAATGGAAATCTTTCATTGTAATGATGGAGTAATAAACTATCCGGATCAGCTTAAGTAATTTGCGAGAATTTGGGCTGTGGTAATATAGTTAAAGCTCTAGAATTTTCTCAGTTTTAGTAATTCAACACATGGATTTCAAGTAGCATATTGCAAAAATATGCCTTAATGGAATCTCTTGAGATCTTTTGGGTAGTCCAACTTGTTCTTCTGCCTATCAAAATGAAATTATGCAGAGCTTTTCATGTAATACCTTTGACTTGCGAATGCTGAGAAATAGATATTCGCCCAACTGCTTTTGACTAATTTCGAGTACTGTAAACCAAGGTGATAGTTGAACTTTTCAGTGTACGTCTCACAAACTTTTGATCTGAATAATTATTTCGACCATGTACTAGCGCTAAGGATGATAGGGCCGAGAAAACACGAATTCTTGTGATTGGTACATTAAAAAAAAATGGCAGAAATTGGCTGCCGGTAAGAGCAGACGTGGCTGCGTCCGCGCGCGTTGGAAGCGTCTCGAACCCGGAGCCGCCGCCTCCACGCCCCCGCGCGTCCCTCCGCCCTGGCCTCTCCACAGCAGCTGCTTTTTGGCGGGGCTCGTGCTGCTCGCGTTCCACTTGACTTCATCGCTGTCATTCTGCTGTTTGTTTGCCCATAACGAAGTGGTCGTGTGTTTTTCTACTTTCGTTCATTAGTGCTCGGTCGATTGAACTCGATCTGCTGGGAGCAGAGGATGTTTGTTGTTGAGTGAAGATTTATGAGGTTGATCAATTGGTGGGATGGACCTTTCTGCGAGTTGAATGATGGACTATTTTAGTTGTTAGATAAGAACAACTCGTGAGATAACATATGTGTAATACTCAAACTCTCGAATATAATAATTAAAACTTATTGGATACTTATTGATTTTATTTCTAATTCTGAAAATCATCACTAACGATTGATACGAGATTATTGCAATTTCTCCAATTGATAAGAAGTATTAGCCGTCCTCCAATATCATCTTCAATAATTTCCTCTAAAATTGGATCACGTGTTGCAACAGGAGTAGTGTATGATTATCAATCCCCTTATCACAGTAATACTGATTGATATTGGAAAAGCAAATAAAGAATTCTCAAATATCATGCATATCGAGTGCTGAATTCATATAAAATACCTTCGGCTTTCCTGTTTGCTATATAGAACCAAAGAACTGGTACTGGCACCATCAAGCAATGATGAAATGCCTAAAAATTGAGGTATTGTGAGATAAGTGTTGCGAGATATAATTGAGAGATTCGGTGCGACGATTAATGAATGTAAACTCCATGTGAGATTCGACATTACAGTCTCGGGGCAGAGGAATTGCCGTCATTATTTCGTTTCTAGCAAGGTTCCGTGAAAAGATGCCAATTGCGGCTTTAATTGAGACGTAGGCCAAGTCTGTGAGCACCATGCAGAACACCCTTACAAGCTCTGTGCTTTGTCGGTGTCCTATCGCCCACCGAGTGTAACGCAGGCCTTCGCTAGCGCTAGCGCTGGCGCCGGCAAAGGCGCGCCGCTGCGCCTCACGCGCCGTGCGCCTGCCTGGATAGGCGGCGCCTAATTAATCGGCGGCGGCCATTTGCATAATGCTTACGGACGCGCGCTGCGAGAGCCTTCCGGCGTCGCCGCGCCCTGTGATTAATCAGCGGAGGCGGCGGTGGGCGGGGGAGGACGGCGTTTGGACGTCGAGTGCGCATACGAAGTTGGTTCCATGGTTCCGGATTCTGATGATCAGAGAGGACCTACTTTGGCTCGGAGGGACGCCGGTTCAAATGCGCTTCTCCGTCAGTGGAGATGCTGGCCACGCAGACGCGAAAGCCCCTTCGAGGGTTCTACGGAATGTTCTCGACTCGGTTCGCAATGGTAGTTCATACCGAAGAGTCCCAACACTCACTGTACCGATTTGAAGAAAGAAAAGAAAAAAAACCTCTGCATTCAACCAAACGTCGGTGGATATTAAATGCAGAGAGCCGTTGCCAACAGAGAGTGGCGTAGCGGCGTTGATGGCACACGGGAGAGGAGCGAGGCGTGGGTGGGAGATGGGGACCGCTTGTGCAGTTGACGACCTTTGTTACGTGAGGAGATCGCGGAGGCGGCCTCTACCCCCCCCCCACACACACACACACACACAAACACGCGCGCGCACGCACACCGCCGGGCGGTCGCCTTGACCTCCCGCCGCCGGATCAGTGACCGCGCTGCTGCGAGACCTTTCTGCAGCGGCTGGAATAAAACCGCCCGTGTTTGTCAGCGATTTGAAGGTCAAATCGGGCTGTGCGCTTCGAATTTTCCGCTGTCGTGCAGCAGAAACTGAGTGAGCAACATGAATGCAAAAAGATAACAGGCATATTAGAGAATGTAATTTCATGTGAGCTACTTTTTATAATTTTCATTTCGATCTTACGTTCTTTCATGTTGTCTGACAGTGATGCAAGTAATGATTTGCAAATTAAATTTGAACATCAATTATTTATTTCTTTTCAAATACGAACTTGGCATTCGCATCGAAGATTAAACGCAAGAACAATTCAGAGCATCTGTGTACCGTTGATGAAGTTACAAAGAAAGCAAAATGTTACAAGGCATTGCCTTTGATGACTGAGGTGTGTAATCGGAAAGAATCTTTGACAGGCCGTTGCCCGTGTTCATTATCTGCTTACGGAGCCGGGCAGTGTCGTTCAGAGTTCGCTTTGAAATACGACCTACCAGGAAGGCGCACACCTCGGCCGCATATTCTGAGCTGTTCGCATCGAACTCCTCTCCGGGGGACAGAATTTCTTCGACTGTAAGGATTTGAGAGAAATGGAGATTCACAACTCTGTTAATCCCTCTCATTGAATTGTGTTGTTACGAGAGAAGCAGCATCCGCGCCGCGAGCGCCGGCGAGGCGCTTAGGAACTTTCCGCAAGCAGGTGCAGGTGGCGCGCTGGCAGAGCCCCAGGGGGCGAGGGCCGTGGGCGGTGGGCGGTGGGCCGTGGGCTGCGGAGCGTCGCCAGCCGCCGCGCTTTAAATATAATAAAGCCCCGCGCGCGACTGCCGAACTGGGCCCGGCCCGCCCCGGCCCGGCCCTGCTCAGCTCAGCTCAGCTCAGCTCAGCTCAGCTATCCGATACTCGTGCGGCCTCCTTCCTATCGCTGTATTCGTGCACATTTCTCAGAGCCGAACGCAAGTACAGTACCGATCGTTCCCTGAGAGGAGGCTGGCGCGCCGAAACCGCTGTGTCGAAGAATGCTTGTTCCGGCCGTTATCAAGAAGAAATGATACTGTAATCCGGTGGGCCTCCTGTATCGGTCTGGTTTCTCGAGCACAGTCGCCACTAGTTGTGACTTCCTATACAAATACCACTTTTGTTAGAATCGTTCCTTCCCAGTCCAGCGATGACCATGCTTTTGTTTCACGCCGGGCCCCAATTTGCTTATTTCCTCTCTCTCTGTCCCTCTTATGTAACGCTAGTCCACTTATATCTACTTTCAATCCTCATCATCATTGCGCCGTTCCTGATCACTCCTCTTTTCGGCAAACTCTTGTGTCGTTTCTCCTGACTCCGCCACTTCATCCCGGTTGTCTTCGTGCTCCGCCCTCGCGCCTTCCGAATATGCTCCGTCTGCCGGCCTTCACGGCGCGGGCGGGCGCCTTTCCAGAGGCGCCCCGCGGCCTCGCGGGCAAACACGAGCAAAAATTAACTGCCGCTTCTCGGAAGGAAGCGCATATTGGCGCCCTCGGCCCGAGCGGGCCCCTCTGCCTCTGCCTCTGCCTCTGCTAACAGGAGCCTCGGATATTGACGCCGGATGATGGATGAATTGAGAGCACGCATGCCAAGCTATAAAGCACGCGATATTGTAGAAGAGTTTCTCCACATTTTTAGCCTTGATGGAACCCTTGAAAACATATCCGTGCTTGTATCTATTAATGTAAGTGCTCAGGGTGTATTTATCGTACCTTCATCGGTGATTGTTTACGTGACGAGAATATATATTTGGCACATTTAATCATTCTAAAAAGATTTTGAAACATTAAAAAAATGTAAATGGCTTAAGCACCTTCGATGTTCTAAATAGGGTACGATAGCGTTCTTTAAAGTATTAATTTTTATTTGTTCAAAATTTTTTTCTTCTATTTTTTTCCAACTAGGGTAGGACTGAAGTAAATTTCATATCGGATATAATACAAGATTGATATAAAATTGTTTAGGTTGTTCCCCTTCAAGTTCTTGGCAATAGAAAAACGTTTGTGTAAATTCAAGGTCTATACTGTAAATATTGTAACGACAATTTTCGCAACTTATAATAGGACAGTAAATTTATATTTATTAACCCCCACGGGTTTGGTTGTGTGACGCGTAGTAGAATCTGAGACTTCCCTGAATTTGCACTACCGATATCCCACGCGCCGACTGGCCGTAATACCCTCCGCCGCAGCTAACACTGCCACCCGGTTGTTTAATTACGCGACGCAGAAAAACGCGTCAGGCGTACATTACGCCACTGTGCCTGCGGAAAAAAAAAAAAAAAAAAAAAAAAAAAAACGATGCCCGAGTGATGTAATTTCGCGGTGGAGTGACGGGTGCGTTGTTGCGATAGACTCTCGGGAAGGGTGGCAGTCACCCCGCCTGGCCTCATCGAGCTCTACCCGACCCGAAGTCCTGCCCTGCGCTGCCCTGCGCTGCCCTGCTCTCCTTGGCCGCCCTCCCTCGCTCCGCTTGAACCCTCTTTCCTCGCTCAGACGCAACGAGCGTTAATTTATTATGGGTGTGGTGGCTCGTTCCGCGCACCGCTAGGTGATGTGGGTGGCGGACAGACATTCGGAAGTGGAAATCTCCCCCTCCCCGTGCGCGAGAGAACTAGGTCCTTCAGTCGACGCGTAATTACTTTCGAGTTTTGCCTCACTGGGTCACTCGCTGGGAAACTAAAATGTTGCTCTCTGGAATAGGTTTAAGCATTTCTTAGAAATTTGAGTTGAGAACCGTTTAGTTGTATTCCAAATAAGGAGTAATGTGGTTTTCTTTTCGTTGTTGGAAAAGTTATACACCGAATTTTATAACCTGTGGTCCGAAATGAACACCCCACAGTATGTTTGCGAAATTCGAGTTTTATCCCTACCGGGCTCGTGTGGCATAACGTATTTCGCCAATGGAGCTCTAAAAGTATCCAAAATGGCATCATCTCCTTCCCGGCGCCGACATTGCGCCCGACTGCTTGTCGCTGTCAGCGTCTACCCAAATTGATTTACAAACCTTGTCGTGGAGGCCGTAGCAGCGGTGATGGTGGTGGCTCACCGGCCGCCTGGCCTCTCCTCGCTGTCATGTCCGCCGCCTGCATCGTGCAATATGCAAGCGGAGAGCGGTAATCCTTCCCTTTGTCGGCTCAGCTGACGCTCGTACCGTCTGCCACCCACTGACCCCCGCCGCCCAACCCTGCAACCCACGGACAGACTCACCCGCCACCTCCCCTGCTCGCCTTTCGCCGCTGCGCGCCAGGGTGCGTCGTCTTGCGCCTCCGCGCTCTGCCGCGGCCGTCGTCACGCCACCTCGCGCCGGGCCCGAATATTGTATGAAGGCGGCTGGCACAGGAGAGCGCAAGGCGGCGGCCGCCCGGCCGTTTCAAGTGCGCGCTGAATAATGAAGCACGGCGGAAGGGGCGCGCGCCGCGCCGACGTCTCCACCCGCACCCCCCTCGCCAGCGGCTTGACCTTGCTCTCACCTCCCCTCTGCGTCCCAGTGCCCGTAATCGCATCCTTGCGCAATCTGTCTCTCGTTGTTCTGCCTACCCTTTTCTTATTTGCCTACGCCGGGTCGCGTCCATTGCCGCACAGAACGTGGATTCGTGTGAGACGGCTGCTTCGAGAGGCAACTCGATTCCCGCTTCGGAGCGCCAATTTCGCCTGATTTGCCGCTCCGACTCGAGGCGCTGGGCGCTGCTCGCAGGGCGTGCGGCACACGGTTGGTTCTAATAGGGCATCGCACAATGTTCGCAGTACGTTTAAAAAAATTACACTTTCGTGTACAGCATTGCTCACATTTTTAATTTTCATACTTTGCTTTGTACTTTTTTAAGTTTCTGAAGATAATCTCATTGTATAATACTGGTTTTGTTTGAGGGGAAGATGTCGATGTTCCTCTTATCAATAAAAAGTGTAGGAGAAACGGCTGTATCAATTTATTTATTTATTTATTTATTTAAAATTTACAGCCTTTCACTAGAAAATAAATTTTAAAAAATTCATTTTTTACTGATTCTTTATTACCTTCTATACGAGTTCTTTGTGTGTTATACAACTTATCAACAGGATCATGGATACGAGAAAAAAAGAAAACGAATGACGCTACGGGTCACTTTCTAAGAAGGGGTCTGGACGCGGTTTCTTCGAGACGTGGTTTCAAACCAGGATTTCGCCTGCTAGAACGAAGTTCGTGCGCCATTTCCAGACCGTGTCTCGAGACGTGGTTCTCAATTACAGACCGCGTCAAAGGCAGGTTTGAAACCACGGCTGTAGCAGAAAAGTGACTGGGAAAATGGAGTATTTTCAGCGAGTTTCGGCGGAGAATAAACCTCCATAGAGCACTGCACCCGCGAACGAGGGTCTTGCGGGATCGTAGCAACCCTCTCGAAAATTATACAGAAAAATAATTTCGAAGAAGGTATCGTTTTCCAAAAGAAACGACGATTTACTTGGCGGAGATGCTGCGACCTAACCTACAACACCAAGACAGAAGAGGCTTGGGGTTAATATTTTTATTTTATTACCAGTGATACTCCAGTTCCTGATAGTTTTTAGGTTAGTAATTGCCGTTTCACATGTATTTTCTATATTACATTTTTACATGCTAATTGAATGCGGATGTGGATAACCAGCCACCCAACAATACAAGCCAACGCATGAAACTTGTATGGTGCGAGTTGTATGTATAGAGAGAAGAAGAAAAAAACTGGCCATAACCTGTCGCCTCGTCCTCACCATTTCAAAATTTAATCAAGGAATATGCTAATACTGTTAAATCATATGTAGCTGTTACCATAATTGTTATCATGTACTGCTAGTATTACTATTAGTAGTGTCATTACTATTATTATTTTATAAGTAATGTTATCTATTATATTATTATTATTATTATTATTATTATTATTATTATTAAGTAGTAGCAGTAAAATCAGTATACCAAAATGAAACTGTACAAATCTTGAAATAAGTATTTTAAATTAAATTAAAGTAAGATAAATGTTCAACTATTTTGCTACTAAAAATAATTATCTACTATGTAATATCTTGATATATCTTTAACAAGTATTGTAGTATAATCTCTAGGCCAATGACCCCATCTTGATCAGGTTTTTTGTCAAGTTTCCCCGGTCCTTTCAGCAAATGCTGAGATGGCCCCTTGTTTTAATTCTGGACAATAAATGTAACTTCACTCGCTGTACTCAAGAAGATGTATGCAATTGTACTCCCTCTATATATATCATATTTGGCTTGGGATACACGATTGTAATTGTATATGTGACTCAATAATTATTATTTATTATATTACAAATATGTTGCTTTGCAATAAAATCACATCAAAAGAAATAAATTGTTTGGCCTCCTTTCACAGATTTTACGCCACTGGAGCATTCCAAATTGTAATAGGAGGCCTAGTGGGCATACATGAAAGTCAAGTGTGCAGCTTAATTCAGAATGTCTCTGAAGTTATATGTTCATGGATTCGCCAATACATATATTTCCCCCACAGACGTGATCACCCCAGAGTGAAGCAACGGTTCAGAGCTATCACGGTATATTATACTAACTTATATTTTTCCTTGCACATAGTACCCAAGGAGCATACTTGGGCAAAATGAATGTATATTTTATTTCACTGATTTCCTTATTGTACTCTCTTTCAATAGGCATAGATTTGTATATGAATTGTTTCTTCATAAACAATTACATTTCTTACACACTTTCAAGACTATTAACAAAAACATTGTTTTCACTTTTATTTATATTTTTTAGAATTTGTTTCTGAATTCACTTACAATTTAATCATCAGTTCTTATAAAAGATAAAATGAATATCCTCAGGCTTGAAAACAGCCCATTAGTTGAAATGTTTTGTGAAATAAATTTGTGGTAAAAGCAATTTTAACTCCTAGTTCATATCACAAAAAGAAATTCACCACCATATTCCTAATATATTTAAACGTTTATTTATTCTATTTTCTTAAAATGCAGTTTTTAAAACCTTTTAACTATGTTTCTTTGTAATACGATACTCCAATTGGAGGAGAAAGAAAATGTATATATTTATTATGAAATTCTGTTAATGCAGTGATAATTTTCCTGGGATCATTGGAGCAATAGATTGCACCCATATCAGGATAGTGTGTCCAAGGAAGGAGGAAGCAGAAAGATACTGCAATAGAAAAAGATACTACTCAATCAACTGCCAGGTAAAGTAAAAATAGTTTTCTTATTTTATCATTTCATTGAGAGTGCTTTTACAACTGGATTGAGAAAAACATGAATTTTGTATTTCCAGGTAATTTGTGATGCTAATATGAAAATCACAAATATTGTGGCAAGGCTCATGCCATGACAGTAGAATTTTTCGAAATTCGGTAATAAAAGAGGTGTTGGAGAGTGGCACCTTCTCTGGACACCTAATTGGGGACAGTGGTTATGCATGCTCTAGGTACCTACTGACACCTGTTGTAAATGAAAGAACACCTGCTGAGAGAAGGTATAATGTGGCACATAAAAGTGCCAGAAATGTAATAGAGAGAGCTTTTGGCAGCTGGAAGAAGAGATTCCCCTGCCTCCACTACACGTTGCGCACTAAGGTGTCAACCACATTAAAAATTATTGTAGCTTCAGCTATTCTTCACAATATTGCTGTTGAGAGAGCAGAGGAAGAATTCAATGAGGCTTTAGAAGAGGGGGAAGTAGTAATAGAAGCAGACAAAGCTGATCGTCCTGAAGGTCTAAGGTGGAGAGAACATTTTATTAGAACTCATTTTACCTAAATAAAAAAAACTTGAACAGATGACTACATAGTTTTTCTTTTACAATCCTTGAAATTGTTCATTTTTGCCAGGAAAAATTAAATTCTCTAATTTTAGTCTTGCAAGTGATTTTTCTGATCCATATACTTTAGATATGCAGTTCATAACATATCTAGGTATGTATAACATGGTTACATATGTCTATGTTACATGAAAGTTAAGAGGCTGGGCTTGAATTGTTATGTAAAATCATGTTCATAATGCCAGTTTCAAAGTTTTATTTTGCATGTTTGAAATTCCCATTCAATGTAATTTCATAGTTATGCTAAATTTCATTGTATACTTAACGATAATGTAATGACCTGCATATTTTAGGGTTGGTATTATTTCCCTTCATGCAAGTGAAACTTGAATTAAATGAGTTGATATTCTCTTTTTACTTCTGTCATTCCCTTTAATATGTTGCTCACTTGCAAATTAATTATGCAAAACTGAAGATATTCACAGAACATTACTACTGAAGCCTATTGACAGGTTTCCTGCTTTGCGGGAAAAGGGCCTCCCTCTCAAATCCTATTAATTTGAATACAGGCTATAAATTGGTCATTAGGTATCAACTTTAATATAGAGTATCAGATAATCTTAAACTCGCATGAAATAACTAATTTTGACTGAATATGCATGGCCCTCTTTCAGGTCGTATTCAAGTAAACAGGACAATCATGATTTCTTAAATTCTAATATATTTCAAAATCTTGAAATAGAGTAAATGATGCACATCCCAGTGCTTGATGTTTGTACATACCTATCTTACATAGGGAACAATAGCCCTCCATCTCCATATACTGTCACAACTGTTCTGTTTGTCTACCTTGTTCGAAGGTCTAACACACACTGATACGAATTAATATATTTATTACAGATCTTCAACTGATGACGTAAATATCAAAAGGAGAAAAAAAACACAGATCAATACTATACTGCGATTTATGCAATTCTGCCACTGGCAGTTTCATCCAATCGGGAGCTTAAACATCACCATAGTGATAGGACTATCTGAATGAAACTCAACAGCTGATACCTGCCAGAGGCAAAGTTGTGGAAATCACAGTACACAATTAAAATATCAATTCCATTAAGTGAAATTTTCAACATTCCTTTTCCTGGCAATTAAATTGCATATACCTTACAACTAGTTATAGAGCAGTGGGGAATAATTTACACGTGCTACTACTTTAAAGAAGATTGTAATTTCAGAGTATACACAACATTACAAGTGATTAGGATTCTGGAATATGAAAGGAGGTAGATGTTGAAGGACCAAGGCACGGTTCATTTCATAAAATTACAATGATTAATGCAAATTAAATTTTTATTTTTTATTAATGTACATTTGCATTTACTCTTTAATATTTTTAATTTAATTTTTCTTTCTAACTGCAAAACCTGCATTTGCATCTCGTGTTTTTCGATTTCCATCTGCATTCTTCTGGCATTGTCGGACAATTTTCGCAGGTGCTCTTTTTCTGCTATCTGGAGCAGCAGCTCATCATACAATGATTTTTTACTGGAAAAAAAAGCCAGCCATTAACTTTAGATTTATAGTTATTTCTCACGCCAGCTTTAATATTTATTCTATAACATTACAATAAAGAATGGTAATGTTGAATAATTAAATTCGGTCGGAACGTTACCTTGCTATAACACTTCTCTTTTCACGTCACTACTTCTGCTGCACGTGGACGCCACGAACTAAACAAACACGCCAGCTTTAATATTCATTATATTACATTACAATAAAGAATGATAATATTGAATAATTAAATTCTGTCGGAACATTTACCTTGCTATAACACTTCTCTTTTCACTTTCACTTCACTACTTTTGCTGCACGTGGACGCCACGAACTGAACACTCACCAGAACACAACTACACACAACAAAGACTGCAATACGACTGAAGGAAAATCCGCGAGGAAAACAGAGGACGAGCGAAATGCGCATACACAAAGGCAGCGTTGCCAGACCGATTGAGGAAACCATGGCTTGAAAACGGGGTCTCGCCAGACGGCGTTGAAACTCCGTCTTGGTAAGCCAACGCGAGTTGTGCCTACGACCGGGGTTTCAGAACTACGGTTTGAAACGGCGTTTTAGACCCAATCTTAAAAAGTGACCCTACATGTTTTCTTTTGGAGGGAATAACGGAAGGCAGTTACCGGTGAGAACTGTGAAAAGACAGATAAAAAGAAAGATTCGAAATGAAGATAACATCTAGTAATTAGTAAACAAGTAAATCGGAATCTTTAAAATATAATATTGTATGCCCTGAGGGCCGTAACATCTTTTTTTTAAATTAAATTTAATTTGTTTAAATTCCAGTATTATAAACGACCTTTTCAGTTGCAAAAAATCGTTCATAATTGGGCTTTTTACGCCACGCATGATGACTTATTTTATTTTACGGTGTAAATGATTGCGTCATCACACGCTCAGCCAATAGCAGCGACAGAATCATGGGATGATAGAGGTGGATCAGCCCAACGCAGTTTTCTCTCACGGTTGTCAAATACCCGAGACCTCACAAGAAAGTTGTTTCTCATAATTAAGTTTGGTTATCTTATAAATTTATAATGTTGCTCTGTACAAAAACGTAGCGTATGCAAGTCGTTTATAATGTTGCTTTATTCCGTTCGTACAAATAAGAAAACTCGCTCTTAACGTCGCTCGTTTTTCAAAACGTGTACTTATGGAATAAAGCTCAGCATTATAAACTAATTGCATAAATTACTAATAATAATCTGGAGCAACGAAAACCACTTATATGCACAAATGCATCGTTTTTTCTACGACCGGGAGAAAAAAAGGTGGATATTATCGTTAGCTAATGGGGAACCAAAGAAAGCATTCGCTCCATTGGGAGAGATTAAGTCCCTTCAGTGTCTCTCTTGTTTACATTGCAATGGAAAACGACTTATAGTGGCTCGGGTTCATTGCTCAGCCAGCTTTAATTTTTTCGATGCATAGAAACTGTTTTAGTTCATATCGCGAAAACCTTTGAAACTCTTTTCCATTGTAGATCGATCGCAAAACGAGAATATCCATTTAACGGCACAAGAGCTAGTCCGTGTTGTTTCGCTTGGGGTAAAATTCATTTTCAATAGCGGGATATGCGAGTAAGCTGGAAATGAGTTCGTGCTTTTTCTGTAAATAAGCTAAATATTCGCAAAGTAATAACGACGAAACAGCAAATGGTGGTGCGGCGCGCTGTCGTTCACTTAATGTGCTTGCTGAAGGGCGGTGGCGGGGGCCGGCGGGGCGAAGGGAGAAGGCCACTTTTTCGCCGGAGCGGAGTCGGGCGGTGCGGATTCTCGCGAGTGAAATTGAAACGCTGATTGAATTCCGCGGCGCAGCTTCTCCGGGGCCCCAGCGCTGGGGCGATGCTTTTAATTGCAAATAAGTTGCCGGCGGGCGGTCTGCCCCGCAGTTAGTAAAATGTTAAATAGTCCGGGGCTGCCGTGACCGCCGCCGCGCCGCCGCCGCGCCGCCGTCGGCCTCTAATAAGTCTCGCCCGCCGCCGCCGCCGTGCTTGGGCGTCGGCCTGCGGGCCGCTCCTCGACGAATTCTAGGGGGGGGGGGGTTGAGCTTGTCTCTTGCAGACATTCTCTCTGCTCCTCTGGGCTACAAAATTCGTTTTTGTCGTCAGAAGTTTGTCTTCCAAGATAAAGTTAAATAATTGTCATCAGATATTTGTTTTGGGCGGCTTAATCGTAATGTATTACTTAATAAAGCGGAAGGTATGAAAACCACGATGTCAAAAATCCGTTAAGAATGATTAGATATTCTTTCAAGTGTGTTTTGAATATTAGCGCTTAAATGTTGCAGAAAAGCGTGAAGTATGCTAGGGATATTCTGAAACTTCTCAATTTGTTCAGGATGACAATCGTAGTACTTCCCTTGGACAAAGATTTTGTTTCCTTTCAATCAGCGTCTTCGTCTACTAGACGTTATAAACTTACATAGAATGTTGGGTGATATGGGAGATTTTTTCATTGTACTTCAACAACTTCGAATAATAATAATAAAAAATAAATAAAAAAATAAAAATAAAAGTATTTTCCATAATCCATTTGATATGTTGCATGACGCGTCAATCTAGAGACTCAAGCTCAACTTGAAATAACGTGTTTGATTGAGGAAATGATTTTACCAGCCTAAAACCTCACTGGCCGTTGAAGAAGAAAAAAAAGGGGAGTCGTGAATGTAAGTGACAGGCGTGCAGCGAGGCATGAGCAATTTTGAATCGAGATAAGGAAGAGCGCCCGTCCGCAGGCGGGCGAGAGCAACGCGAGCGCGGGCGCGGGCGCGAGAGGCTCGGCCAGTCTGCCGGCTGGGCGCGTTGAATTGCTCGTAATGGACGATACTCGTAATCCGGCCGCGCGACTTGTCTCGCGCCCCGCCGCTGCCCACGCCACGCCCACTTCCTTACTGCTTACGATCGCATCTCACGGATGGTCCCAGACTCGCTTTAGTTCACGGCCACGAGAATTTTGCAATTTTAGTGTTTGAAATCATCTCAGATGCCGAGTTCGTCAGTAAATTTGCTTACGTTGTGTGGGACACGTTGAAAATGCTTTAATTAAGTATTCAAAGAATCATGTTGAGACTGCGAAATATTCCTTAGATGAACAAACAACGGCGTTCAGCTGTGAACCCAAGTCTTATCGCGCAGATTGGGAGTTTGTTGATTTAGTTCAGTGTGTTTTCAAAGAAAATACCGTAAGTATTAACTGTTCAATAATGTATTAACTCATTTTTTAATTGATAGATGCGATTTAAATTTGCCGGAATTAGATTTACTTACGAAAACGCTGGTGTATACTAGATATTTCCAGGTTTAAAGCATTGGATGATGCGTGTTTAGTCTTTTAGATTAATAGGTTTTTTTAACGGTCGTGGCAGTTATAAATCTAAATCTGAGATATATGTATAACTTTTACCATCTTTTTCGTCGAAAACTTAGCCACACATTTCGCGAGCCCACTGTAAGCTTATTGATCATCCTTCGTTAACCTGTGTTTATTTCTTGTTTTAATTTAACATTCCTTGTATAGTGCTACACAGTTCGAAATCTGTATGCTATATTTTTAAAAAATCGTTCCCTGCTTTGCATATAAGGTAATTTCTTCAAATAACTAGGTATGTAGATTGCATGATTAAAAATAAACAAGTAATGTCGTTAGCTGCATTGCTATCGGAGTCATTACTGCTATAGTCGAGTAGTTTATCTTACGTTGAACTAGTTCATTATAAATGGAATAATATGTGACGTCCATTGAAATGCCTGCGGATTACATGAGCGCGCGCAGAACATAAAAGCAATTAGCTCCTGTGCTAGTACTCACTGCCAGCTCTAGCGACGTATCTCCGCGATTACAACCAGGTCTGGCGAATTGGTAGATCGACCGGAGAAGGCAGAAACACCGTCGACAGAACGTGCGGTGCTCGGCACTCGTGATAAGAACGGGTTGATCTCGGAAACACTACCGTGCTTCGAAGAACAGAGACTACTGGTACGAACTATTACTCTATACCTTTTTCTCTGTGGTAAGTCTATCACATACCGGGTCCAGCGTATGGAAATGTCTTACAGAAGCGCTGATGGTTCGTAGTCAATGTTTAACAGATCAACCTAATACACCATTATTGCAAATGGCGGATTCTTGGTGTGTGCGTGCGTGCTGTCATTTCGGAAGCATCAACATTTTGTTAATCATGAATGTGTCCGTCGTAGACGCGAAAAGAAAAAAAGATTTCCTGTATTTTGTTTATTGTAACATAGCACTAGAAAGAGTAACGAAACAGATTTTCTAATTCTAAACACTGGGTCTGAGTGTAAGTATTGAAAATTTGCCGAGTACAGCACATTCTTTCTCGAAAGTAAATATGGTTCAAATTCGTACGAATAGTTATCATTAATCGACTTTCACAGTCAGAAAATGAGTGATAATAGAATTTTTTTAATAGTACAAATATGGACTACACAACATATTTCTCTAGAAGGTAAATAACAAGATTCTCCTTTCTCAGTTCACTTTTCTTTTTGGTGGATGGGACCTTTGAGAAGGCGTTAGCAGAAGGCAAGATCGGGAAAGTTTTAAAATGATAAGTTTGTCATTTGCGTCTATCGTTTACGCGAAAGGCTCAACCGTAAATCACAAAACGTCTGCCTTCAGCTCTCTTCTCCGCGCCACACAGATCTCGCTTCCGCGATAGGACGGCCAGGCTCCCAACTTCGTTTCCCCTCTCCATGCAGCGTTAGGTACCTTTCTCGCCCTCGCTCGCCTCCCCTCATTTCAGGCCTCGATTCCCCCCCCCCTCTCTCCAGCACCATCCGTCCAATTTGAACGTGCGCGTCTGTTTCCCCGCTCCCCCCCCTCCCCGCCCTCTCACGACGGCGACCGTGTTCCATATCTCGCGTTTTGCGCCGCCCTGTTTCTGCGCGGAATCGTAACGCCAGGCACCGGCCGTTTCAAAACCCCGCCTTCGCGTCCGGGGCGACGGCCTGCCGCTGCTGCTTCTCACGCATGTGCACGCGAAGAACGTCTCCGGGAGTAAAAGATTCCTGCTGCACGGAGCACGCAATTAGTTGTATGTTAAGTGCATCATCTTCCTTTTTCATTTGCATGCCATAGCATGTACGGAGTATCGAGAAAGTTATGCGGTCCTCTGATACCGAAAACGTCTTTTTAAAAACGTCCGCCCGCCCTCCCGCCCGCCCTCCCGCCCGCCCGCCCGCCCGCCCGTCAAACATTCCATGAATTTTGAACGGCTCCAATTTTTTTCTTCAAATTTCTTGTAAGAAAAAGTGAAATACACTTATGTGGCGTAGGTCGGATTTGCACTAACTAAATTTTCGAAAATTACAAAATTTTAAATTTTTTGGCGTCTTACTAAAACTACAATATTTAAGATATGGAGTTTTTTACATAAAATGCATTCTGCACAATTAGTTCTTTAATTAATGTCATGTTCCTTTCGTCTGAAAGGATTAGTAGTTTTCGCACAATTGTGAATGGAATATAGTTGTTGTTTTTTTAATATTAAAAACAAGAATTTCTTAAGCGGCGCCATTTTTTTTAAACTTTCGAATAGTGCAGAAGGCTGAGTAACATGACAAATCATCTTCATTTTGTTGTTTTCTTTTAAATACACTAATGTAATTTTTTTATCACGCCGTTAATATTTACGGGGCAATTCGTATGTGTTGTTGCTTCGTGATTACACTTCCAATAACTTCCAATGATTTCTCAGAGACTTATTCATTTTTCTATATCGTGAAAATAAATATTTTTATCTTTTTTTCTCAAAAAGCCAGAGATACATTTCACGGAGTTGGCTAAATGTTGCTTCAATGTAATTAATTTGTGAAGGCTGATCAGACACTTCAGCACAGATCTTGAAGTAAAGGAAAATAGGATTGTGTGTGATTGTGTGTGTGTGTGTGTGTGATTGTGTGTGTACGCGCGCTGTGGAGGGAGGTCGAAAAAAGAATTGTTCTTTTAACATTATTCTATGATTAGCACATTGTCATATCAATACACAGAGGTACTGAGCGAATCGAGTTCTCGTCCGGGTTCATCCCGTCATCGAGTTGAATTGCGTAAACGAAATTAAGAGTTTGAAGTGAATGTCTGGACTGCACTGTTAACGAAATTTCATTCTTAAAACGCTGACTAGAATGACCCTTCATACAATAGGAAACAAAAATAATGTATTTTTAAATGATATTATTTTTTTTATTGTTGCCGTTGAAGTTCACTGATGCGAGGTTTTTTCTGCTGAAATATTCTTGTTCCGTTTTTCAGAGCTGTTTTATATTATTACCATTATCGGCTACGGTTCTTGGTATACAACGGTTATACTTGGTATACCAACCTCAATAAAATGCATTTTAAATCATATTTAAGACGATTAACAAGAGATCCGTGGTTCATTAGAAGTAGGCAATAAGAAACAACATCACGATCTAACATAAGTGAATAACGCACTAAATAGCATTCATATCAAACAACTTTTACACAAACGTACTGTTCACAAAGATTGAAAGCACACTAAAAAGTGAAAAAATCCCAGATGCAAAACTGCATTAAGCACAAATTTCCCTATACTCCTTCCTCCAAATATTTTCAAACATAGAATGATTGTTGTGAGGTGCTTTTTTGTTTCCTCCCCCAATGTTAAAATTAGTCAAGTGTAGTGCGCCAGGAAAGTCTCACCACACTGAGCCCAATCAGGTCTTCCTATTGAAAGCTGCATTTATATCGGTCGCAACTAGGTCTCTGGGAAACAAGTGGAGGGGACAGCACTTGCAGCATCTATTATGATTGTCTTGAAAGTACACACTTTACGATTCCGAGCTGCGGCTCGTGCTACCAACGTAATTTCTGTTGCAAGCTTTCCCAGCATGGTGGCAGTATGATTATAAGTTCAAGTTTAAATTTAAAGAAGATTAAGTAATCAAACATTTGCAAAGTTTTCTTGTAAACGTAACAATGTAATCTCAACAAAACAATAAAAAAAATCCTGTCAGAACCGTGTAGTTGAGATCTTGGAGCAAAATGTAAAGGCGTTCCAGCGCGTAGGCTCACGAGGACGCATGGCTCCCAACAGCACCTGCGCCATCCGCCGCCACCGCGCGTTGCCCGTCTGATTTACAGAGCGACACGCGAGCACGCGAGCCCCGGGGCCAGCGTTTTGTTGCAGGCGCAGCGTCACCATCAGTTATCTCCCTGGAATCCAAACAGTAAATAAAATCTGGACGCTGTTTATTCTCGATCACGTTACACTCTGCACGCTTCGTTTATCGCCGTCTTATGTTAATAGTTAGGACCCCGATCAGGTTATGCATGTGTAGTCGGTAGTTGCTTAGTTATGTGTATCGTAAAACATCGCGTTGTTTCTTGACTGGGCAGCTCGGCAGGTATTTCGAATAAAGGTCGTCAGTCGTGTGTGATTCTCTATTCCGATCGTTGTTGCGAGAAACAGGTTATCAAAATGCCCGCTAACGAAGTTAAGAAATTACAATGTTTGTAGTAGATGCGTCTACGGTAAGCTGATGGTTTGACATGCTGGTAGATTATGGGAACGATAGTCTAAGCGATGCATTGGCGGTAGGAATAATAACATTAGAGAGTTATGTCTTTCATTTTCTTGAATTCTTTAAAGCATTTTCTGTTGGGAGAGAACGAACCTAGCGAATTATATGTTGATGAGGGAGGTAAAATAAATTATTGATCTTTGTGAAATCTAGTTTGGAACAAAAGCACTTCTGGGAATTTATCTTTCAAATGAACGATATGTTTTTTGTCGATGAAAGTGGAATTGTGAGTGTGTTGTGGCTGTGGCGTTCGTTTAATTGTGTGTTCTATCCACTCGAAAATAACTGGGTTTCTCGGGATTACTCCGCTGTTTGAAAGCCCCTATGCAAAAGCAAACAGCGCGGAGTGCGTCAATCGAATTCCGAAGCCCTCGCCAATGAAACGAGCGGAGTCCACTTGCCCGCGCCACTTGGCCCCGCAGCGTCCGCAGCGCAAGACAAACTGCGAGGGCTCTCTGGCCTCGAGCCTCCCCTGTGCGACACACACACACATGCCTCATAAAATCGTAATTATAAATAGCATTCAAAAAAGTTTCCATCTCGGAGCACCTCCAGAAAATTGTTTTATGTTTTAAAACTCATTTCGATTATTTGGAAAATGGATCCGGATGAAATTTGTAGTGTTCTTACTAATAAACTAGTTCAATGTGGAGTCGCCAAAGCAACGCTGCAAACTGTTTTAGAAGTATGATGTGTTATGTGTTGAACAATTCTTACATGTGTAGCTTTGTTCAAACATGTTCTTAAGGGTATCTGACATTGGACCAATGAATGGTCGCTGATAATGTTTTAACACTTAATGGCTTGGTATCTTACCTCCATATGGGATACAAATTGGTACATTTGCAATTTCAAAATTATAATCTCTGTAAAAAATACTTACATGTATTGAGTGTGTATAGTTACATTTTTTACGATTTTTGCTAATATGCGCAATAATTTACAAAGATCACCTGTAAGCTATTCTTCTGGGTTATCCTCTAATATTAATATAAGATCATTCTAAATTAGTTCCGAAAATTTTGTTGAAAAATCTTTTGCAATTACATTTGATTCTTCCCGCATTTGCTTAACACTTCCATATTTTTCTCTCCTAATTTTTGAAGAGGGTAAAACTCTACAAGTGATTCTAATTTGCATTCACTTCTACTTCTACAATTGCTCTGTTAATTGTTTTGTTTGGGAATCTATATAAACATTAAAAGGTGTTTTGTATATTTATGAAAATAAGGCGTATGTAAAGTTTAATACGAATAGATTCTGGGCACGTTCATTTGAAAATCACTATTTGTATACTTCGGAACGTAAACGTTAGAAAACGAATGCAAGAATTCATTCGTTCTCTAACATTACTCACAGATTTGTTTTCTCGGAATTCACCTGAAATTCTACAACTTTAGTAAGTTCCAAGGCAATAATGTTGTGTAGGGTTTTGCAAAATATGTGCATACTAATAAAAATTCAAATGAAATATGCCGCGCGATTCACTTGTTCAGTGATCTACACTTGTACACTTAACGTTGGCAACACTGATGTTGACATCCTTTTGAAAGAAAATTGTGACGTTTTGAGCAAAAAATGCCTTAGGGTCCCGGATTTTAATCAACGCCTCGTACGTAATCTATTTAGATGGCGTTGGTTTAATGTCCCGCATACACGCAAAAAAAATCGCACCGCAACAACACGCAGACACACGTTTTTGGAAATTTCTTTGACTCTTCTGACCGGTAACGAAAACAATTTATCAGTTCCTCATCAGGAGATCGAGACGAGTCGAATGTCATCTCATACGTCTCGATTGGTGCACGGAAAGTGGTCTAGCCGTGAGTGACAGAACCGCACGTTTGAACATAGGCACATACGCACACTCGGAGTTCTACACAAATATTGTATAGGGATGTGTCAACGACAACTTTTAAGTATGCTAATCTCATGCACCTTAATTTCTGACACGCTTGATCGAATACTTTATTAACTGAAAGTCTGAATGTAACCGAAAGAGCTCAGATTAATTTCATTTCTACCTTTCGATTTTTTTACGGTACACCGAAAAACAAGAACCGTTGGAGTATACCAGATCCATGATACTGTAACAAGTTTCCTGGTTTACAGCATCATGGACGTGGTATACTCCAACGTTGTTGTTGTTGTGTTTTTTGTTGTTGTTTTTTTTTTTTGGAATGCATGTGCACTAAATTCCTTAAAGATATTGTAATATTGTTTAATTTGAGGTTTTGAATTATTCTTGCTCTTCGTAAGTACCTCTTCGAAGATGTTCGTGTTGTTTATTGTCCAAAGATATTTTTCGGCAATAAATTAAAATTGTTAGTAGGAAAGATTATATCAGTGTTAACATTTTGGTTTTTAAAGTATACAAAATTCCTAATTGTAGACATGTGGCTCCGAAATGTGTAGGAGTGCTGTTTCTTCATGCGCGTCTAGTCTCTCTTTCCGGTTGTTTCTGTCTTCTCTCCCAGTTTCCTTTCTTGACTATTGTTTTCCGAGACGCCCTCGGACCCGTTCCAGAAGAGGCGCCGACGCCTCCTGATCCCTCCGCCGCCGACGAGGTGCTGCGGACCACGTTCATACGCAATAGCGGCCGAAATATGGAAAATGCTATCAATTCTGAGTTAATGAACATTGTAATTTTATTATCTGCGTTGAACATTAAATTTCATGATACGACAGGCTTTTTTGAGTCTTGAAAAGATTTGTGCTGGTGAGCAAAAACAACCATTTAGTAAGGAAACCTGTACCGAACGAAAAAAGCACACGTAAACTTTACTCTCGCTCTGTAAAAGATGAAACTCGTGCTGTGATGAATGCAAGTATTTATTGAGTTAATGGGATTACGAGAGAAAAGAAGTTTTTTTGACGCATTGCGAAATTGAGAACATGGCCTGATTAAAGAGTGCGAATGTGGTGCCATTTTCTTTATCGCAAATTCCTCGTTGCTCCTTTTATCTGCTACTTTGATTGTAAGAGGAGTGAAACTAAATAAGTAAATGCGGAGCTACGCACGATAATTCATGCCTCGATATGCATTACGATAAACCTCACGACTCACTCGCTTCACGTCATGAAAGTCGTTGTCTGAACAACGTTCATTAATCTAGTAGTTCTTAAATATGTCGCTCTCAAATAAAATTCAATAAGAAAAATATGATTTAATACAACGATATTATTAAATTAGTAAAAACATTAACACAAAACAAGCATCTGGCGTTAAACAATTCAGTAATGTTATTAATTAACGGTAAGACTTTAAAACTTCACAATTGTCTTGCAAAGTGACCAATTAAAAATATTCTATGAATTGTAAGGCTGTTGTAACTAAAATGAAGAATGTAAACTTTTTTACTTACACCATACTTAGTAACTTGCCTTGAAGCTGAACATCCTTGCCCGCAAAGGTACTTCGTTAAAAACTGCAATACGTAGTAGTAGTTTCCGACCGTTTTGAAGCCCTAGGGGAGACTAGTTGCTTCTAAGGCACGTGTGCCGCATTATTTTGACGAAAGCGTGCCGCGCGCCAAAACTGCTTGAGACTTTATGTCCCCTAATTCCTTTCATGCTCTCTCCGCGCAGCCGATGTGTAACGTTGCGGAGGGCGCCGCCCTGGCTGGACGCGCGCGCGCGTGTGTGTGTGTGCGTGTGTGCGTGCGTGCGTGCGTGCGAGGCTCCGCCAGCTGTTTGCACGTCGGGCTTGCGAATGTCGCATCGCGGGTTGCGCTGACTGGCGCGCCTTTTGTTTGCTGGCGCTGAAAGAATGCGGCTTAACTTTCGTCGTGGTTATTTTTGGAAGGTTCCTCTGTCAGGGCTTGTCGCGTAAATGTAATTGAATTACTATTGTTTGGGAGGTCGTGGGAGACCTACCTCGTTGTCTTGGGCTGGGAATGACTCATTGTATGACTTCTGTCGCGTCTTGGGTTACAGTTTGTATGGACTTGGATAGTTGAGATACTGGGGACATACTTTTTTTTTTTTCACGGTTTTAGAAACTATTTTGTAGATACCTGACAAAAATAATCATATTTTTTATATTTCACTCCTCAGAATAACTAATTTAAAACATTGCAATTCCGGAAAAAAAGAAAATAGTCAGAAATTACTTGTACCCTGTAGTGCGAATCATACCCTCGTTTTTTCTTACTGCTTGCAAATAACATGTCTTCCTAGTATTAGTTGATGCTATTTCCGTAAATGTGCCGCCTCCCGAAAATGACGAACACAAATAGAATTTGCTTTCACTGCATTAATATAGTTTGTGATAATCCGTTGATAAAGTACCTGGTGGTCCTTGCTTCCCGTACCCCCTGACCCTTTCTTACAGGATCCCGGGATCCTTACTTCGAGCAAATGAAAACTTTTTGAAAAACTTCTATTAGGACGTCATTAACTGACATAGGAGGTTCTTTGCGTTGCCTTCGTTTTTATTTCGTTCGAGGTTGTTACTGCGTTTTACTTCCGGTAAGGATAGTGAAAGAAATTCTATTCATTACAGAAGGGTTGAATGAGTACAGATTTCGTAGGGATCTATGGAGTGTGTCATTCGCATTAATTCAAGGTGGTTTTTTTTTTTTTTTTTTTTTTTTTTTTTTTTTTTTTTTTTTTTTTTTTTTTTTTTTTTTTTTTTTGTATACTCATTTCATTGCGTGAGGAAGTGTCCGAAGACATGGAAAATTAACTGTTTCTATTTTGATTACATTAATGGATATAATAATAGAATAATAATTCAATATATTTATTAAAAATGGCAATTTTTGGCTCCCAACTTCATACAACTGCACGCGTTCGTCCGGCTGCGCATTGCAGAACTGGACTTCACGTCCGTTCCCCGCAGACGCCCGCGGGCGGTAGAGCAATCGTCTGCAACGGTTCTATCTCCTTCATTTACCAAAGTCATTTGCATAAATCAATGGCGCCGCACATCAGCGAGAAAAGTTCATCAAAAAGTGTTTAGCTTTCGTGACTGCGGCCCTCTCTCCCCGCCCCGCCCCGCCCCCGCCCCCGCCCCCGCCAGCTCTCCTGCTTCCGTTGCCACGTCACGACAGCTTCCCGTGTTCTGAGACGACGCATTTTTGCGTTGTTATTGCCGTCTTTTGCTTCTTTTTTACACTCGACACCACCTCCAGTCGTCGCTCCTCCTCGTAGCATCACAAAATCGCAACAGTCGCCTCCAGTCACGTTCCGTTTATATCATCACATCCCCACGTGTTTCTCTTGCTGTTACTTCATTAAAGCGAGATATTGCCACTTATCGAAACTACCAATATTGGCGCATAAACTTGATTTGGTTATTTCCTGGAAAATGACCAAGGTCCTCTTACAGACGAATCAAATGCATTTTTTCACGGGCCCATGCGCCGCCACCTGTGCCTCCGCCGCGCTGCGGGCGGCGTCGAGCTCCTACAGGCGCCTCCCCGAACGCCTCAACGCTGCTGCCTTTCCTCAAGAGGGGCTTAGACGACACCTGCTCCTGAACATAGCGCCGAGTAAACAGGCCAAGGGCTCTCTATATTGCGGCATTTCCTTGCCTCTGGCGCAGATTTTTTCCCCTTTTTCTTTCTTATCTGTCGAGGGCGTCGTGTCCCGCTACGGGGGGGGGGGGTACGTTGTGTGTTTTCGATTGGATAAGAGCGTTGTTTGAGCTTTTCTTATTTAGAGATAGTGAATGAAAGTCAGAAAGTCGACACTACTTTTAAAGGCTGAAAGTGGTAAAAATAGTACGATGTGCTTGTGAATTTTGAATTGTTGTAGTTCTTTGGCATTGAGTAAAGTCGATACTGTTTAGAGGGTTTTTCACGTTTCTGCGTAGTAACAAGAGCACGTTTATCATTTAATCATTGAGCTACAATCTATTCTTCAGGATTTGTTTAGTATCGAGGAAATTTGAAGGCACTGACCAGTACCCAACCATGGGAACTAGTTTTAAAATGTTTATAACTTCGATGAAAATGGGGTGAAAAGGTTTCAAACTGCTGAATATAATGTTTATGTAAGGTGATCATAAGGATTTTATTTGTGTGGGGTGTATTCCATGTGAACTCGCTAAAAAGCACGTTACCTAATGCACTTTATGTGTGCATAACAGTATACGGAGATACTTTTCATTCGATTTGAGCCAAGTCGATGTTGAATAATCATGAATCCTGCCTGCTCTTAAACGTGGTGGTGTTCAAGTCAGTGTGCTCCCGACGGTCGCTTCTGACACACATATAGTTTATAATGCGAAGATGGGGATGTAATTGAATAGGGATGCAAGTGTATTGCACTCGTGCAGGAATAATGCGTGAGACGCGAGCGAGTGCATTTGCTCTCGTCGAGGTGTTTGCTTTCGATGAGCTCGCGTCTCTCGCCTCTCGTTGAAATCGACTCCCTGCATATTGATCGCTGCCGCTTGATGTATGCTTTTGGAGACCTCAAGAGGCGCTAGCTGTCAGAGCGAGGCAGGACATTTTCCTTCTGAAGGCGATGACAGTGAATACGATAGGGTACCTGCCGATAAATACTTTTCTTTTTGAACGTTCCAGTTGCTTCTGACTGGAATGGAGAAATGAAAATAATGTATGGCTTGCATTTTGTTTTCCTGCTCATTTTATTATTTTTTTCTGTTGTCATTGAGTTTTTTATAATGCCGAATGAAATACCGTACTGACGCATAGTCATCGCAGAAAAATGTTTAGAGTATGTTAGCGATATAATCAGACTTCTGTAGGATGTGCATATGAGATAGTAGATGCTGCTCTCCAGCGAAAAAGTGTATTGCATATAAGAGTAGTTTCATTACATAATTATTGTTCAAATCAACCATTTCTTAATACTAATCAAAAAACTTAATTGCGTAATAATAATAATAATAATAATAATAATAATAATAATTGACACAATCAAATATATTTCAAATTATATGTACTGACGAAATGTATCTGCAAAATGTAAACTGTATTGCCTTTTACATTTATGTAAAGTCTAGATAATATTGTTGTTGGCCAACGAAAGCACAAAACATGCACGAGCTCACTATTTAGCATTTAGCTCATTAGTCAGTTATGCAAGATAGCGCGATTCGCACAGTTTGTGGGGGCGAGGTTCGTACAAGCCGATTTTGCATGGGTCGTCGGTGCGCGTGGCCTACCTCTCGCCGCATTGAATTTGTGCATCCGCTGTGCTCTGTGCGCGTCATTTGCTCTTCTATTTCACCGATCGACGCATCGATATATGCATGTCAACCTTCTCATTACTAGGAGTGTGGGGAGATTCCACCTACGTTGTATATTGGTTTTTATATTGCAGTGGTCAAATATTGACATCGATTAATCTGTTTTTCAATTGATCGCTTGTGTTATGATTTTGGGTTTTTCCGTCAGCATGCACATACTAGTAAGAATCATTTCCGGATGTTATCGTGTTAATTCAAATCAGTGTAGTGGGTTTTGGATCTGATTTATGTCGTGTATGTAAATCTCTCGACATTTCTAGCGTTTAATGGTTCGAATGAAATATTTCGGTTCAACAATTGAATAAAATTGCATTCACATGTGAATGAGAGTTGTTCACATGAGGATATTTATTTTTTAAACAATACATTATATCTGTGTTTCGACGAAATCAAGTTCTGAAGTAAGAGTGGAGCATGCTTTGATGTTTTTTCAGATTCATACTAGTTTTGTTCTTGGCAATCGTGTGATTTGCACCTTCTAGGTTATGTGCTCTTTCCGTCTGATGTTTTGTGGAGTCCTCTGCCTTTGTCGCCGCATGCGATGTCTTCAGTCTCTGATTCATAACTGATTGAATCGCGCTACTGTTTTCATTCAGTGCCAGGAACAGCGTCTCGTGACAGTGCAATATGTATATTGACATTCACTCATACTCTCTAGGACATCGGAAACCACCCGTCAGATAGATCACCAAGATTGCGCGTGCAATTGTGTGATAACTGCTTTTCAGTGACGTTCAACAAATGTGGACCGAAGCTTTAACAGCCAGATCGTTACTCTGTTGCCCAATTCAATTATCACTCCTGAAAGAGAAGAGAAGATAAATAATTATTTGTAAACACGCTATGCTTAAACTCAAAGCATAACTCCTGGCAATACGAGATAATATTAATGCCATTCTGATACTTGTTTTAAATGCACTCGTAGTTTCGAAATATAATGAATTGTTTCCGCTTTCAAATGCTTCGGAGCCGGACTCTCGAACGAAATTTCAATTACTGTTTCTTTCACAGAATATGTTTTATACTATCTAAAATAAATTATCCAATAGCGAGATAGGATTGCAATAGTGAAAGTTAACTTCTACGTAATTATAGGTATCTTGGCTGAATTTAAAAAATAAAAGTAAAGACTACAATGGATAGATGTAAACGTATGTGGTCTGCTTTACTAAGAGTTCGAAAGGTAAATACTGTGAAATGAACGTAATCAAATTGACAGCTGAAATGCGAATCATTTTCGATCTCTTGAAATAAATAGTATCGGGCGTAAAACGCAGCAAAAATAATAGAAAAGGTGTTTAACGAACCAAACGCATGGACCATTCGAGAATAAAGCTTTCAGAGGTAAAAGAAAGCATTACAAGAGACCAGAAGATATCAAGGTGTGATAAGAAAATACTCTCCTTCCGACATCCGTGCTGTAGTTGAAAAATATGGCGTTGTAGTAAATAATAATGCAGAGCACATCTCGCAAAGGATCCTCGACCTGCGAGAGCCCTCATGTTCCAGCTGACGCTCCGCTACGCGTCGCGGGCGGCTGTCGCGCGGCGGCAGTCAGTCTCCGCCCGCGTTTGAGTTACGACGCCTCCGCTCGCTACAAAGGCGTAATTTATTGCCAATTCTGGACCAGATGAACGGTCGGCCGAGGGAGGGGCGCGACCGCGCGCTGTCGGGCATCGCTCGCTCGCTCGCTCGCTCGCGTCTTGACGCGTTGCCTTTATGCGCGTCCCGCGTGGGCAGCTCCCCGCCGCCTTGTTAGCGCGCCTCCCCTCCCCGCTCTCCGCCCTTGCCCTTCCTCTCCGCCGGATGTGCATAGAATGTTCGTCGGAATGCTCAGAGTTGCTGTTTGCGCCCACCCGCTCCGCCTCTTCGTTTTGTGTGTGTGTGTTTTTTTGTTTGTTTTTTTTTTTTACGCGCGCGCGCGCCTTTCTCCGCTGCTTTCGAATTTTGCCTTTTTGCTAAGGCGTGGATGTTTGTTGGAGAGGTGTTTGAAAATAAGAGAAAGGAAAAATGTTTGGATTCAACTCTTGGGGTGTGGTAACTGTCAGAATTTTTTACCATCACCATGCGGCATTGTCATTTCACTACCTAGAAGATAGGCTCAAAGCGTGCGAGATGAAGCTTCGTTCGCGCAGCGTAATGTTTCTTGATGAAAGGACGTTCGAAAGAACCTTTAATATAAAACATATTCGGAATGGAAGTTATATTTTTAAAATGTCTAAATTATCGCTTCGAAAATTCGCTGTTGCGCGTGTACTTTGAAGAACATTGTCATTTCTTAATACACATTAGGTAATAGGGGTTAGTAGACTAATAAATCGTTTGAGAGGTTATTGTTTTGTTAAGATGATTAAGAATACATTTGGCAGAATGTCATTGGAGAAACATTTTTTTTCACTTTTTTACTAAAATTAAAGAATGTTGAGTCCTAGTAGTCGGCGGTCAAAATTGAGGTCCATACGAGTTTCTGCTCATACTCGTATGTCGGTGTCGGTGTTGGTGTCGGTTCGACTGCTTAGTGAAAAGGGTTGCTGCTCAATGCACTGAGAAGGGCCCGAGGAAGGTTGCTGAAGGGGTTGTGTTCAACTTCACTACTTGTACTTTGTCATCGTACTCGTGCTCGAAACGGAACTTCCATTTTAAACTCTATATATCTGGGGGGGAAATGGTCGGAAGTGGTGTGCAAACGCCCCCAAGACTGTCGATGACATCACGCGCATATGAAGTATTTAACTCTTACTTATGTGGATAGATATTATTCGTACATATTGTATAGCTTATGTAGTTTGTAATTCAGCTAAAACCCAATGAACTCGATTTTTTAAATTCCTTACCATATTTTATTCTTCTTGACAATGTAATCGTTAAACTTCACAGTCCCGGGCAGGTTTCTGGAGTGTGTTTTTGGACCCAGGAATGTTTGTTGACACACGCTTGCTGTTTGCTGTCACGAATGATGACATTGTACAAAATGGCATAAACCATGTGACATTCGGATGGGGATTTGTATATGCAAATGTACCTAGAGCATTGCAGCGTCACATCTCGCTTGTCAAGAAAATTGCCATTTGCTTCATTGTACTTGAGAAGAAAATAGTAACTGTGACGTTTCTTTTCGAACGAAGATTCTATTTAGTCTCCCTGATTCTATTTAATCTTTGTTCTGTTTTTTCTTTTTTTTCTTTTTCAACTCTAATGTATTCTTTCTTTATTTCTTTCTTTTTCTTTCTTTTCTTTCTTTTCTTTCTTTTTCTTTCTTTTCTTTCTTTTCTTTCTTTTCTTTTCTTTCTTTTCTTTCTTTTTCTTTCTTTTCTTTCTTTTTCTTTCTTTCTTTCTTTCGAACGTTTTAAAGCTACAAATTGGTTGAAAAAAAATTAAAAATTTGAACGATGAAGGCGAACTGGAGGAAAAAAGGAGAAGCCATCAAGGATGTATTGAACGAAACAAGTAAATGTTATAAACTTAAAATCTATAATTCCAACCTATTGGAATTCTTTCTATGTCTATTTTAAAACTGACTCTGGGATCCGCAATGGCTACGTGTTTATTGGAAACGGATGATGTGTCCCGGTGGAGGCCTTTGTCCCGCGCGGCCGCGCGCCGCGAAGCGCAAGGCGCCAGCTGCATTGTTCGGCTTCCCCTTTGCGGCCTCTTCCCTCGGGGAACCGCTTTCCTGGCCGCCCTCCTGGCCGCCGCCTCCTCGCGACTTTCTCGGCAAGTGTTCCCATTGCAGCGTCCCATTGCGTATGCGCGGGGCGTGCGCCTATAAAACAGATATTTCTTCGCCGCAATCCGCGCTCCGCCGATGGCCGATGGCCGCCGGCCGCCGGCCGCGGACAGGTTCGCCGAGGAAGATTGAGCGCCGCGCTGCCTCGAGGCGGACACTTCGGCGCTGCGCTCGTATTGCTCGCTGGGTGGAATATAATATTGAGAAAGTTGTTGGAATAATTTGCGGACGTACCGTAGCTGCTGAAGACTCGTAACTGAATGTAATCGATGAATCTTCACATTTTTTTGGGGAAAAGGTATTAATAAAATTGAATACGGAAAGGTTCAGTGAGAGACGGTCGTAAGAGAAACTAATATAGTTTGCAGATACACTAATTCAGTGTACAAAACTCTTGTAAATTAATGCAGGTTCATGAAAATTGGTCAGTCATTATCCTACCGTCTGACGAATTAAATAGAGAAGCGTTTACTCCATGAGCTTCTTGGTAACTTAAAAATAATTGAAGATCGTGGTTTCTTCGCCCCCCCCCTTACTAGTTTCGTGTAATGTGCATAATAAAATGGATGTAAATTGACAGTGGATATAAATCTATGTTGACCTAACAACCTAAATTTTGTGATTTTAAGAAAGGTATATTCCGAAAGATTTTGAATTTGTATGAGAATGTCAAATTACAGTCCGGAGGCCTCCACTCTCAGATTTGAAGTGCGTCCCTTCATGTCTTTAGAAGCAGTGTGACGTGAAATAATTACGAACAACGTTGTGCGTGTGTATTCTCTATTGGCACAATTGCCTCCGAATTTGGTATCATAATCACGTAGGATGAGCGTGGACCAGCCTTGTTGTTCTGTGCTGAAAGGACCACGTCTTCCGTGTTGTTTATTACCTGACGATTGTCTGTACATCTGTTGTTGATGTCCTCGGTGAGTGTCCATTCTCACAAAACAGAGCAAGGTCATTCTGTTTCCTGTGGCAACGTGGGTCCAAAGGCGTTCGTGTCATTAGCCTATTGAACACAGTTTGAATGAGTTGAATGCTTCATTTCGGTTGCATTATTTATGGGCTGAGGTCCGCACGTGTACTGGTCTAACAGTTCGCGGTTTGCTTGACCTAGCAGGTGCTGATAGCGGCCTCAACACATGGAAGTGCGGTTTCCTGTTTAGAGAGGAAAGAGATAAAGACGGGCGCCACCAATTTCTCTAAGTTTATCACGGAGGGCACTCAGGCAGCCTGCCAACGTTGAATCTCTTCGCATTCTCCTCCCCATTTCCTTCAGTCCTCGTTCTCGCCTCTTTATTTCGCCCTCATCCTTTTCCGCGGCGTTTTCCATTTCTCGCCCGTGTTTTATTTAGCCTTATCAGCAGCGGCGGGCAGACAGGGCGTTTTTCGTCTCACGTTGAACCTGTTTGAAGCGGATGTGACCGTGTTCTTGATTTATTGTGCTCGCCGCACTCGCTCGCCAAGGCTGTGGGCCCGGAACCTCCTTGCACAGCCGTGTTTTGGGCTTTGTTCACTGCAATCTGCGACGCCGTGCGAGCGTACTGCGGGTAGACGCAATTCATTGGGGAGCGTTCCATTATGCTAATACAACGCACGACGGGACAATGCGCGGATTTGATGCTCTGCTAATGTTAAGAATTCATGGAACCAGTTTGGATTCGCGAAACAATGGGCAATCGATTCTCGGTAACGGTGGTAGCGGTGACGAGAGCGTCGGGGGGGATGGGGGGAGGGCGGCGGAGCAGGGGACCTTTGATGTGCGGAGTTGAAGCGCGTTTCAATTATTGAATGAAAGCAGCCACGATGGGCCGAAATGACACCAAACGAAGAGCTCTACCGCACGTGGCTTGTTCTGTTGGCTTCAAGCATGCATTTCATTCGATGAATCGCGCTAGCAAAAGGAATGGATCGTAATGAATGTGTGGCGGAAACAATATAAACAAACTTCATGTAGTTTTACTGTCCTAAAAGTCCTTCTGTTCTGATTTGACATTAAATAACGATAGTTCATTAAGTAACTCTTTTTTTTGCTTTGCGTTACTATGAATACTTGCTTGCTGTTTTACAAATGTTAGTTGCAGAAAATTAATATTTTCATACATACTAAAGAACGTTTCAAAATGTGTAATGGGTTATACCGGTATTTTTGTTTATAGTGTAGTAAAGAGGTGGATTTTTTTGTTATAAATTAATAGTTGCATTTGTCACATTAGATCAAGCTGCAAATAACTAGAGTGAAAATAGAAATGTTGAGCCAACAAGTATCAGCTCAAAGTCTTCAAAAATTCATGAAGTGTGTGTTTTCCTTTAAAAAATGTCGCATTTTTGTAAAACTATTTAGTTTGTTCGTTGTGTATTAATTGTCGCTCGTTCGCGAGGGGTGGCCGAGGCCCCGTCGCCGCTGGGCCGCGTTCGCGCGCGGAGGGGCGCTGGTGGTGGGAGCGTTATCGCTCCGCTCCATCTGCGATTGCGGTTCGCGTAACGCCGTTAACGTGTACGCTCTCCATTTCGTTTTTCGTGTCGATGTGTCCACTTTAACTGCAAGTAATAAGATTAGAAAAAATGTATCTTTTGATTAAATTTTGAAGTACTTGCTCGAGTCGACAGGTTCAATGGCGTTGTGGCTATGAAGTTCTCCACAGATCGATGGAAAAATAGGTAGTAAAATATCTCACGATTGAATTGAAATAAAGTAAGATTAATGCGCGTTTCACTTACGATTTCCTTCGTCTTGTCTACATACAGAATTATCATACACTGATACATGAAAATATATTGATATATTATGTCTGTTGTGACGTTTGCAGACGATTCGCTGAAAACCTATCGTGCTATCGAGTTTTCTGGTGGCAGCACGAACCGCCTAGGACCATTTTGTGATCAATTATAATAAACATATCACACTTGAAGAATCGTATCGCAAGACGAGCGAGTTTACGCCTTTTGATGAACCGTGCTGGTGGTGTATATGGTGCTGCTGGTGGAGTTTCGTGCCATTTGCGCTCGCTTGCCGGCGCCACCGCTAATGAAGCGGGCTGCGCGAGAGGCACGGCGTTGCAACTTGGCCTCGCTTCGCCCAGGCCCTTGCCCTTCCCCGTCGCCCCGCCCGCGCGGCCACTCAAGTTCCCGCGGCGCGCCTCGGCGGGGCGCCTTCCGCCCTCTAATCGAATTAGAGAAGCCCGCCGCTCCGTCACCCCTGCCCTTCACCTGCTGCGCCGCTCCCTTCCTTCCCGCCACCGCCACCGCCACCGCCACCGCCGGCGCCGCAAATATAAACGCCAAGAACATAACCAAGAAATTCTAAAATCGATAACAGCGGTGCAGGCAGTTGTTGTTAATATCTTCGCCTTGTGGGGGCGATAGCCCCACGAATTGTGTTTAAAATACGAATACAATACATGTGTATTATGTAATAATGCTACTCAATATTTGAAATAAATGAATTCAGTAGTTTGCTGAACACAGTGTGTGCACTTCCTGCCCCCAGTATGCAGGTACCCAGTATTGAGGTGTTTGGCTTCCGCTCGTCTTCTACGCGAGTTTGATTCGTTTTCGGATAGTAACTATCTGTATTTTCAGACTACACCATACACGGAATATACAGTGCTATTTATTTACATTATAGAAAAACAAACTCTAAAAAATCAAGTTACACTTGGATTGGAAATGCGGTACTGCTTTCATAGAAACCTAATGATGTGCGCTCTTTGCAGTCATGATGACGTCAGCCTCCCACTGCGGGCGCCCCCCGCGCGGTGGTGGGGCCGGTGTTCATTGGGTTACCGTTGAAGGGCTTTATTGGGAATATTTCTGCGTCACAGGACGACGCTAATGGAGCGGCGAGGCTGTGATGAACGAGCGGCGTCAGAAATAGCGGCAGCGCCCGCACATGCCCCTCCCGTGCTCTCGCGGACGGCCTCCGCCCCAGCCCCTTGTGTGTTTTTGCTGTCGCGCTTGTCATCGCGCGGAAAGTGCTGCCTGCGTCGCGAGAAGTCGATTTTGTGAAGGCCTCTAAGGAAGTTTGTGTTCGAAAGCTTATTATCCCGCCGCCTATTTGCGTGCTGTCTTTTCTGCGATGGACGATTGCTTGCGCCGTTGTTTGAAAGGTTGTCACTCGAGATGGGGTTCCGAGATAGTATGTGGTGCGTGCGTAAATCAGATAATTGGCCCTTGTTCGTGCGCTAATCGTATGGTTTCCAGCACCGATGTACAGCTGGAAGTTGTACGCTCTTGGATGAGAGTATGTAGATTGCTGCCATTTCGTTCAAAGCGTGTGCTAACCTTCTGTGAAAGTCTTGCAAAAGACCTGCGAAATTAATATCGCGCATATCGGATAATGGAACCACCTTTGTACGTCAAGACCGAAGAGTAATGAAGAGTTCGAATAACGGTCGGTGTATCAGCCCCGTTGCTCTCGGTTTCAATAGCGCGATAAAGCGCGTCGCAAAACACGTGGGCTCTTACCGCGATGGCGCAGCGCTGCGCGCCCCGCCCCCGCCCGCCCCCGCGAGCCGCCCCCGCGGAACGCCCATTGTGCAGTGGGCACCGCGATTCCTGTTTCCCGCGTCGGACGAGCTTAGTTCGCTCACAAAGGGCCCGGTCCGCTCTTTGCCCTTTGGTTATTGTTTTGCCGTAATCTGCCCTGCCCTCCTTCATATACTTTGTACTGGAATGAATCTAACATTTTATTGACAAACTGGATGAAGAGGTTACTTTCAACTAAGGATGCTTAAGGAGCAAAGTTTTCCTATCCTGGCTTAACTCATCGAAGCAGATTAAAAACTTTTGGAGAAAATGTACAAATTTACGTGATACGTAAGTTGGACGATAATAATCTGCAGTTTCTCATTCATGATATTGATGGTAATGACTCCCGTTCTGTTTCTGAGATCTGTGAATGTGACATTTGTTTTTATTCTTCATTCATGATAAATTCTCTTCACGTTAAACGACCATATTCGTTCACATCTTTCTTACCGTTTCTGCTCATACATTTCGTACTTCCCATTCCTTTTCCAGTACTTGTTAGTTTTCAACTATACGTATGTATTGTATGTGCCTCTGCGTCTCATTGTCCATCCTCCACGATCCATCATTACCATCACCATGCCTGGCGTTGAAGGTCTAAAAATGATACCCACTGGCGTTGGGAATACAAGTGCATTTATAAAATGGTGCCAAACCCAATTTATTCTAATTGCGAAGAAAATCTGTTTTCGTGATAGACCAAAAAACACCACAGAGAACTTTCATGTCTTTCAGTAGATCGTACAATATCCATTAGTGTAATAAAAATGTAATATTGTGAGTGAGTGTGTGTGTGTGGGTGGGTGGGTGGGTGTGTGTGTGTTCGCAAAACTGCCCGGTTGCTGTCGCGGTGCCTTTGAGGACCACTTCCCAGCGCACGGGGGCCATTGAATACGGCGCCCCACACCTCACGAGGCTCGCGGGAGGTGCAATGGTTGCCACAAACCGTTCTTCGTGGTAGCTAGTCTGCGTTTCCACGGCGCGGCCGTCGTCGTCGCAAGGCAGAAGCGGGGCTCCAGACTGCGTGGCCGCACAACAGGCAAATGGAGCTGCGCCGCTAGGGCGAGATGCTCCGGGGGAGGGACGTGGCGGAGGGGGCTGCACGGCAAGGTGAATGCGGCTGTTGGATCTGTACCCGCGTGGCGGGCGTCCGGATCCTGCATGTCGTGAGCTCGTCTCCCCCTCAACACACTGCCGTCATCAGCGGTTGGTAGTGCGCTTCGCTCGATCGGTGTGGGGCGTAATATGTGGGTATTAATATCAAAAACTTGCGGCGTTCCGGGTAATAACAACTTTAGCGACACACAGCTTTCAAATATTTCTCTCTTAATTGTCTCTTTTCTATCGACAACTTCTGAAGTTATTCTATTTTACTTGTAAGGTAAAATACAATTATTTATGACCAATATGATGCTAATATACCACTTAAACGCCTGTCAGTAATAAAGAAAAGAAGCTTGGTCTTGGCGGTGGCTCAGCAGACTACTGACTCTGACGTAACCTAACCTTTTTTTATTTTGTATTTTTACTAAAAAAATGGTGTAACATGAAATCATATATTGTTCATGGCATTAAAAATATTTCATTATTGTTTAATAAATTACCTTTCCCCTCCTCGATCTCCTGAGAACTTGCGTGGTGGTAGCAGCAGAGCGACAGCCGCGCCCCCTATCGATTACTTTCCGCTTCACTGTGCGGCGCAGTGTTGCGTCGTGTTCACTCATGCTCACGCGTGGACACCGCTGGGCGCACGCAGCTTAAGCAGACGCGGAGAGGCACGCGCGCGGAGTCGAAGGGCGTCCCCTCCACCACCGCCACCGCCGCCACCGCCACCACCGCCACCATCACCACCACCATCACCACCACCACCATCACCACCGCCACCATCACCACCGCCACCATCACCACCGCCACCATCACCACCGCCACCATCACCACCGCCACCATCACCACCGCCACCATCACCACCGCCACCATCTCCACCGCCACCATCACCACCGCCACCATCGCCGCCGCCACCACCGCCACCATCACCACCACCACCGCCACCATCACCACCCCACCACCGCCACCATCACCACCGCCACCATCACCACCGCCACCATCACCACCGCCACCATCACCACCATCACCACCGCCACCACCACCACCGCCACCATCACCACCGCCACCATCACCACCGCCACCATCACCATCACCACCGCCACCATCACCACCACCACCGCCACCATCGCCACCGCCACCATCACCACCGCCACCATCACCACCACCACCGCCACCATCACCGCCACCGCCACCATCACCGCCACTGCCACCATCACTACCACCGCCACCATCACTACCACTGCCACCATCACCGCCACTGCCACCATCACTACCACCGCCACCATCACCACCACCGCCACCATCACCACCACCGCCACCATCACCACCACCACCGCCACCATCACCACCGCCACCATCACCACCGCCACCATCACCACCGCCACCATCACCACCGCCACCATCACCACCGCCACCATCACCACCGCCACCATCACCACCGCCACCATCACCACCACCACCGCCACCATCACCACCGCCACCATCACCACCATCACCGCCACCATCACCGCCACCATCACCACCACCACCGCCACCATCACCGCCACCATCACCACCACCGCCACCATCACCACCACCGCCACTGCTGCCACAAGCACCGCCACTGCTGCCACAAGCACCGCCACCACCACAAGCACTACTACCACCGCTACAACCACCGCCGTGGCAGTCGCCGAGTGTCTCGCGAACGCCGTGCTAGTCCCGTGATCGCTTGAATATTCATTCGCGTTCCCCGTGGGTAATGCGAACACCTGTTCTTGCCTTGTTTGGTTGCGAATGAGCGGCGCCGCTGCGGCCGCGATGACTACGGAGGTAAGGAAGACGTGGCCCGTCAACGGGCCCTGTTCTTCAGCGCACGGCGCACGTGCGTTGGGTTATGACGTGATTAAGGAGCTCTTCGGACAACCTAGAAGGCGCCATTTTTCTTCCTGAAAAGTAGTGTCACGCCGACATAATTGGATATCAGTTTGTTCTGACGTAAATAATTACATGTTACGCAGATTCACGGGCCATGAATATCAATAGGATTTACTTTGCAGTAGAGACTCAGACATTCATGCAGTTGTTTCTTCAGTGTATTCGCACTCTTGACTAGACTGATAAGTAATTGAGAAGTAAAATAATGCTGCTTCTTAAGCGATAGAACGGAGAGCAACCTCAGGGGCATTAACGCTTATCGGGCCTCGAGAGGGATTTCGTTTCCAAATAGGCGGCGGTGTGTTTCGCTCGCCTGTGCCTCCGCATCAGCGATTCCAATGAGGGGGAGAGAGTCTAGAGCGCGACCCACTTGCGCGGCGCGGCGCGGCCCGAGGTTGGGGGAGCCGCTGCCGTGATCGATCACGCGAGAACCACCCCGCACACCCTCCCCACTCCTCTGCTGCGCTCGTCTCTCCTGGCCTCTGGAGCTCGCTTCTTCCTTAATTATCCTTCCGCTTTCCTCTCCTTTTTTTCTCATTCGTGTCGTTAATTTTGTGTTTTTTCTGCTACCTTTGACATACTCTATTTTTTCTCTTCATTACTTCTTTATCTTTTCCCTGCATTAGTTTACATTTCTTTAGTTTCAGAGGCTGATGACATTTCCATAATTTAAGTTGTATATTTATTTATACAAATATCATCCAATATGACATATTTATTCCATTTTTTTTTCCGAAAGTTATTTTCTGGTGGTTTTCTTCATGCAGACTTTCTGAGAGGTGCTTTTCAAAGAGACCAAAATAGCGTCCGGAATATTTGTTGTGTAGCGAAGTGGGTCGGGATATTTATGTAGTACGAACTAAATTATACCCAGTGGATTGTTTAGATCCCTTCCGAAATGTATTTTCTGATTGGCTATGTCGGTTACTCTTTCAGTAGTATTGTAAAAAAGGTTATGCATGCCTTTATGACCGATACATTATGTAAGCAGAATTGAATAACAGCAGTGCCTGCAGGATATACTGACATAAAGTTGAGTGCAAACTGTATGAGAAAATATATTTCAATTTCACGGCGACTTCGAATTCAAATCATTTATAATTTCCTCTATACATTGCATTTAGTAGGAGCGTGAATTCGCCCACGCTTGGCAGTGGGTCTGTCTGCCAGAGAACGAAGCAAATGCGTCTACCGCTCCGCATAGGTGCCATAAAATGCATGTGGTGCCTATCGTGTGACCATCCTCGTGGCGAGACAATGACCGTATAGCCTTCCTAACCCCCATTTTCGCCCTTCTACGTAGCCACGCCTTTCTCTCTCCCTTGCCACCCTGTGGCCGCGTTGTCTTCCCTAATCCCCCTCCTCTCCTCGAGAGCATCGCTCGCCCTCTCGTCGCCTCGCATACCCTTCCGGACCTCGGCCCATTCCTTCTCTCCTCGGCAACAGCCGCTTCCGTTCGTGACGGCTTCCCGCCCCAGTGCTCCCGTTCCCACCCTCAAGTCCCCGACCCCCTCTCCTTTGAGTTCAGGCGTAGAAAAACTGCACGTGCTCACACAATACTGAGACAACACACTTTCTTCTCGGAAATGTTCCGGCTCACTCAGTATTTGGATTGGCATGTCGTAGGAAGCCAGTAGCTGTTTTCACCTGGAATTTTTCATATTTTAATTTTTAATAATTTTGTTGCTTGACCCCTCATCTATTTCTTAGAGACGTCTAGTTCCACATGATGACCCTACCTTTGGGGACGTTCTTCATCGAAGCAAACTATTTGCTGACTTTGAGATTCTAGCTACGCATTTGGACTTCAATGTTGTTATCTCGACGACGAATTCAGGCGAATCATGGAATCATGTCTCCCGAAGATGATTTCCAAAAGATAGAAAGCGAAGAAGTAAGTGAAAGTTGTAACTGGTGCCTCCGACGCTCAAGTGATAGTGGCCGTACGAGACGTTCGCTCTGGGAGACCTGTGTTCGCCTGCTATGATTGGAAATTTCCTCAATTGCATCCGATCAGTTAGATGGGAATTCCAGGGAAGTCTTTATCGATTCTGTCTTTTCCCAGACCATGGAACATACGAAATTCTTCCTCCTTCATCCTGACCCCATTTTCTTTCTTTGGACTGTACGTACCTCTATTTACCTCTCCCGTAGAGTGCTCATTGACCCCCCTAGTTTACCTCACCTCGTCCCCTGGGTTGCCTGGAGCTGCTGGCAGCACAGCCTCTGGTTTGGTTGTTGTCCCTCTGCGCGCCCTGGCTGCGCTCGCGACCCCAGAGACAGTGCCGGCGCCGTGATCCACTTCATTATGCTAATACACTAATGAATTACGTTTGCAGCGAGATAGCTTTTTGTGTTTTAACGAAATTACTTTGTGGTGCAACAGTCGCGGCCTTGCGCTGGGCTTTCTCGTAGTTCCTCTGCTTTTGTTCATTGGATTTGTGAATGAAATGACACAATGTCGTATTATTATTTAACGTTAGCTGTCATTCAAATGAAAAATTGCGTTCGTGACATTGAACATCGTCTGTGGAATTCCATGTATTTTACCAAACGCGAGAGAATTTTACCAAACGCTAGTAAAAGAAAGTGTCACTGTTTAGATGCAGTATTAGATTAGAACATTTCTCTAGGTTTCCGAAAACCGACAATACTGGAGAGCAAAATTACATTTATAAAAGTTATTTCCAGGCTGTAGTCGTTAAACAGCACTTCTCGAGTTGGCGTCATTTAGCCTATAAACCGTCAAATTACACCATGAAACTAAAACGGCTGCCTGGACGTAATGTGTATCGACTTGAATTGTGGTTTCAGGATCTCCCTTCTGTCGTTACGTCCATGTCCGTGTTCCCCAAGTACAATTGTGTTCAATTACCACAAACTCTGAGGATTTCAAAGTTGTGTTTATGCGTTCTCCGAGCGAATATAGTGTGCCCACCTAGTAATAACTACAACTGTTATGAAGTTTTAAGATAACTGTGAAACTCTAAAATTAATCTAAAATACTATTGTCGGAAGCATGATAGGAGGTTACTTTTTAAGTTAAACCTTATGCTGTTAAAGTTATTGTAATTGTTTTTACACCTCAGTTTCTTTTTCGCCGATCATGGAATAATAAATATTTTTTTAAATCTCACTCCTGTGGAAACAGGCATCTTTTATTGTTACATATCTTTTACTTTTACATTGAATGTTTACATATGTGTGACTATCGTCAAACTAATCTCAGAAGGCTTTTAAATTAATAGTTTGCGGTCGTGAGAAATGTGGCAATGAGAATGGGAGCTTGCCTACGAGTTTGTAATGAAATTTGCGCGAATATTTCAGTTGTATTAATTATTCTGAAAATCGGAAAAATCTAACTTTAATGTCGGCGGTCATAAGAATAAATACACGTATGCTCCTTCGAAATGAAGATTTAATATTGGCTATCTTCCGACGGATCGCTTGTCGGAAACTTCAATAGCAATAAGTTACGAATCAGCACCTCTTACTCTCAAAGGGATGGTCACTATTTTTCATTCTTCTTTCGTTATTTGTCTCCGAGCCACTCTGACACAAGCTCTCTCGTCGATTAAGGAGCAGGGAGTTGTTGGTGGCATGTCACTTTATGGGTAGGGATGTGGTGCAATTTGAACGGAACTAATTTTTGGTATCTGTACAAACGGAATGGGTGTTGATGCGTCAGTATTCACGATCCTCAAATACCGATACTTACATTATCGATCAATATATTTCTGTGTTCTGCTTCAAATGTAAACACTGTACAAGTACATGTTCGCATAGGACACATATTTCCTTAACCATATCATATTTTACTAGTAAAAATAGGTTGAAAGCAAAGTTTCCTGCATAAGAGTACTTCATAGACACACTACAGAAATGTTTATGCGGTGGAAGAATTATTTTGTTATTGTTATGTGCTATATTTCTTCGATATAGATATTGCAGGATTCCTATTACCAGCCCGACATTTTCCTGATTGAGTAGTGTCGATTGCAATACGGAAAGAAACGGAACGAAATCCGCCCCGTGCAAAGCGACAACCCTTTGGGCAGCGCGCGTCTCGTGTTCCGCAACAGAGCAGAACGCGGCTATCGATTGCCCCCGCTCCCGGAGGTCCTCCCGCCGCTGGCAGTTCCCACCGCAGCAGCCGCGGCTGCCGTCTCGGCCCCGCGCTCGGGGAATGGGAACCTTTCGTTAGTGCGGGGCGCCTCTTCCGTTGTTGCCTTCCTTGAATATTCACGCGTAGTTGGCGCGTGTGCTGTTTCTCTTTCTGTCTGGACATAGGAAAAAATCAGTTGTGCTCACTTTTATGTCTGTTATCAGTCATATATAGGAACATGGAAGAAAGAGTTAAGTGACGTATTCAGCAAATCAGATATTTTTAAATTATATATTTGTAATATTCATTCAACTTGTTTTTGTTTTTTTACTGACGGTTAAAGTCTGTACATCTTCCTGAAAAGAAAGCCCCTTTAGTGAGGTGACTCACTCTTTCTGCCCATTGTAGATATATTCTAAGAGAGTAAGTACTGCCTTAAAATGTGTGCATCTTGAAGTTCAAGAAATGTTTACAAATAGGCCTCGAAAGCGATTGTAATGAAATATTTTCTTGATTTCTTCTGCCCTACTCTTGTTCACCTAGTCTAACTGGAAACTGTCAAGGTTGACAAACCAATTCCGTTCAATCTAGACGGCATCATTGAAGTCGGCGTTTTTAGCCTACACTACAGACTACAATATCCAAGGCATGCTGTGTCAAATTCAGGGAAGATTCAAGAATTATTTTCTTGCTGTATTTTCCTAGAGACCAAAAATTCATTTGTAAAGGCATTTTTTGTTGAGAACTTAATAATTTCGATTTGAAGAATTTGGTAACGAAATATTATTCAAAATAAAAATGCACCAAAAGAAAGGAAATAGCAAAAAACGTTCAGTTTAAAGACTCTAACTCTTGCGAGAAACAGTCCAGGTTATATGAATCGTCTCCCGAGATGAGTAGTTTGAAGTCGGAAAAGCAAACCGAGCCATGTTTGTCTGCTAACGTGGACGCTTTTGTAGCTGTCGGATGTACAATAGTTCGTGACAGCGTTTTCAACGCAAAGCATTGGCGTGAACACATTCACATCCGACAGCCGGACGGCGCCGACACGGTGAGGTGAAAACGGAATAGTAAACGTCTCGGCAGCAATGGCCGTCGCTAAGTATATCGACCACGCGTGGGGGCGAGGATGGCGATGGAAGAGCCACAACGGCTCAACCGCTTCAAACTCAAAAACACCGGCGACGACTGTGCCTTCCGTTACGTACGGTCCGTGTCAAGTGGACTCTGTAAATAAGCTCGTGCGGGGGCGAAGCGGCGCGGCGTGCTCTTGTTTACGCAAGCGAGAGCGAGCGAAGGAAGCAGCGTATTATTTTCGAGAGGAGTAAATACACCGCGCGGGGCGCATACGCTGCGCAGGCCGCGGCGGCGGCGGGGCGTTTCGGACGCTGATTTAGTTCCACGGACACTTCATCACCCTTCACTGCCCTTGGCCTTTGGGGAGATTCGATTTAAATGAAACGTAATGAGAGGGCGCGCTTCTTGACTAGTGTGCGGTTTGTCTTCGTCTGCGCAATCGAAAATCGGTAGCAATGTTACTTCATGTGGTTTGTAAATCCCTAGGAGGAAGCTGATATTCTGGCTGTTTTTTTAATATCTGAGAAAGTTTACTTTCGAATGGAAGTTTGAAATTACAATTGTAAAGTAGTAGATAATGAAAGAATATATTTATTCTGACCACCGAACACAGAATACCGTGACAGACGCTGAGGCTTGATTGAGTCCTCAACTACCCCGAGCATTGTAAGTGTTTTAATCGAATCATCTTACCCTCCTTGACACGACTAAACTGGATGTCTTGTGGTAAATTACGTAGAGTTGAATTAGCCTATTGTAACTTAATTAGCAAAAGTAACGCTATAATTATTGTGTGATTTTAGATTTTGTTTTTACTTTGTAGTTATCAGCATTTCAATCCGGCCACTTTTAATTTATGTTCTTTCTTAATAAATGTGCGGGTTATGTGGAATTTCTCGGCATCTCTGATAATGCATGACCAGCCTTAGCAGGTTATTAATGTACTGACTTCGGAGGTGGAAGACGTCTGCTTCAGTTCCACCGTTCGGGAGAGCGAAGAAAAAACAAAGTAACCTTTTCCCACGAGACGTGACGTCGCCCCCTCCCTCCCACCGCCACTGCCCTCCTCGCCAGTTTAAAATGATAATGTGCAGCCTGCTTTAAATTCCCCTTCTGCATTCGTGAGACATTAATTTCAGCCCGGCCTCATATTTCGTGTGGCGCCACCGTCGCTGGAGGCGAGGGCGGTGTCGGCGCGTCCCCATGCCGGTGGGGCGCGGCGCCGCGGGCGCAGGCACTAGCAGCTTCGTATTATTACATCGCACTAATAACACGTGTGCTGAGACTTGCACTTAAACAATTGTAAGCTCCAAACTTTCGTGAACAACTATTTCTAGAAGTCTAATTTGATTTACTTTTTCTCGTTTTTGTAGAAACCTTATGAAATTGATTTGTATTTCATCGGTTCTTTCAGAAATTTGTTTCCTGTAAAATACAACCAAACTCATATCTATTTCTGAAATACTTCTGACAGTAAAATCTATGATTATTACTAGTGTGAAATAGAAAGGTCTCTGAAAGTTCAGTAGCACTAAGCTGGTATCCCTTTTCTCGTCGGGGAACTTAGAGATATATGCAACGCAATGAATTGTATACGGACGTATTGTAGCGCCTTGGGAGGTTCGGTGCGCTGTAGGGCGAGCGGCTTTCGTGCAAAGTGTTGCTGTGCGTTCACGGTCATCTTCGACGTAAAGCCGTAACGATCTTGGGAAAGTTGTGCGAAGCCCCATTAACGTATCTAATTAGACGAGCTTTTAAGAACGACCATTTTAATATTACGGAAAATGAACCTCTAATGTTGCAATGTCGCGGGCAGAAATCGCTTCTCGTGGAAAGTGATGAGGTTGGAGGCAATTCTACCACGCGTAAGATACTACTCTGGCGGCCCGAATGTTTTTCTTAATCGCTTACGTGTTTGCGTGAAACGATGTCTGCGGCTTTTGATGCCGTAGGTTCTCCGGCGTCTGTCGCTCGTCTTTCTGGTTTCGCGACCACATAATAAGAAATTATCATGGAATAACCTCATATGTACAAGGTGAGGGGGGGGGTGAGTAGGGCTTCTCGGATGGGCACATTGACTGCAAGAGTGGACCCGCGTTTGCCAGTTATTTTATTCTTTTTAACAGTTTCTTTTTACGTTGCAAAATCGTCTCTGCGATACGAGGTCGTTCTCTCCCACGAACATCACTCTGGGACGTTTATCGTGCGGGTGGCCTAGATTACTGGCGTAGTCTTGTGACTACAGTTAATGGGCTCGTGATGTAACGGAGTAATTGGATCGTCCACTGCTCGCTTGAATGTTCGTGCACTTTATTCATATCTGGCTTCTTTACGCTAGACGATATCCGGTGGTCGAATCCCGTCGTTCGGGGTTGGGAGAGTGCCAGAATTTCCTACGTCTCGCATCCAGGGAGTGAGATCCAAGATACTATCAGTTGCGTAAAGTTTTCGATTTTCATGGTCTGAATTTTATTGTTAGATAGTTTGTCAAGTAACTATAATCCAACATTTTAAGCTGTTCGAGAATTAGGAATACGGGTAGAAATAATCAAATTTAAGTAGAAGAATGGTACTGAAAATGGCACATGCGTATGTTATGTTTTCAGTTTCTTTTTCTTTTAACGTCAATCATGTCTATTGTTTTTCGTGGATATAGTACCATCAGTGCTCATAATTGACGTTTATATAATTTTGGGGAAAATTACACGTTCGGTGGAGTTTTTGCAGTCAACGGGGCCAACAAATCAATGCATTGATATTCAGTTCTGGAGAAAATTGCTAATTGGAATTTGAGATTAGTTTCTGATATTCAGCCTCTATTGTGGGTGCGCGCAGCTATTAATGGGTGGTTACGTTAGGAGTTTGATTAATTTTTCTGTGAAAAGTTCATGGCCTAAAATAATAATTGTTTGTTTGTTTCCAGGTAAGTCACTTCTGCTTGCTGTTTAGTCAAGTCGCGAATTCACGGGTTCGGTAAGTGCAGAGTGTGTCAAATGCATATGAATATGATTGCATTATTAAAATAATGTTATTAAATGGATTGTTAATCGAGAACACATCATTTTGTTTCTGAAAGAATATACTTATTTATCCGACGATACTGCAATCTTTAGAAATGCGATGATTTTTCTGCTTATTTGTATTTTATATCTGAATATTATCGATACGTGACAGATCTCTTTCAAGGAAAATATTTTTTAAGTAGTTTGTAAAGCTTGAAATAGTCTATACAGTGAGGAAATGAATGACGTATGAATCAGTTGAAATATATGCAGAAATAATAGTTCCTGAGCTTGCTATTATATGAGTAAATATTAACATTGACGTGAGGCTCTAAATAGAATAATGGCTTAATATTAGAATGCAGTATAATCGTATGAAAATTGAAGTTAAGATACTCGAGGAATATTGGAGTTGCTCAATTTATTATTTCGTGTTTCCGGGCGAGTCCACTGCTTTGACATGAATTCTCGCTTAAAATAATTTTCTCTTCAAATTCAAGGCAAGTGCACGATTCAACAGGATTGAGTAGCCCTTCCCGTTCCCGTTAATTTCCTATCGTAGTTAGTGCTAGTTAACACCGAGGGCTTGTTGCGTTGGGTTGACCGCGCACCATCAGGAAGTCCTGCGCACACGCCAGTCTTGGGCCGCACCGGGAGAACTGAGCGGAGAGGGGCAGGCCAGGCCAGGCCAGGCCAGGCCCCGCGGTTCCCCCGAAAGGTCGCGCCCCCGCGAGGAGGGGGCGTGGCCCTCGTTGGCAACCGCAGAGGTCGGTCGACGTCACTTGCAGACCCCGCGCCGCCCGCTATGCCGCTTGTCAGTCCTAGAGCCTCCCATGCTTTTTAAGCTAAGGTGGTTCCGAATCGCTTTCACTAGAGCATGTTACATACCACAATTAATACATACATGCTTATTAGAATCTGACTAATAATGACATTTTGTACCCTACTTTTATTTTTTGCTTAATCGAATTTATTGATAAATCGATGTGATGCTATCGGTGCCTATGATGTCGAAGCAACCATCGAGCGGCGGGGGCGCGGCCGCCTGCTGCCCACTGGGGCACAGTTCGTGGGTCTCATGGCGCCGCTGAGTTCAAAAGGCTCCCAATTGTGGGGATTGCGTCATACAAATGACTCGGATCCTTTGCACGCAAAGGGAGTAACCCAATCATCTCCGTGACTCGCGGTATTAGTCGATGCGTAATTTATTAACGGGTTCATTTATTAATGTGACATCAAAGTCATCATTTCGTGAACGTCACTAAACGTCTGTCAGCGGGCGGGTGCGTGCGCGTGGACGGGGCGTATTCCCAAGAGTCCTTTTTGCGCGGAAAATTACCGTTTCTAAATAATTAACTGTAGATGTTGGGAGATCGTGCACCCGAAGTCAAATGTATTTCCATACATGGCAGTCAGATACAAAGTTTCTGAAAAGGATGCACTCCCCAAAGGTGGCAAGTATTCACGAACTCACAAATAATGTCGGTACTATTATTTCTATTGCGTATTATTACTTTCGTGAACAAAATGGACGCGCGTCTGAAGACAAGTAATGTTTTGTCATCGAAAGCAAGGCAACAAAATGAAAAATCGTAAATAATTGCAATTTCATGTGGCTGTCTGAGATATGTTCGTGTGCATATGCGTTGGAAACGAATACATTATCGTAATCCACCGCTAATCTAAAACGTAGGATGGCAAAGTGTTTAACGGCGTGGAAATACTTGGTGGAAAAGCTGTGCAAGTTGCACGAGGGCCGATCGTCTGCCGAGGCGGCGTTTGCGGCGCTCCCCCTGATGGCCACTAATGCTTTTTTTCCCGCGGCCATCGAAGCGATGCCGATCCGGCGGTGCGTGAAGAACGATAAATTGCGTGCCCGTCCCCGTCCCCGTCCCCGTCCTCGTCCCCGTGCTCGTATCCCGCCCGCCCATTCCCCCACCTCGTGCTCCCTGCCCCGCCCCGCCCCGGTCGGCTCGGCGCCGGCTCGCAGAGCGTCTTTTTGCGGCGACGGTCCAGATTGCCGCGCCGCGCCACTCCGCTCCCGCCTCGCGCCGCCCTTCAGCGGCTCTTCAGACGCCTCGCCCCTTCTCGTCAGCGCTACGACAAATTAAAATTTCCATTTAGGCTGCTGCTTCCGAAGACCGTTTTGAAAAATACCGGATGCCATCAATCTTCTTCGCTGTACTTGCACATGACGGAAGTGGCGATTGGCTGTGCGAATGAAATGATTGATCGTGGAAGTGAGTAAATGATGGGATGGCGCGCGAGAGGAGTGGGCGACCCAGCAAAACCTGGCTACAGCAGTCTCTCTTCTAGCCATTCCGTAACGCTGGAGGATCGTGCATCACGTCCCTTATTGCTAAATTATTTCCCTTCTGAATTCTTAGTTCTTTGCCCGAAGGTATAATATACACTGCTGTATGTAGTTGCTCTTTATTTCGTTCGATTTAAAAAGTGCATATGTGACGCAGGCGTCGTACGCGAAATGTAAATGTGGGCTTCCTTTGCCGCGGTCCGTGCTGCTGCCTCCGAGCAGCAAAGCCGCGCCGCGCCGCGCTGTGCTCGTTTTCGTAAACGCCAGGGGGCGGCGAGTCACGCGACGGGAAGGGCGGGTGGATGGGTGGTGGCGTGGCGTGACGGCGGGCGCTGCGCCAGTGGGGCGGGGCGAGAAGGGCGGTCGTGACGTCACGGGGGCGGACCGCGTGCGTCAGGCGCCGCCATATCGACTACCCCCAGTGGCTGCTGCCACTGCGGTCTCGACGCCACCGCCGCTGTTGGCGTCAGAGACGTAGACACCGAAAAAAAAGGGTGGAGTAGATGAGAGCGGTAGGTTGACTCTGTGGACCGTGCGAACGAATGAGTACTTGCATTGAGTCTGTGTGTGTGTGGTGGAAGGTGAAAGATGCACGGAAATGCAGTATGAGAGGGGAGCGAGGGGGTTGCTGTACCTCCGCTACCAGCGAAATAAGACTTCAATCTTTGAATGAGATGTTTCAAAGAGACATGTGGACATGTGGATGATAATGCATCGTGCGTATCGTTACTGATCGACTTCAAGGGCTCACAGGTAGGGTTTTTGTGTCTTAACAGCACCACTTTTTATGCCCTCGCTTTTATTTTTCCAGTTTATTCCCCTACTTTCCTATGTAAGAGCTCTTACGTGATATGCACACGCTGTTTGCGAATTAAGAGTATCTGACTCTGATCTGCATATATTGACAATACATTAAAGGGCTATGCGCTGTATTGAAAGTAAATACTGTTGTGATTATATTGTCCGTCCGCTTCGGCTCCTGGTACCTAGTTACATCCAACTCTTGCCTCCGCGCGAGTTGTAGAACAAGACGACATAATGCAGCTAAGGGGAGGTTTCCGGGCGCTCCTTTAGGGCTCCGCCACGCCCCCTCATCCCTGCCCCAACTCGCCCCTCCCTTACCCCTTCCTTCCCCCTCTCCGCATTAGTTGTGCATGCCGCTTCTCGGTCCTCCCCTCCTGCTCCCCTTACCTCCCCTCTCCCCCACGCCTTCACATGCCATCCCGTCTCACCCCAGCTCCTCCGTCCCGTCTCGCCTTGCGCGCGAGCCGAGTCGTGTTGGCGTTAAGTAACTGGCGCTGTTGCTGCTAAGCTGGGTTCGCACGGGGCGGTGGCGAGGGAGGGAGAGGAAACAGCTGCTCTGGTTCGCTCTGCGCCGCGCCGCCGCCGCCGCCGCCGCCGCCCCTGGGGACTGAGGGAGCCGTGTTCGAACGCCGCCCCGCCGGAACAAAGCGCGCTCAGTTGAGTCGCTGTCCTCGCGAAGAAATTCAACCGGTTTCCAGATAAAGCCTCGGATGCTTCGACTTTCGGCGTCTGTCGGAGAAGTTGCGTGGTATTCCGACGTGAAATCATGAAGTGTGAAAATGGACTTAGGCGTAATATGCAGGGTGAAGCGGAAGCACTCTTAAAATTGGAGTGCTCCAATTGAGACCCTTCAACGTGAAATCAAAAAATGAAATTTTGGTTGCCATTTCGTATATTATTATTCACGCTCGAATAAATGCGCATTTGTACTTTCCCTGTCCCAATGGACAAGATTTTGCCATTATTTGGGCGCCTGCAAATTTGACCGCAGGGCTGTATCTGCTGCTACCTACTAACGACAGATAATTTTGTTAATTCTCATCTACCGAGCTTTGAAGAGTGGGAAAAGGGGGTTTGCTTAAATTAGATGAAGTCTTACTAGATGTTTACTTTTGTGTCTCAAGACTTCTGTTAATTCAAAGATGATCGTTCTTCATTTACGCTTTAGGATTCTAGTATAATTGAGCAGTCTTTTCTAAAAATATCTTTTCTTGAAATATCCTATACTAATATTGTTCATGAACCATGTTGATTAACATTTCCAATTCGCAGCAAAGGTGCGGACTTGCTGTTGCACAGGGGTTGGGAGTTTGGTAAGTGATGAATAGGGGGCGGATTTTGATGACTTAAAACATTGCCATAAATTATCATTAAAATTCTTTTAAATGTTCTTCAAATGCCCTAAAAAGAAAGGAAAACGACGAAAACAATGGATCAAAACCGCTTGAATCAACTGATGAACAACTCACGCTGTGGGGTATGAAACTGGAGTAATTGAGGCTTCTGTCTTTTGTTCATGTCATCTCAGCTTGCAAGCTTTTGGTTTGGACTGATCTTTAAAAGAAAATCACTACCTTTATCGCGAAATCGGCCGAACTGACAGTGACGGAGATAGGCGTCATAGGAACGGTATGTTATTACATAGTACTCACAACGGCTTACATTACAATATATGAGAGAAGAAATCGAATAGGGTAGTCGGGAATTCTGTGGTGAACATTTGATGCATCTCGTAAATATTGTTTAAAGGTAAAAATGACTTCCTGGCCAAAACCAATGGAAAATGGAAAGGGAGGGGGAACATAAAAATGCGTCATTTCGTTTTGCCATAACATAAAATGAATTTCTGTACTAATTGCTTTAAAGTGAAAAGAAGAACAAAAATGTTATTAAAATTCCCAGAGGAATTGGCGCTTCGGGGGAGCAAAATGGCGAAAGCGTTCGTTGAGTAAAGCGGAGTGCGGCGAGTGCCGGTGGAGTGTCGCAGACGACGATGCCGCACGCGCTGCGCCGGTGGCCCTGGGAGGGGTCACGGAGGGATCGCTCCGGCGGCGGCGGGCGTCGAGCGCTCTCGGCGCTCTCGTTCATCATGCCGCTGCGGGCCGAGTCAATTTGTATCGCGTTACGGCGGGAAACCGAGCGCGCGGCGCTTAATCTCGCAAATGGCCTGACGCATGCGCTCGTAACGTGTAGAAAAGGGCTGCGGCCTCGGGAAGCCAGCGGATCAGATTTAGCGGCGGAAGGCGGCGGGCGCGGCGCAGCAAGGCGCTGTGCCCTCAACGGCGTAAGTGGCAGGCGGTCTGCGCGCGCACGCAAGTGAATTTGACAGCTTGACAGCCAGTTAATGCCCAGACTCCGTATGCAAATTTTGGCGAATGTTTAGTCACATGGAGATCGTAGTAGATTAAATTCCAAAATATACGTTGGATTGGTGTTTTCATTCTGAAATGTTAATAAAATAAATCCATTAATTCAATACTGCCTTTTATTGTTTTGTTGGAATTTATGAACATAGTGATGACGAACAGTTCGGTCTGCGAAAAAAACCCGTCTAGGATTACTTTCGCGAAAGATTTATCAAGTTAGAGTGAATAAACTGAGTAATAATATTAATAAATAATAATAATGATTAATAATTAATAATAATAAATAATAATGATTAATAATAATTATTATTATTAAGAAGTAAAAGAAAAGGTGATAACGGAAGAGATATTAATGCCAACGTCTTCTAAGATCGTTTGAAGAATTGGAATGTAGGCTGAATGGGACCCAAATTGTACTGATGTAAATGAGCAGGGAGTTATCAACAAGTACAATACAATTAGTTAGTTGTAAAAATGTTGATAATATAATACAAATTGACAGTGTAAAGATTCTTCAGTGTCTCGCAATGCATAGTTGCTATTCTTCATTTCACAACCGTGAGCCTGAAGGTCGCGCGAACAGTCAGTTGGTGATCTGCACTCGAACGGCGACAACGTTAACCTCCGCCCGGTTGCTGGCTTCCGTAACGATGAACAACCTGCCGCGGCTTTCACGGTGGTTGGCTGCGTTTTAATGTAGCGGATGTGTGCGTGGGGTTTGGAGGCTAGAAAAATGTTGCGAGCGCCCGGTGCTGCGCGATGCGATCGCGTGAGGTCGTCACGCGCGTGTTTGTGCCGCTTCCAGCGCGCGCCTGGCGCGTCCTCGCCCGCCCTCGCCCGCCCTCGCCCGCCCTCGCCCGCCCTCGCCCGCCCTCGCCCGCCTTAAAAATGGCCCCGCGGCGCGAGCGCGTCCGCTGCCGCCGCCGCCGCCGCCTGATAATTTTAAAATTAAATTCCTGCTAAAAATACGCCTTGCGCCTGGAAGAAGGCGGAGCGCGAGCGCGCGTGATCTGCCGGCCAGCCACCCTGCGCCCCGTGCCCCGCGAAGGAGTTACACAAGCAGCGGTTCTGGAGCCGGGCTCACTTCGTTAAAATGTTGCTTTTCCCGGAGGCATCCAATTGAGTTATGGTATTTGGCTTTGTGGATTGGTCACACCGCTTTCTCCGAAACCTGCAGCTCGTGCGTCTATAGTTGCTGGTTCTGAAAATATTCCGTGTATTGTGAAGCGTTAACAAGCTGAGGCGTTTGGTTGACTAAGACACTTACGGTCTATCAGATATCCAACTGTTGGAAAAGAAATAAAAGACTTTTTGGGGGCAGAGGCCTTTATTGTAATTGCAATTCGTGCGTATAAACGCTTTTGAGTATTTGAAATAACTGCAAGGAGGCCACCACGCAACAAATTCTTTTAAGTTTCAGAGCAACTGATTTGTATTGTGTGAAAGTCGTTTGCCCGATGACAACTGTGCGTTTACGAATAGTACGTCGAATCCCCGGTTATCTTCGTTGAGGCGTTCCTGGGCACGCGCTCTTGGAGTAGTTTGCCGTTGCTTTCTCTAGGAGCGCTGCGTGTCAACGTAAGTTTTCCTTTGGACTTCTACATATCGCAGTGCCTTGTTTCAGTATCCCGTGCTGACTTTGCAGACAAACGGAAATGTTGTGTTTGAGCTTATCAACGGAAAATTTAATTTTGCCAAAAACCGTCAAGTAACTCTCAGAAACCTTATCCACTTGCCGCACAATGTCGATTTTTCGCTCCGTAAAAATTCCATTAAAACCACATACTATGGCGTTTCCTTCGCAGCTCCTTGAGCAGTTCATACGTGACAGCCTAAGCCCCGTCTTCCACGTGTGTGTGTGTGTGTGTTATATTGTTTACAGTATTCCTTTTTGCAAGGGTAGAGTATAGTTAATACAGTTGTTTAAAAGCAGCGGTTTGTTCGTTTGAACAAACATCGAAGCATGTTTTAATAGCATTTAAATTAGTACAATAATATGGAGTTTTAAATTGCTTCAACTAGGTACCAGTGATGATTGTAACTGAAGCTACCCAATATACTGTATCGTATGATGAACTGTGGTTCATTAACAAAACATAACTTTGTAATGATTTTAATAATACTTTTATTGTGAGAATATTGAAGGGAAAGAAATGTTTTAAGTTTCTTCGTTAGGATTGTGGCGTGACTTTCAGTGTATATTGGAACTCCAGTAACGTTCGAAATTTTAATCTTTTGGGATGAAAACTAGTCGTAAACACCTTTGGTTTCATCCAATATATATCATTTTTTGCTCCCTTCCTTGCATCACGGAGGTGGTTCCTCAACAGATTTTTCGCGATTCAGGAAGATTCACTCTACTGCTCCTATCACCGCTACCCAGGCTTCGCTGTCTTTCGTTTATTGGGAAATTTCTCTGGTGGTCGGGCGGATATATTTGAGTCTTAATGATCGTTTCGTACGATTTTCACTGACAATTACAGTTATGAACCACATGCAGCGCGTGTGATGGAATCTAGCTGACTTGTTCATTAGTTAATGGAGGAAATGAGTGCTTTTTGGCTTGGTTTTCGGCTCTGCAGACCTTCCCGTGATGCGAGTGATTTTGTTGTGAGCTCTTGATCATTCCTGTACCTCTGGTGGAAGCTGCGACCGGCTGTGCTCCAATGGAAGGAAAGGCCGGACTCTCGGAGGAGCCCGCCGCCGCAAGAACTCCAGTGCGCAGGCGGCTCCTTATTAGGCAGCAGCGACCGGCCACCGCCTGCCCAGCTCGCCCGCGCACTCCCCCTCGTCTCTTCCTCCTCCCCGGGGCTTCGTTTGCAGCCCTTCTTCTCTCGGACGCGATTTCTTTACTTTGACGAGGCGCTACGGGCTCGGTAAAGCCGTGCCAAAGTACACAACCGTGGGGAGGGTATCGTTTCAATACAATAAAATCTGATAAAAATAGCAAACCTGCGTTTGGAAAAGGGTTTGTTCTAATGAAACAAAGGATTCAGTCACTCGTTGACACTGTTTCTCAATATACGCACGTACACATCTGCCTTGGCCTACACTCCTCACAGCATCAGCGCGTTCCGCCCTTACCCTCTGTGGGTGACTTCGGCCGTTCCGTGTTTGGCTTCTTCTCTGCTGAAGCGTAGCTGTCTGCGCGCGAGCGGCGCGTCTTTGTTTCGGTAGCGGCACCCACATTTCGGGAGGTGCATGCGTTTCTGAAGAAGGTACATGGCAGGTTTGCTCAGGGTTCTCCCGTTTCCCATCCTTCCATTGCTCCGTCTTCATTAAGGTCCTTCCCCTGGTTTAAGACGAGTAAGTCACAGGAAGAGGAGCAAAAGGCAGTATTAGCCGTACTTTCCTGCTTTCGCTTGAAGTAAAACAGTTGCCTGCTGTCTGCGTTCATTTGAACAGTGCTGTACAAGGAGATTATTTAAATGAAATGAGGAATCATAACACCAACTTCAGCTCCTGATGCAACTTATGTCGAGCGATTCAACAGTTGCAATAAGATGGCAATTCTACAGTTTGCTTCCAGTTCGATTTCCTGCCATTTTCCCCATTGTTTGTCCGTCCTCGTGTTTCTCATTTGTTCCAGTTCATTGCTAACCTTCCATCATCGACCAACTTGCAATAATGTGTGTATATTTCGCTATTTCGCCCGTGGTCTTTCCCGCCTGGAATGACTTCTTTCTAAACAGCACCGGTTTCCTTGCCTCTCCCTGTTTCCATGCGACATGGTGCGTCGCTTCCTCCTTCCGAGTGCAGGGGCTGTTGAGGCGGCGGTGGTGGCGCGGGGCAAATTGGTCGCGGACGCGCTGCTCGTTTTCCCGCTCTGGAATTGAATTGCAAAACACTCGCACATGCTCGCACTCGCCCGCCCGCCCCTCCCCCCTCCCCCCCCCCCCCCGTCTGCGCGCGTCCCGACGCCCCGGCATACGTGTCGCCATTGCCACCGGAGAGGAGGACAGAGTCTGCGGTACGTTTTTTCTCTATCATCAAATGGAATGGAATTCTCCAACGTTATTGACTTGTCCGAAAAAATCCTCTACGTGTGAAGAGGAATTGAAAACATTCTTTCATTTCAAGAGACAGTCACTTTGCGCTGTGGTTGTTCACTACATAAACAATTGCAAGTTATGTAACTTAACTTTCGAATGTGTTTGTTTCGTGCCGGATTTCTTGAGATTGTGTCGCGTTCTTAAACGCAGATACTTTATAAAAAACTGTAGCTATGTTGAAAGACAGGTTTTACAATTCTTTATTCGTGTGATATCGCACTGTTTTTGGTCGGTCATATGTTTGTTTTCGAGAAAAAGGTGCAGGAAATAGAGCAAATTATCTCCGGCTGTTGAACATGGCAGCTCGTTTCAACGCTGGGATGGCGGGTTTAGCCGGTGACGAAGGTGTCACGTTAAAGCTTCCCGCGAGTAATTGCCGATCGCGTTGCGCGCCGAGCGAGATAACGTCAAGGGACGCAACGAACGTCTGGCGAGCGCGGTCCAACGCCTCGCTGCCTCCCGATGCGAGGCAGCGCTCTCTGGCTGATCTACCTGGCGGCCGCCATTCTGCGCGATGTGATGGTTTGCTTCCGAGTGTTTTGACGCGGCGAACTCCTGCCCCCGAAGTGTGTGTTTTGTGAAGTGCCCCGCGGCGCCGTGCGGGACGCTGCCTCTGCGTCGCCGACCTGCCTCGCCCCAAGAGGCCACGTCCTGCTCCATTACTCGGCCTCTCTCCCCTCGCTGCCCCTGGCAGCTGCTGGCGGTCGCGGGGCGCGATTTGCGGTTTCGGAACGGCGCGTTGGCGTCAGAGCGAAGGGTCGTCCGGCGCAGGAAGCCTTCGCAATCCCCCCCCCCCCCACCGCCCCGGCGCTTCCGCGGCGCCACCTGGGCCGTGGGCTGTCTCCCCACGTAGCGCGGCGTCGCCCCGAGCCGGCCCTCCCCCCCCCCCCCCCCCGCCCGGCTCTGTAGTTAATAAAACCTGATCCGGCAAGATCCCTCGTATCCTCAACCTCTCATGACTCCATTGTGACGTTAATAGCCTCCCATCCCAACTCATTCGTTCGTATCACGGTAATACACAAGTCGTGGACTCGGTCGTAAGGGTAGTCGGTGTACGTCATTGAGCACCTCATCGTATGAATGCGACAGCCCCGGGCCCTCGTCCTCGTTGTGCGGCTGCCGCGTGGGCGGTCGCTTGAAGCCCCGGGGCGTGCCGAGAGGCGAGGCGAGGCGAGGCGCGCTCTCGCGGAGACAAAGCGCGCTCCTCCGCGTCCGCCCGCCGCCACCCACGCCCCAGCACTCCTCACGCACGCTGTGATCGCCTTTGTGCATTCTGTCGGGCCATAACATCGCTGCGCCCGCTCGGCACACGTCTTCATTACTTTTCAGCCAAATATGACTGCTTGAACATTTGAATACAAATAATTCATCACATCCGCGTTCAATTATTATTTTCAGATCACAGACGACTATTGGACAGTGTATATGGGAAGTAAAATGCATCTTTTTACTTTCTCGTAAACGTAGTGTAGAGAAAGTTAAGTTGATGTTGCAAAAACCGTTGAAAAGTATTGTAATCGGGCGGCCGAAAACAGCGATTTTTCCACAGAAGAACCCTTGTTGTTGGATCCTGGTAACAAAGAAGTGGGTATATCTTCTTTCTGTAGTATATTACTATTCGACGCTGTATAGTCCGAATCTATGTTTTGTGAGTCCGTGATGCCGAAAAATAAATTGACCGCAAAATAGTTGTTCGTCTGCGGTTAAAGCTAGTGCTTACCTTTTCAAGCAATTTTTCTCCAAAATTGATATCCTCTGATTGATTTGAACGAACATGTGATTATGCGAGTTTGTAACCGATATTTTGATTTTGGGGAGTACAAAACTGAAGCCTCAAGACAGTTTTCTGTGTTGTTTCCAAAAATTGTTCCAAACGTTTTTATTAAACTTTGTCCTTGAATATCGTACAACACGCTTAAGAGAAGTGTAAAATTCACAAAAATTTGTTGAAATTCCTGTTTTCAAAGTTTATTTTATTATATATTTTGTGGCGACTCCATGTTCGTGTTTTAGTAGCCTCCCGCTTCTTTTACAGAAATCAGTCCTGTTTCACACTTCCAGAGATCTTGCGGTCTCCACATCGTTGCATGTTTTAACGGAGTCTTAGGTCCACCATATCGCAAACGCTCTTCCATGCTGTCATGGGTGCGCTACTGCTGGCGCCAAACCTGCCGCTTCGCCCCTCCTCTCTCCCAGCCTTTCTGCCACTGCCGCAGCCTATTCGTCGGCCGATGTCGTTGGAGAAGGAGCTTTGTCCGAAAGGGACGTAAATGAATGAGGAAGGGAAGGCCGTGCGGGAAGGAAGCCAACCTGCGAAGTGTCGCCGTTGTGCGTTCTGCGGATGGAAAAAATTTTTTTTAGATATTTTAAAGGATATTTTCCTCGAATTTGCATGTGATAAGCTTGTTCGCATGAGCGGCGGATGCCAATAGGATCGAATGGAGTCGCATACATGTGTGTGGTGTGTGGAATCCTACAAGCACGGCAGCGCGTATCTCGTCTCGCAGGGACCTTCGCCCACGCGTCAAAAGCGCCCTCCGACCTAGAGCGTCAGCAGCGCAAGTGCGTGGGGCGGAGCGAACCCAACCCGGAGCCCCGCTCGCCCGCGGCTGCGGCGCCCAACCCCGCCTCGCCTTCCCCGCCTCGCCCCGCCTCGCCCCGCCTCGCCCATGCTGTTCGCTTGTCTGCTGCTGCGCTTCTCTAACTAGCTGGAGGGAACAAGCGAGCCGCGCCAGTTCTTATTTCACGAGCCAGTGGCTTGCGGTTGACGTAATGAAATGGAAATATTTCCGTTTAAAGCAAAATTGAGTAGATTTCCGCGGTAATAAAGTTTCAACTTCTTTGTTTTGAGAAAATTGGCTTATGCGTTTTCCTGTTATTCGGCTTCGGTTGTGGCTTCGGTCTGCGCGCGTCTGCTCGCCTCGGATTCGCCGCTGTGAAACGATCTGCGTGCTTGGTATCGGGGTTTGTTACTAGTGCTGTTTTAAAAGGATAAATTCTTCAATTGTTCGTCACCAACATGCCGCTAGAATGGCGAATTTCGGATCGCTCGAATGTCAGCGCTGAGCTTTGTGACCGCGTGACCTTTCCGACGACACAGCGGTGTCGTGCTTTGCGGCCGGTGGCGGGGGAGCGGGCAGAGCAAGGTAGGTCGTGGCGAGCCCCGCTCCTTCGCATAAGGACAGACGGGTTGCGTGTGGCGAGGCGAGGCGGGGCGAGACCCCTGCCGGCCCCTTCTTCCAGGAAGGGAGAACGCGGGCGCCGGCGCATGCGATGGCGGTCGCGAGGTCGAGGCCCAGCAGCGGTCGCGTCGGCAGCGTCGCCAACTCCCTCGGCGCACGCGCGCCCGCCTCTGCCCCCGCCATCGCTCCCCGCCCCGCCCCGCCCCGCCCCGGCCCGCGCCGCGGTCCACTTAGGCACTGTGAAGTACTGGATTTCATTTTCACATCCAGAGGGGGTTCGGGTGAAGCTTTCTTTTATGAATGTCGATAGACAGTTCGTTTCTGTTCACTTTTACTCTACTGTTCTTTTGTTTTTAAATTTGATAATAATAAAAAACAGACCGGCTAGGCTAGATAGCCTTTTAACCTCTGCGCCTTGAATGGGAACTTCCTAGTAGAAGCACACTTTTCGTGTGTATAAGGATTGATATTTATATTGATGTCATTCATTGTACTGATTTCGATAAGAACATCGAATAGAAGTTTGGAGAAAGTCACATTTATGCTTGAGGTAACCATATGACGAACGCGCCCGCAAAAAGTAGGGTTCATGGACTCTCGACCTTTCTGTGTTTCACGAGTATTTTCTGCAAAACGACTTGCGCCACGGTTGAGTTCTTACAGCGTCAAATCCTAAATGCGTGCTGAAAAATAGAGCGCGTTTCGTTCTTAAGAATATAGAGTCCAGGGCCAGTATTTATTTACTTCATCATCGCATGCTTTACGTAATTTTTGGCGTCTGTCCAAAAGTTGGTGTGGGTCATATTCAAGGTTATGTGTTGTACTGGGGTACCGTGAGTTATAGATGGGTGGCATCCGTTTAATGCGAGGGAACATCTATCTTCTAACGCTTTGGACGTTAACCTAATGCACACTTGACTACTTTCGAATGGCAGACAAGCTTTGCAAACCTATCTTCAGTAACGTAGCTTCTACAAGACGTGCTCGATCGATATATAGGTGTAACGTTTGTAGTGAATTTTAGCTCGTTGCATATAGTTATTAAAAAGTGCGTCGTATTATTGAGCATGATATTTGGACAGTGAAAAATCGAGAAATAGCTTATATACAGGGTGGTCGTTTTAACTTGAGACAAGTGAATATCTCGAGAAATATGCATCCTACGAAAAAAGTGTTCGAGATAAAAAGTTAATATTATCGTGGGGGACATCAGTCAGTGCTAAAAGTAGCCACCCCCCGCCCCCCCTTTGGGGGGGTCGGGGGGGTCACTTTCATATCTTAAATGGGAACCCCCATTTTTTATTGCGGATTTAGATTCCTCATAAAAAAAGAAGTAACTTTAATTTGGGACATTTTTTCCAAATTATTAATAGATGGCGCTAAAATCGGAAAAAACTATTTATCCCGATTCCCTAGAAAAATGAAGGAAACGGTCTCATATCTTGCGAAATTCACATTGGATCGAAAAACTGCAAAACATGTGTTTAATATTTTTCAAAAACTTATCGTATGACTCAAAACATGACCCCCCACCTCCACTCCCTGGGGGTGGAGCGGCGGGCAACTTTGGAATCTTAAATGGGAACCCCCATTTTTTAATGCAGACTTGTATTCCTCATGAAAAAAGAAGTAACTTTTATTAAGGATATTTTCTCGAATTGTTGATAGATGGCGTTGTAATAACAAAAAATAGACTGGAATACGAAAAATTGGAAATTATTAGATTTCGCTTTTGCAAAACAAACAAATAATAACCTGTTATGTTATTCAAAGCTCTTAACTACTTTTAGCGTTACCCAGGAACAACGACGTGGACGTAGTAGTTACTGTTCCCATCGGGGTGCTTGTTTTAGGTGAGTCCCCTTGCCTCTCACCATCGGGGTGCTTGTTTTAGGTGAGTCCCCTTGCCTCTCACCATCGGGGTGCTGGTTTAAGGTGAGTCCCCTTGCCTCTCACCATTGGGGTGCTTAACTTCGGGAAGCCCCTTGCCTCTTTTGTAGTTCACAACAAATGCTCAAAATGTCCGCCTTCCATTTCGATACATTTATTAATTCGAGCTTCAAATGCAGCTACACAACTCGAAAGCATATCCGGTGTAATTTTTAAGCAAGCATTTCTGATACGTTCTATCATGTTTTGTCGAGTTGTAGGTACTTCTGCATACACTTTGTCTTTAAGGTAACCCCACAGAAAAAAATCCGGCGACGTAAGATCTGGTGATCTAGGAGGCCAATTTACTGGACCCCCTCTACCGATCCAACGACCACTGAATTCGCGATTTAATACTTCTCGGGCTATTGCGGCGTAATGTGCCGGACAACCATCATGTTGAAACCACATGTTCTGTCGTATTGCAAGTGGTACATCTTCCAACAGAATCGGTAACTCATGGCATTTGCTGCGATTACAGCGCCATCTATCAATAATTTGGAAAAAATGTCCCAAATAAAAGTTACTTCTTTTTTTATGAGGAATCTAAATCTGCAATAAAAAATGGGGGTTCCCATTTAAGATATGAAAGTGACCCCCCCGACCCCCCCAAAGGGGGGGCGGGGGGTGGCTACTTTTAGCACTGACTGATGTCCCCCACGATAATATTAACTTTTTATCTCGAACACTTTTTTCGTAGGATGCATATTTCTCGAGATATTCACTTGTCTCAAGTTAAAACGACCACCCTGTATATAAAATTTTGTGAATGAAAATTCTACGAGCAACAAACCTTGCTAATATGAACCATAATAGCTTTCACGATTTAACCCACTATGGCCGTATTCCTACGTAATAATATTTGCTCATTCTGTTCGATTTTTAGTTCCTTGTTTTTTTGTTCCCTGACAACGAAAAATTAATGTTTTGACATCGTCATTACAGGAAATTAGAAGTTAATTGAGCTATTAGGCGTCGATTAAAACGGTAGTTGTCCTACAGTTTTTGCATGAAGCCATATATTTGTTCCTCTTCTTCAATTTTTAAAATTACGTATCACGATTATTATTTTTTTGAATTTAAAAAAATCATGAATTTTAGAAACTACCAGCAACGATACACAGAAAGCTCCACAGGGTGTCAGCATAGTGCTCTGGAGACCTCATCGCTAATTGCCTTTGATTTTGATGGTCTTGGTGGAATGTGTTTTAAATAGTGTTTTAAAAAGAACTATACGAGTAAGTATTACAACGTGTATTGTGATAAAAAGAGACATCTTATGTAGAATAACTAATTACAACGATTGAAACTAACGACGATTGAAGACGCATCATGTTATGGATTTAAATCTGATTTTAAAGTTTTGATTTTTGTACATGATTTTTAGACATCCTAATTGAGTTAATCGACGTCAATTTATGGGGAGTTCTGTAATGCTACATATAATGTCAATTATTTTCGTAAGTAGCATTAAAAGCCTAGTATTTTTTTATGCGTTTCAAATTTCATATCGGAAGTTGAATATGAACTTTCGCCTTGAAAGGAAATGACGAATACGGAAAGGTGACTCACTCGAATCGCCCCCAGATGGCTGAACATGACCGAATCGTGTGGCACGGGGGCCGCCTCCTTGCCTGCCGTGTCCGCCCAGCGGCCCGCGCAGGTCGTTGCCTCGGGGCGTGCCAGATTTAAGAGGCCCGCGGCCTCTTCCCCGCCCGCCCACGTGTCGCGTGTCGGGCTTCATCTATCCGGTTAAGTGTGCAGGGCACGTGGCCGCCTGCGCCAGGTGGACGCGCGCGCGCTGTTTATTAGGGCGGCGGCGCCGCGCAGGGCCCGCAGCGGGTTCCTGGAATATTTTCGCCTGGTTTTACTCATTTCTTTTCTGATACGGCTGCTTCAAAGAAATGTTATGAACGTTCTCCTTATATTCGATATTTGATGCGAATTAGAGATGCTGCTATTATAAAAGGGGAGAATTCAAAGATCCATAGAAAATAGGTCTTTCGAAGATAGGGAGAGAAACTTAAAAGAATACGTTTTATGAAACGTATCGTAATTCGATCTCCTTCGAGAAACGTGCGAAATAACTGCAATCTTGTGTGATTCGCGGTTCGTAACCCTTGTTTTATCAGCGGTAATTGAATGCTTTTCGGAGAGAGCTAGGCCGTGCCCCCGGGACATCGAGAGCGCAGTGCACGCACCGTTGTCTATGCGCGCCAAGCGCTTGCTTTTGGAATGTTCGCTTAGTTAACTACAAGTGGATATTTCTATTAAATAGTATATTTTAAAATTTTTCCTCATTCTGGTAATATTTAAGTAGTTGATCACGTATTTTAAGTAGTTTTAAGTATTAGAATCGGTTGCAATGTTCCTGGACGTGCGGACTGTGAAGCGATTGATGTTTGTTGTTTTGGAAATCCTTCAAGCATTTGTTTTTAACACACAGTGAACGCATGTAATAACAACGTACACGACTTTTTTTGTTTGCCATGAAGAACAAGTTTTAAAACAATGTTCATAATTCAATATGATCTGCCATTGTAATGCATATACAGCATAATATACGGTTGTGATTTTGTGATTAAAATTCGAAATGGATATTGCTTTTATGTAATCTGATATTTAGGAAATTATTTTCTTTTTTTATTGGGATGTCTATCTTCAAAATTTTCATTTTTTCCCCCTGTAGATGTATTTCTAATCCGTGAAAGGTAACAAGTGTTTTGTTTTGTTTTTCAAAAGAGAATATGCTAATAAGATTAGAAATCAATTCGAGAAATCGTTGAAGTAAATTAATGTTCGTTCGATCTGCAGTTTTTGTTTTACGATGTGCGTTCCGTTGTCCAGATGGCGAGTGATAATTTCTACAAGCTGCCACGCATTCCTGGAGCGGCTTTTTCCAACAGCATTAAAATGCAAGACGTCGGACTCGTCCAAAGTGATTGTGTGTGTGTGTCGCTGCGTGTGTGTATGTGTGTGTCGCTGCGTGTGTGTATGTGTGTGTCGCTGCGTGTGTGTGTGTGTGTCGCTGCGTGTGTGTGTATGTGTGTCGCTGCGTGTGTATGTATGTGTGTCGCTGCGTGTGTATGTGTGTGTCGCTGCGTGTGTATGTGTGTGTCGCTGTGTGTGTGTGTGTGTCGCTGCGTGTGTGTGTGTGTGTCGCTGCGTGTGTGTGTGTATGTGTGTGTCGCTGCGTGTGTGTGTGTATGTGTGTGTCGCTGCGTGTGTGTGTGTATGTGTGTGTCGCTGCGTGTGTGTGTATGTGTGTGTCGCTGCGTGTGTGTGTGTGTATGTGTGTCGCTGCGTGTGTGTGTGTGTATGTGTGTGTCACTGCGCGCGTGTGTGTATGTGTGTGTCACTGCGCGCGCGTGTGTGTGTGTGTCACTGCGCGCGCGTGTGTGTGTGTGTCACTGCGCGCGCGCGCGCGTGTGTGTGTGTGTCGCTGCGCGCGCGCGCGTGTGTGTGTGTGTGTCGCTGCGCGCGCGCGCGCGCGCGCGCGTGTGTGTGTGTGTGTGTGTGTGTGTGTGTCGCTGCGGAACAGTGGGTGAGGCCAGCCAAGCACGCGCTTGGTCAGGTCCTGGACCACCGTTCCTCTCGCTAGTGTTGGTTGACCCTTCGCCCAAATTGTTCTTGCCGACCGTTCGTTGCCATTGCAACTTGCTCTGGATACGGACGCGCTGGAGGAGGAGTTACGATGCGGAGTGCAGCGTATAAATTGTAGATTGTTCATTTCATGTGCCAAAGGCGATGGCACTAGATATGGAATGTAATTAGCATTTCTGTTAACCTGTTACTGTAGAATTATGAAAGAATCATTGAAAATAGATAGAATGAAATCTTGAACCCAACGATGGTAGCGCTTCGACCGAAGCGCAACCTGTATTACATAACTGGAGTATTAGATAACTCAAGGACTAAAGGTCGGCGGAATTCGTAAGTAATTGCCAAGCTCCACCGAGGGGCTTGAGGGACAACGATGTATAAAACGTCGAGGGCCGCAGGAACACTATGCTATTTCTCTTACGGAATAAAAAATTAAATTTCGAACAAATATGTCTCCCAGTTGTGGAATTTGTGGAATGTTGGCCATTTCTTCTGAAAGGAGAGGTACACGCCCACTTATTACAACCCCCAAACGTTCCGAAACGTGCACTTCACACAGCCGTTTTTGCTATCGCATCGCAACGTTCGATGTTTTGTGACGTTTAGTGAAGAAAGTAAGGAATGTGTGGGTCAAAAGATGAGGTGTAATTTTTGAAATGTGTTGAATATGATTAGCCTGACTGCCGCGAGGCGCAGCCACCTAAGGCCCCCAGGCGCGCTGGCCGCGGCTCGTGCCCAAGCAGTGAAGAACGTCACACTGTTCATCTGCCGAGATACATTTTATTATCTATAAGTTTATCTTTCCTTTTCTGGGCGACTCGTTAATACAACTTTGTTCCGAGCAACGTGTGATGTAATTCCGCCGCCTCAGGTGTTCGAGAATTATTCGCGAGCAGTGGTAATTATATAGTTTGTCGCGTGCGGAATTTACTCCTATCGTCCACCAATTGTTCGTTTTAAAACCAAACTAATTCTTAAAAACTAGTTATGTAGTCTTCTCTTCCCTCACGTGTTAGTCTCAGTTGTGTTTGCTGTTGCTGTGTAATTTCTAATAGAGAAGTTGTGTATGTACAGGTACGTAATGTAAACTGTAAAATAAACCTCTGGAGGTTATAAATAGGTCGCTCCCAATTGTTCAGTTAGCTGTTTAAATGTTATATCGTCTCTTAAACTATCGCATTTGCATCAGGTTTGACGATCGTAAATAACGTCTTGTATTTATGATGTAAAAATCAATATAATCGCTCAAAAACCCAGCATCGTAATTTTTATTCCGAAATGTTACGAAGATGGATTTCAGTGCTTGATGAGTAGTTGGAATTCGAGAGGGCGAAATTGCAGGTGCAGTTGCCAGACCCGGATTAATCATTCGCATCACGCGACCTTGCTTAGCCTGGCTAATACGATTCTCAGTCGGGCCGGCTGCGGAGCGGATGTGGCGCGGCGGCTAGTGGGCTGACGCGCGACTTCACGCGCGTGGAGGCTGCGGCGGAGGAGGGTTTAATGCACGCAACAAACGGCTTCTGCGTGGCCGTCAGGACTGAAACCGCAGGCGGAGTGCTACGGCCGATAGCGCAGCACCGCAGGCGGAGGCGCTAGCCAGGCTCAGGGTCTTCCATGATCAGAGGGGGATGTGCTTTAAGATGATATGGGGAAGCGTGAAAAATGTAGGTGAGGACTAGATTGGGAAGGGTCGATCGCGGGGTTCCATCAAGTTGAAGGAACTGACTCGCTGAGCATCTGCAATTTGGTAACAAGTGATCGCGGACCACCTTCTTAGTGACAAAAATCTGCCATCACTGGGACTCCAACGTTGAACTTCCAGCCGCACTGCGGTTGCGGTCTCTCATCTACTTAGGCTAACACACGCGTCCTAAATTCTCGCCAAAAACTGACCTGAGAGCAGACTCGTCGAGAATTTTGAATAAGAATGTAAAGTTCGAGCCACTTACAGTACTTTATCTTTCCCTTGTCATTACTCCGCGGAGTGCTCTCTTAGAATGTAAGGAGCAAGTATGGTTAAACTTTTACGTTACAAACACCATGGCAGAGACAATATACCAAAAAGCGACCACGAATTGCGACATATTATTGCATGGTTAGCTGTGCAAAGTTAGTGTTTGAGAGACGGCATGTGCTTGAACGCTGTAAACAAGAAGCGTTTCATTGTTCGTGTATGCAAAAGAGGGAACGATGTCAATTCCACTGAACAGAACAGAATTATAATATTTCAAAACTTCGAGGGCAGTGTGTTTTCTCTTTTTATAAAAAAACTTTAACATACTTTATTTCATCTTAAGAATGTCATGTGCATGCCGTAAATTCATACGTCGCGTGCGGCATTTTCGTAATGTTCTCTTCTTTATGGTTGTAATTACAAGTGTGGCTTTACAGCGCGCCGGTTGTGGGCGAGCCTTTTCGGTGACACGGCCGTTATGGCTCCGCCGCAGGCAGGTCACGTGGCGCAAACGGCGCTCGGCGCAAACGGCGCTCGGCGCAAACGGCGCTCGGCGCAAACGGCGCTCGGCGCAAACGGCGCTCGGCGCAAACGGCGCTCGGCGCAAACGGCGCTCGGCGCAAACGGCGCTCGGCGCAAACGGCGCTCGGCGCAAACGGCGCTCGGCGCAAACGGCGCTCGGCGCAAACGGCGCTCGGCGCAAACGGCGCTCGGCGCAAACGGCGCTCGGCGCAAACGGCGCTCGGTGCAAACGGCGCTCGGCGCTCGGCGCAAACGGCGCTCGGCGCAAACGGCGCTCGGCCTCGCCGCCTCTTCCTGCGTCGTCTCGTCTTCTTCTCCATCCCCTGTTTGCGAACGCCATTGCTTCGTCTTCTCTGCTACACTGAATTTTTCATCATCGCCCCCACAACGCTGGATACGTTGTGTGTGTAGCGTCCCTCCCCCGACCCCTGAGCGTCGCGTGGCTCTCTTCTCCCGGCGCGGCGGCCGGTCACCGAACAAACGGCGCTGAGTGCTTTGCAAGGTTGTGCGCCACGGGAAACTGCAGCCCGCCCCTGTGCGAGCCCTTCGGCGAAGGCCGTCTGTCCTCTCACAGCACAGCACTTACGGTGGCATGCGAGCTACTTGGAACTGAACTTCAGTGCCACGCAAAGTAGTAACAAAGTAGTAACAAGTACCTTTTCTTTACAGACAGAGATTCTGTTGTATCACAAATGGGGGGGGAGGGGTGTGTATCGCTTTCTGTGTACAAGTGCTGTCTGTGGGAGTACGTGTATACTAGTTTTGTTTACAATGAGTCTTGGGTACTTTGCACTAGAGGAAGGGGTTCTGTGCGCTTCTATTTATTTACTATTATTTTTTTTATTTTTCTGTGGCCTATCTCAAACAGCCGTACAGTGTATAAGCAAATGGAACACTTCTATTGGGATAATACGTACACCGCAAAGGGCAGCAATGTTTTCGAAAAGGATATTGTGACTTAATGGAAGGATTTGGTAAAGGTTGTGTGATTTAGTGCGCACATGCGCGCAGTAAAGTTGTGGCCTGTATGTCGGTGATAATTGAACGAGGAGAATGTGTGTCAGCAATTTTACCGTTTTTGCTTGGGCTGGACGCATTTCCCGAAAATGTTTTCTTCGTACCTCAGCCGCGAAGGCCGCAGGGTCAACGAAAACTTACAGCTGTAAACTCTGCATGAGCTTCTATTTTTCCACTCGAACAAGGGTTGGCGGAACTCGGGAACAACGAATATGTTATTCTACGTGTAATATTCTTTCATTTGCCGCTTGTCGGGGAGAGACTCGCTATCCTGTTCACGTACGGCTACTCTGCATGGGTCCCGATTCTTAGTGTTGCAGTATAAACCCCAGTTTTTATTTTCTCGCCTTACGAAGGAACTTCGTAAAAAGAGAAAGTTATGTAATCGTGCTCCGGAAAACTACTAATTTTTTATAATTCGATTTCCTCGATTTAATGTAAATTTGTGTGTTGTTGATGCTTACATCCGTTCTCTAAATGCCTGTAATATTTTTAACGATCTTAGATTGGGTTGATTATTCTCCTCAAATTTGTCATTGTACGTTATTTTCCATTTTCCTTTCACTTGTGCAATTCGAACTGCTCTTCTGTTTCTTTCATTTCCTCTACATTTCATTTTCGGTGTCGGTACATTCCAATTTTTCACCTTTCGCCAGCCCTGCGTACTCCAAATGGTTCATCTCGCGAATCGCGTTGACTGAAGGTTCTGCTGGGTTATTGCATTGCCCTGCGCTACGCTGTACGTACCTATCGATCACCCGTGCCGCCTCTCGTGGCACGCGATGTGGGCCGGAGCGGTCCGGAGCGGTCCGGGAGTATGGCAATCCCCCGACGCAGGCCGGGCGTTGAGGTGGAAGAGCAGCAGGGTAGTACAGAAGTCTGTCTTGTGCCCTTTCATGCATAGTAAATGAAGTACATCAAAGTGCCTCTAGTTACTCCGAACCTGACGTAATTGTATCATTAGCAACAATTCCAAGGGCACAATGTCTACGATCCTTTCTCTGGAGAGCTGCAAAATGGAATCAATTGCTGTCATCTTCCTGAATTTAAAAAATACAAAATAAAATATTACTGTCCTCATTACGATAACCAATTATAACGGTGTTTGACAATTAATAAGAATTCACCGTCCCAAAACCCTGTAAGTGTATATTCGCTGAACAAGAAATTACTCCGCTGCCCTGCATCAAAGATATTTAAGAAGAAAAAATTAAGAAACAGTTATAACTTAAAAATATAATACTGCAATACGTATTACCGCGCTTTACTCGCTAATAAGCCCTTAATACCAGATTTTTCCGTTCACAAATTTTTTTGCTTTCTATCGCGTTAAAAAAAATTTTTCGTGTGCTCTTGTTTTGGGTGCTCCTAATACATAGCACGGTTTGTGCAGAAACCCGAAATATATGTATAAATAGATAGAAAGAAAAAGACGAAAATAATCTTTCACGATGAAATTGAAGTAACTGTTTGATTTTCTGCCAATTTCATTTCAGTGTTTGGCATAATCATAAGGGTTACTCTCGCAGAGATCAGGGGCTGTTCGTTCGAAGATGGGTTCTGCTACGAAGTAATCTTCACTTTTAACATTTATTTGGTAGCGGTCCAGGTAGTTACATTTATTTTGATGACTTGAAAATTCTGTATACTTTGTGTTTTTGAAAGGATTTGTGAAATCGCATCCGATCGTATAATTAATTTAAAATTAAAAATGATTTTCAAAATTCATAATTGTGTTGAGATCGTTTATAAATGTCTATTCATGTTCTATTCTAGAGTATTCTATAATATTTTCACGTTATTAGGAAATGACGTGGGCATTTTACAGAAAAGCATGCATCACCCTTGCATTAGAGAGTATTTTCTTCAGTCATCTAATAGTGTATGCTTGAAAAATAAATTAGGATTGAATACAGCACGCAGTTTGTATAAAGAGCATGAGATCGGACAAGAACGTGGCGCTAACATACGCTTTTATCGTAAGTGCCCGTTTGCTTTCCACTCAGACCATGTTCAGGAAGCAGCAGGAGCCGCTATGCAAGTGCGAGGCCGGTAGTAAATCCGTTCTTCCTCCGGGGCCCCCGTCCGTATTGACGCTCATAAAAGATGCGCCCAAGTTCACCTTGTCGGGAAATTCGCGACCGCGCCTCTCGGCGAGTAACGAGGGCGCGCGGCTCGCGGGGTGCAATATTCATGACCCTCGAGGCGTTTGCGGGGGCGGGGTAATAGAAAAGGGAGAGAGGAGGGCCTTGGCCTTTCCGCAGCTCGCGGAAGGGCTCATCGCAGGATTCGGGTAGCTTGTGCACTTACATTTTTGTTACATTTAGCAATCAATGTCTGTACATCCAAAAAGGCGAGCTTGGCGCACAGAGCTACATACGTCATAGTGGGCGTTCTTCTAGAAGACTTATTAATTTTGGAGCTAAATTCAGCGTTACATTCTTACTATCGTTAAATCATGTTGGTCATCACAAATGCAACTCGTATACGTTATAACGACTATAAGATACTGTTCCCTTCACACATTCCAAATTGGTCACATTCGAATGTCTGATTATAACATCCAAAAATGCGCAGTGCGCTACTTAAACTGTTCGCTCGCACATATTTGAATGTAACATGTTGAATCTTACATTAAGGCTAAAGTGAGTATTGACACGGGAATCACAAAAAAAAAAAAAAATCATCATAATGTGCACTTTGTTGCCGGATGGTGAGTAAACTTTCCTTCTGCGTAATGTGAGATCTAAAGCGAATGTAGCGAGGAAATCAATATGAAATGAAAATGCAGCGATTCTCGTAGAACAGTTGGAAATGAACTTTATTTTACGACACGGAGTACTGAAGGAAATTAACTTACGACTCCTCTATTGTTCGTACATGTAAAAACGCCATTGACACTCACTCGCTGGAAACGCTGTATCCCCTTGGGGTGAAGACGACGGCGGGGAAGAGCGAAGTTGTGAACCGCGAGTGGAGTCAGTGGGGCGACGTCGCACCCGAAAGAAAAGGGAAGGCCGGTTGTTCAGAGTTGGACTCCTGAGAAACATGGATTTTTGGTCCGACTATTCCAGTGATTTAAAGCCCTTGCGAGTTTTTTTTTTTTAAAAGGTAAATGGATAGACTATGGGATATCCAGAGAGAAATGTCTTAAGAATAGCTATGTGTAAAAGAAGTAAAGCCAGAGATGAAGAATAGACATAGAAATCTTACGGCAGACAGGATATAATGACTTAAGAATTAAGTCACAAAAGAATGACTGAAGAGCAGAATACGTCATGAGGATGGTAGTCATTAACAATACTTGTGCTGCGTCGTTTCTACGCCGACAACCGATCATGGAACTCTTATGCAGAGGTACAGCTGTATGCATAGTAGTTTCTATCGCCCATCGCACTTTAATCGGAATCTTCTCCGTTTGGGTTCTGTCGCCGCCTCACTCTCTCGCGGCGCGGCGCGGCGTGTGGATTCGCGTACTGCGGCGAGGCGCGCGGCTTGCTGCAATGCGGCGCTGCGGCAGGGCGGGTGCGTGCGGCGAGAGGAAGAGGGGCGGAGGAGATTGCTGCTCTGCCGGCCGAGGTGTGGCCTTCCCTTCGTCATGCAGCGCACCGCCCACCTCTTTCCCCCATTCCTTCGCTCTTCTCTCTTCCATTCCTTTCTCTCCGCCCTTCTTCCTCCCGCGCACTCTCGAGCTCTTTTTTTATTATTATATATTGTGGCGTTATGGGATTGTGCGACCCCATAACACCACCGTTTCGTCTGCATGAACACCCACAGGCAGCGAGGAGAGCAGACGTAAACCAAAGTATCTAAACGCGCAGCCTGGTATCCGTTGCTCGTACTAATCAAAGACGTACTAGCAAGCAACGTTTTCCCTGGTGAAGGGTTGAAAGAGGAGAAATGCCCCCGCCACGGAGAATTTCCCCAGGCATCTCACAATAAATAGGCAGACGCGCGTGCGGAAGCTCTTTTTTCTTGCCAGCACGCGTCGGGTAAGCAGCTCTTCTGGTTGTCGCCGTTCGTCGAGCAAGCAGCATTTAATCACCGCTCGTCAACTTAGATAGTATTTGCCGCCGCAACGACTGCTAGGTAGGAGTTTTCGGCGTCGTACAGACGTGCTAGCTAGTCGTCCGCGAAGTAGTGAAAAATTAGTAAAGTGTTCTTCTATTAACCAATACGGGAAGTAAAAAGTTACCCGTTGTGAGAAAAGCTCTGAAAGTTCTTGATTAACGGAGTAAAAGTAGGAACGAGCGAGGCACTTGCACTAGCATTAAGGGAAGTGCAAGGGATATTTTTCCACAACGTGGGCGTAATCAAAGGCGCTGGTAGCAGCCGAGGGAGAAGAAGAGGCCGATTAGGGGAGGACGGAAGAAGACGCGAGTCGACCGGAAAAGAGGACGCCGTCTAGGAAGACAGAAGAGGACGCAAGAGGACAGCGCAGGCGACGCAGAGGCTGGAATCGAGCAACGTGGTGCAGGAGCCAGCACGCGACATCAAGGTTGGAAAGTGGACAGTTTTCGAGGTAACATTAGAACTGCGAAAAGTAGGTCAAGTTCACGTCGGCAGGGAAAAGACTAGTACAAGAAGTGTTAGGAAACTGAGGACACGGGTGGTAATAATTTGCAGCATTGTAGTGGGAGATTTTTGATGCGCTATTGCCTGCCTTAAATCATTCTATTTGGAACATTCATTATTCTGCTATCAGCAGTTACAATTAAATTAGAAATTGAGAGTAGTGCACTTGCCCACATTTTGTTCTTGTATGTAATATTTTTTTTAAAAAAAGCAAGAGATTGTAAACTAAGTTTGGTTTCATGTACAAATGTAACTAGGATAGCTTAAATTTAGACATAATTAATTTTCAAAGGAATTCCCAGTGTAGGTTAGAGAAATTGTTTTAGAGAATTAGTTTTGAAGAGAATTAAATGTTCATTCATTTTATGGGCTGTAAAGGTTTCTATTTGTGTTTTTTTTTTTTTTTTTTGTGATTATTTTGTAAAGTGTGATTCTATTCTTGATTTTGTTTTTCTTTGTCATTAACTTATGCCACAGAGTTTTGGGTAAATTATACGCTCGTTTATGTGCAATTTGTGTGATTTTTATTGTGTCAAGGGTTCAAACCTTTCTCGTACCCTAAAGATCCTGCTCCCGAGATTTTAAGCTCGCTTCACGAGCATAATACCTTATCAACCCGCTTACAGTTCATGCGGCTGTGTTAAGAAGGTACCAGTTGTGTGTGTTAGGTAGGGGGTGTTAGAACATATATATATATATTTCTCGCAGAGCGAAAGTACTCTTAAACGAATGCCCAGGTTTTTCAAAAATTTCAAAAGCTCAAGCTTTTTTCCACTTCTTCTTACGACTATAAAATTGAAGAAAAAATATTCCAGAATCATCTTTTTCAAAGACAGATCTGGAAATAGTTATGTATAATTTTTCGACTATATAGTTGTAAGTAGTTTTCGCGTTATTTTGCGTTTTATACAGGGATTTTTTCAAACAATTGTTTTTTTTAAACTGCTCTAAAATTGTTCTTTACATTTTCTCGCCGTATGAAGCAAAGGACGGTAAAAAAAATGATGCTGGTCCCATTTCCCGCCATTTCTGTGTATTTTCAAAAACTGCAACAGAGCAATTTTGAAGATGAAGATTTTTGTCGTAAATGTAATCTGTACGAAGAAGAAAATTTAAAAAGTTCACGTACAATGTTTAGTTTCAGAAAACAGGAAGTATTTGCGTAATTTCTGCTTGAAGTAATGCAGTTCTTTAAAAAAAACATTTTCTCAAAAGTCTCAAGATTTGTTCTTTAATATTTTTTCATGGATTGGACAAGAGACTCTTACATGAATCTGGTAGATCTCATTTTCGTAGAATTATCTGGATTTTCGAAAATTGTAAAAGTTAGGAATAATGCAGGAAAGTGTGTGCTGTTGTAGCACCAGTAGTTCATTGTTCCTCTTCGTCGATTTGTCTCTTTCCTGTATTAGAAGCGCCAGGTATCTTTCCAGATTTGGTCGGGTGTCGATGTGTCAGTTCTACCGTAGTCACGCGCACGATCGCTTTTCTTACTTTCTAATGATGTCTTCCGTTTTGTACGTTAAAGCATGTTTTTCAGACTTCTCAGGGTTGATACCAGAAATTGTTTATTGCATTTGATGCGGGGGGTGTGATAGACCTCAAAGCCCACTATTCTTAGTTCATAGAAAACACTGAAAGCGCTTTATTTTTTTATGAAGAAGAGGGATTGGGGTAACTTAAAAACGCGCATCTCGTGCGTTTAAGGAAAGCGATTGGCTTCAGTGTGATGCGAAATGTGACATGAAGGTGAGGCAAATACATTTTGACTTACAATCTGCATCTGACTTGCAATGTTTTTAATGCCAGAACGACGTCAACTAACTTAGTGTGTTGGAATACTGGTACGAGATTCCCAAAGTATTTTAATGGCGGTCCGGATGACCGAGATTGTTAAGGCAGTAGTGCCGTAGCGATCTCGGACAGACAGTCGCGGGATCGAGTCCCGCCTCGGGCATGGTTGTATTTGTGTTCGTCCTCCCCCCCCCCCCTATCATGTCATCTTGACAGTTACCATACCGTTAAACGCAATAGTGGTCGCTTGTGACCTAGATGTTGATGCGACCTTAAATTGCTCAAAAAAAGTATTTTAATGTGTAGACTTGATGCATTTTTAACGATTACAACCTATGCACAACTTCTGGAAATCCGTCTCCACAATCTAGATACGTTTCCTTCTTTCCACACTTCATGAATTTGCTAACTAAGTCATCATCGAACAACGAATGTCCTTGAAAAAACACGCAACGCCACATCTGTTAATCAGTCCTAAAACTGAGTGAGTGATGAAAAATGTGATGGTTAAACGTCACTTTCTGTAAATTGAACGTGTGAAGGCGTAAGCGTGAGTGCCTTCAAACTCCGAGCTTCCGCGTGACTTCCGGTGTCTCAATTTACTATGCTGTTCAATATTTCATCAACATATTATTATTCAAAGCGAGTTATAGATTAATGGGATTGGTGGTGAAACTAGGCTGATTCGCGTCTCCGAATATGATAGCACCTAGAAGGCAGTTTCGTTCTGGAATCGTTGCGAGGGCGCCGGCGGAGCTTCCTACCGTTTCGATGGCGTTTCTTATGGCCGCGGCGCCCGAGCGCCTGTTGCAACGCGGTGCAGCGAGCAGCGGACTGCTGGCGACTGAGGCTGAGTAAATCATTCGAGGAAAAATGCCCCCGCCTCGCCGCTCCTGGCGCGCTCTCGCGGACGGAGCTGGCTGCTGCTCTCGGCGAAATTTACAGGCCAAGCTCGTGAGAATTTTTTTATTGGAAAAAAAAAGGAAAAAACAAGGTAATAAATTTGAATGTGTTAATTCAACCTCTACTTGTGCAACCTTCAATCGATTTTGACATCCGCGTGCACATACGCGCCCATGCTGTACCTCGTTCGAGATGGGCGATGAGCCGTAGGAGGTTGGTGGTGAGGTCTTCGCCCGATGGGAAGTGGGAGTGGGGTTGAGATGTGGAAGGAAGGATCACGCGCAGTTTGTCGCTCGTCCTTTCCGTCTCTGCTCCGAATTATTCGGTAAAAACAACAGGCAGGGCCTCTGGGAAACGCATGGACGTGGCGGCGGGAGCGGATTCAACCACACAGCCGCACAGTGGTTGATTTCCAGAATCTAGCGGTATTTAAATCATAAATGTAAATGCTCGAAACGAATTACAGCCTACGGCGACTGGTTCCTTATAGTCTTGTCAGGACTGTACCATAAGTACAACATTAATTTCTCAGAATAATGGGTGTGTTGAGCTGCGCGCGCAGCCGTGCGAGCAGCCGTGCCTCGTCCTGCTTTGACGCGCACCGTTGCATTGCCTACTGCCACTTCATTGTTGAGGAGAACTTTGTTATTCGATGTGAGCGATAATCCGGAATGTACGTTCTTCAGAGTGCACTAACTTTTATTAGAAAATTTAACATTTTTGGTCGTATTTTATATGCGAAAGTATCACCATATATTTGAGACAGGTTTCTTAGTGTCTGAGTTATCTTGAGTTGCCAGCAATTGCCAAGAATGGTCTGTGCACGATTATATTCCCTAAACCTTCTGAAACGAAATGTCGGAAAATATTTTTGCCCAAATTTGCACCTTTACAAAAAACAATTTTTTTTCTTTCTTTCTTTCTTTCTTTCTTTCTTTCTTTTTTTTTTTTCTTTTTTTTTTTTCCTCTCTTCAGATACTTGTACAGTATCTTGACGGGATTGACGGGATACGATACGTGAGGGGGAACTCTCTCATGCAATAGATTTTCGGATTAGAAACATTTGGGGATGTGAAGAAAAGATACAGTAAGATCTCAGAAAAACGCTAATAATTATCAAATTTCGAAAGGAAATTGGACTCCTTATTGACAATCCCAAAAAAGGAAGTGGTACAACGAAAGATAGGAACAATGTTCGGCAATTTTTCCAAAATCTGGAGCAATATACTAACGTCACTGGAATATGTGAAAATCTCATTCGCTGCTTCTGTTATTTTATAAGCATTGAGGAGCGAATATGATATGGCCACGGAAGCTTTCAGGAAACATTTCATTTGAAACAGGAAAAGTTTGTCATTTTAAACGAATTGGTACTTCACGCAGTGCGCAAAATATTAATTGAAGGCGCTGATGTCATTAATGAAATGTTTATCCCAATGGGACAACTGTCCGAAGACACACAGGAAGCCCAACATAAATACTTCATGTCGAGAAAGAAATACTCGAAAATCTTCTAGAGTACTGGCAATGAAGATGTGGTTGTTTTCCAATTGTTTTCTTCTGACTCAGTAATAACAAGCATCCGGTCACAATGAACTGAAAAAACTATGCATGTTCTTGGTGCTGCCGTGCCACGTGAAGATAGAATAGCAGATTGAGAGAGTAATGCCGACTATTGTAACTTTCTTTGTTCTTAATTTTGTATAATTTTATTTGCAATATTAAGTATAAATTAGAATCAGAATATATTTTTAGTTAGTGTCTCATGAACCTTTAGTAGGAGTAGGCAATTGCCTTCTTTGTTTCTTTGTTCTTAATTTTGTATAATTTTATTTGCAATATTAAGTATAAATTAGAATCAGAATATATTTTTAGTTAGTGTCTCATGAACCTTTAGTAGGAGTAGGCAATTGCGTGCACTATCTCTTAAGTAGTTCCAACTTTGATAACCTGGTAATCCTTATCAAGACTAGAGGGCAATTAATTTATTATTATATTTATTTCACTACACTAGTCAGTATAATAGATAATGGCACAAGGAATAATTGTGACCTATTTCCGTCGGCTCTGCCGTTCCCTTGATAATAGTTTAATACCGCTAGATGAAGGAAGTCAACCTGTGTGAGCCGGCCTTCAAAGCTCTTCGTGGCAAAGCCACTGATGGCATGTATCCGTCGACCGGCCATCAGCTGTCGTACTCTCAGGTACAGACTCCAGAGCGAATCGCGCTTTCCAGTGTCTAGGCATGTTTCATCTTTCCATTCATTGATTTTGCGGGTATTCTGGTGAAACACAATCACTGCTTCATTTGGGTAGAGATATCGGTCAGTGTAAGTACCGGGGACCAAGTTACTCTTTGAAGGGAGTAATATTTCAACCCTGATTAACTTCTCGACCAAATTTATTTTTGAAAAGATTTGGAGTTCCACGAATGCAAATTATTTTGAAGTTGAGGCGCTGCAAGTAAAATGCGTTTTGGGCGTAGGCTTCCATCCGTGTAGAAAACAAATGGTTGCGGCCCGACGCCGGATGCGGCGCCGCTGTCTGGCCACTTTGATGCGGCGCCCTCGCCTGCGCCCTCGCCTGCGCCCTCGCCTGCGCCCTCGCCTGCGCCCGCCGCCCCCTGCATCGATTACTGCTGCCCTGGCACGGGCCCCGAGGCGCGGCGGGCGCCGGCGCCCCTGCCGCAGAAAGACTGCCGGATTTCCCTTGGGGCCCCCTCGCCCATCACTAGCCGGGTTTGTGCTTGCTGCCTTCGACTTGCCATAGTTCCGAACTTACGGTTTTGGGTAAACGTTATGCAACTTTCGTTGATCCATGGCTTACTTTCTGGTATTATTGATATATATGACGTCGTGAGGTTATAAAAATAAGCCAAAACGTAAATTCGTTCATTCATTGTTTCTAAGGCTTAAGCTCATGTGGCTTAAAGGGGAGTAGGCAGCCAAAGACGAGGGTAACTTTTCCTGAACGGGCCGCGATAGCCTGATGTATACCAGTGGTGAGGCTGAAGATTGAATCTATTATAGTAAAAGATGTTTTATCAACGTAAAGTGTTCTCTTGAGTTTGCTCCGGTGGCGGCGGCGGCGGCGGCTGCGCGGGACTCGATATATTGAGAGGCGCGCGGCCGATAATGGCAGGCATTCAGCGCCCCGCCCCCGCCCCACTCGGGCGCCTTTGTTCGTTTCGGAGCCGCCTCGATTGCTTCCGGAGGTTTACTGCTCGGCTTGGTATTTGGAACTTGCGTGTGTTCTGCTCAATTCGCCGACAAGGAATACGACTTTTTCGGTGGCGCCCAGGTTCAGTTTCGCGTATTGGTAATCAATGGCCGTTCGTCAATATCGCGATTTCATTACTCGGCGGGTGTGCGTCCATTATTGGACGAAATGCGTATTTGCGGGTAGGAGTGTATTTAAGGCATTCCTGTAAGTGTGCTGCAAATTAAAAATGAATATTGGCTTTTTCTACGAAGCGATAAAAATTTGTTTGAAATTGGATTTTGGAAGCATAATTGAAGAAGCATGCTCTAAGAATCAGAATTGCATTTGCACTTTTTGGGAATCCAGTTACTCCCCGAAACACGTTTTCACTGCTACGTCTGACGGGTAGTCACAAGGTAGTACTCGTAAAAACGAAAACAAGCGTTCGCAACATAAGCCTGGTCGTTGCGGCTGGTGTTTCCGTCCGCGCGACCTCGCGCAACTGGGTTACGCCGGCGAAACGATCTCGCTTCGGGCGGCAGAGAACACAATGGGCCCAAACTAGTCAAAAGACGTGCATGGGAACGTGAACTTGTTCAGCTAAAATGTAACATTTTTCAGGATAGTGAGGTAATGTTTTAAGGGACAACGTATAAGCGTGTTTTTAGTAGAATGCAGTTTTCAACTGCAATTATGTACGTATGATGTGATATAACAATAAAAAAGCTGAGGGTGGAATGTAAATAACATTAAAAATGAGAGGGTGGAATATAAATAACAATAAAAAAAGAGGAGTGGAAATGTTGTTTCGAAAAACTGTAGGGTAAAATAATTACTACGTAATAAGTGCGGAAAGACTTCGACGTGAAAACGAAATGTTTTATTTGAAAGAAAAGGAATATTCACATGAGCCGTTCTCCGTTTGTAAGTGCAACTTTCCAATCAAGTAAACAGAAGTATTCTTTCCCATGCATGATTCTGAAACATGTTGTTGCACTTGTAAGATGTTTAATACTAAAATACTTCTGCTAGTAGTCATTTATTAGAATGTCGGTCATCATAACATTCCATTCGGAAAATCCTCATGGAAATAACGAACAGTCTTCAAAATAATCTGCAGTCGTGTGTACAAATTTCATTAATGTCGCAATGAAACTAGAATTGTACAAAATTGTTTCTATGTAATAGAAAATAGTGAACTCAAAATAAATGAACCTGAATTAGGTCCACAAAATACTTCACCTTTTAGTGAAAAGAGCCTTGAAATGGATTTAGCCGTTTCTGATTTGCCCGGTCAAGCAAACAATTAAATGCGTATTACCTTGTAAGTAACCATGTGTTATAAAACGTTATTGTTAAAAGGTCTGAAAATACTGCATGCATCTTGTACCAGCCGCCCCGCTGTGTGGCGCCCTCCGCGACCCACTCACGGGCCGGGAGTCGAACCACCGTGATGATCCAGCTGTTGGTTGTAAAGTTACATGTTTTACGAGCAGAGATGTTCATGTGGGAAGATGAGAACGTAGTGGTGGGGAGAAGTGGGACAAGCAGAGTAGATAAGAAAGACTCGAGTGCATTTATGACACGAGAGGGAAGATGTGGGGTGGATGCTGAGGTGCACGTAATAAGGTAGTTGCATGGTGTTAGATTACAAAGACAGACCACATGATTTGATACGGTTGCATTGATTCGCTTCACTGGCGTATTTTCAAGTCGAAGAGAAGGCTCTGGAGTATGGACTCCGTAATATAAAACCCAACGCAAAATTTTCGAAGCATATTTCGCCAAAATGCAGATACCGCTTATCTTGATTCCTTTCGCACGCGATAAAAGTACTATATTCGTACTTACTAACGTGCATTCCACCCGGGTCGGCATATTCGGGGCATGTAGGCGGGCGGGCGAGCGGGCGAAGCGGCTGTGTGCAAATGCGCGCACGGAGCTTCTGAATGAGTCGCCCCGAGCCGGGGTCAATGGGAGCTGATTCAGCCCCGAGGCAGGCCAGCGTTCATAAATGCTAATGAATATATTCATTGGGGTCCCAGCCGGAAGTATGTTCTAGATTGCATATGAATCATGTGTGGTTCATTGTTTTGATTGGAGGTTTTATACAAAACTAATGCGTCGTTCTGTGGAATAAATTGACCTAAAATCTTAACAAGATTTGAATCGGTTTTTTTGGAAGCCCGAACTACTATTTTCAGATGGCGCCGTATGTATATTAAATGAAATGTGTAATATTCGTTCGCGAGAATTAACTTTCCAATGCGTTCGGAAATTTCGTATTCGAGAATAATGAAACGAGATGGTTGGAGGAGGAGGAGTGTTCGTTGCTAACCCCTGAATCCGCCTCTGTCGCGGAGAAGCTGATCGTGCTCGTGTTCCTTGCTGGTGGAATTCCTAATCTGATTGCGTAAGCTCCCGCGAACTGAGTCGTGATTATCTGTGGAGTTCTGTTACAACCAGGCAGATGTTGGTATATCGTATTGTTTCATCCCACCTTCCTGGTAATCACGAAAGAATATGTTGTTTTTGAGGGGGGTCAATATTAACACCGTCTTCAAAATTTGAAAGGATGTTATTTTTTGAGAAATGATTTCTACAATTATTAAGATTCAAAACAATCGAATCGCCGCGAGAACGTATGAGTTGCAGCATTTTCACGGTTTGTTTCAAATCTTATTGTAATTGCTGTTATTTCCTTTCATACGAACCGCTGGTTCGAGGTATTTGTTACTTGGAAACAATACACATATTCATTGTAAAACATAATCAGGGAATATTCTTAATGAAGTATTTATTCGTTCCTTTAAAAAAAAAATCCAGTACATACGACCCAAAATTACGTTAGCAGTGCAATCACTTTGTGTTTCCCGCGAGCATTTCCATACTTATGCTTTGTCAAATCGATGCAAAAAGATAAATAAATCTGGTATTTGAAGTATGCTTGTAAAGATCTCCAAAATATATTTTGCAGTTGCGTTACGGATTTGCAGTACTTGCGTTAGCAGTGACTCCTTAATCAAGTATTGATTCGCGCATTCATCCTCCTTACCTTTCCATACAGACTCCATCTTCCTGTTTGGAAATGAACGTGTGCCTACGAACAAACTAGCTTAAAGAGGAACGTGTCGTAGAATTTGGCTTTCGCGCGTACGAGACCGCGGTCCGAGAAAAAGGAGCGTGGCCCCTGACGCGCGCAGGTAGGCCACCCGCCGCACCCCGCCGCGTGCTGCGTTGCATAGCCTGCGACGGCCCTTGGAACCGCGTACCACTAGGCTGCTGTTCGGGGCTTGCTAAAATTTGTTACCTGGAAATACCGCAGGCCGAAAATTCGAAAGTCATATTTTGAATCTGATTTTTAATGTCCGCACACTAGACCAACATCCGTGTTGACAATTCGCCTGCAAGTACCAAGTGATTACTTCATTTGTTTTCTACTAGGGATGGGGCGTAGTCAACGAATAATTCGCACGAAAGCCGTCGCCTGCGCCGAGGTGGTTTGTCCTGCGAAGGCATGCACGTACTTGTGATTGTTCCTTCACCCCTCACCATCACCACCTCATAATTCACAATTCAAGGCGTAACAATTTTGTCTTATAGCAGCAGATACAGCAGATCCGCATAATTACATACGTATATCTCTCCGGGGCCTCGTTAGATAACGTGTAACGTAGTTATAAGTAGGCCAGTGATAATAATGATTAAGAATAATGATTAATAATAATAATGATGATGAGGATGATGTCTGGATGAATATAAGTATCTAGGCTTCCAGCAGTTCCTAGGAACTGCAGATGAGAAAATAAGAAAACATGTGGAAAGCAAGGTTCTCTCTCGTGTTACGAAAATCAGCAAGTTCTGTATTAGTTTGAGAAACAAATTGACAGGAATTAACACCTGGGCTCTCTCAGGAGCATCACATACATTTGGAATTGTCAAGTGGTCTGATACATCTTTGCAAGCTTTCGAGTGAAAGGTTATAACTCTTCTATGAAAATATCGGATGAATCATCCTCGAAATTCCACCGAAAGGCTTTATCTTTCAAGACACCATAGAGGACGTAAACTGTTAGTCTTGAAGTTATGTGCCGCCAGCAAAAAAAAAATGCTCAGAAATTATTTCATCAACGTCGAATCCATGACGGCCATCTGAGCACAAGAACACGGCTATATACCTCTGAAGCTGCTCCAAGAAGACCACGATACAAGTTTTCGGAAATCTGAGGTCCGAATTGAGCATTGGAGATCAAAGGAACTCCATGGCAGATTTGCTACAGCACTTCGAGGTAACTCCATCGACGTGAAGAGATCAACTGAATGGTTGAACCGCTGGGCCTTTTGGCGAAACGGAAGGATTTGTGCTGGCCTTTCAAGATCAGGTAGTAACCACTAATAACTGCGATATATCACGAGAGTATCAGTGCAGAGTGTCGCCTATGTAAGAATTTCATCGGATCTATACAACATATTTGCAGAGGATGTTCTCAGTTGGCACAAACAGATTATTTAGGTCATAATAATGTGTCCAAAATCATCCACCAAGCTTTAGCCAAAAGAAGAAAGCTTGCCGAAATATCTATCGGAGCAAATTCTGTATGAGAGAACAAAAATCTTATGGGATACTGCCATTGTTACAGATAAAAGAATGGAAGCAAATAAACCTGATATTGTCGTATTCGATAACGCTACACGCAGAGCAATATTAATAGATATCGCAGTCTCATCAGATCAAATCTGAGGTCAACAATTGCAGAAAATATCAGCCATTCTCAATTGAACTGAAAACCTGTACTAATGAATAGAGGTAGATAGTGTACCCTTTGTTTGAACTAATGGGCTTGTTGATGAAGATCAGAGGATTGTGAAAAAGAAACTCCCTCTAAATGAAACGCAGTAAATAACCATGCAGAAGGCGGAGTTGCTGGCAACCACCAATATTGTGCGTAAGGTTCTTTATCTTCGTCATTGAAGAGGAACCAGAGTGCACTGGAGCAAGAACTTCTCACTACATGTGTTGACGTTCTGTCCTTGAGTTATATCAAAAGCTCCGGACGATCGTGAAGTTTTGAAAAACAATAACAAACCATATTCAAGAAAGTAAATTGTATTCGAATTAAGTTCTCTGGGAGAGGTGGATTAAGATATCAACTGATGCCGCTACTGTGACTGGGAGGATTTCCGGCACTGGCCACATACCTAGGCCGAATTCGGTCGCTGTCTGGAGATTTCTAGCACCCGGCTGCTCGGATCCGTAGTTATCCATGATTTCTTCGATCTGTATTAGGCGAATAGTGGAGGAGTACCCTAACAAACGGACCATTCTTTCCTTTCTCTTCCTTCTCCTATCCTCACCCCTTACACACACTCGTACATGAACTACACTACCACACATGCTTGGAGGCAGGTCGGGAGCTCAGAGATACCTGGATGGGGAAACCAATTAGCTGACGATTGGTCGGCGCTGAATTTCACCATCCAGCGCGTGTTCCAGAATTTGCTTTTCATTTACACCGTGTTATTCATAGGCGAGAGTAAGATATTTATGCACGATTCGTTTCTATGTTTTGATATCCACGGGAAAACAATAAGTGGTAACGCATTTGAAATTGAATTAATGCTATTACGGCCAATATTCTAGTTCAGTGCCGTATTATGAGTACGTTTGTACAGTACAAGATGTTTATGCATTATGTAAATGTAATTATGTATTTTATTCCATTGCATCTGTGCATTTCGAAACCTTTTAAAGTAAGGTTTCCAGTGGGGTCGGTATCGAACCCCTAGGGTTCGATATTTTAAAGGGCAATGGTGATACAGGAGTCGAGAGCAGAGTTTGTATCGGCAAGTTATCGGTATAATGTACATCGCGATCCCATTAAGTGCAAACAAAATTTAATGATTATTGAAATATTAAACATTGATGGGGTTTTTTCTTGACAACCATTGTTTTAAAATGGGTCGATGAAAGAAAAACATTGTAAATCTCAAATGAAAAGAAATATATTCTATCCCAATATGTTTGAATCAATTTCCCCCAATATGACTCAGTCCAAAATATTCATTTTTAGCTATATTATTTTCGTTTCTTGCCATATGATTCGCAACGAAATGAAATCAGTCGTCGAAATTCAACCCTATTATTATTTACTAATTTGACCTAGTACTTGTACAACTTACAAATGCTTTTTGTCTAACTAGTTGCAATGAAATGAAATGCAGGTAATGTGTGATATGTGTAAGGATTTTCTAAGCAATGTAAGAAGGGCGATGAATTGTATTTGGTGCGGAAGAGCGTATCCATCGGCGTGGCCTATTGAGAGAGTGCGGTGAACTCACCCGCCTGCCACTCCGCTCCGCTCCGTTCCAGAACCGGTTCTCTTGGACGCTGCGAATAGGGCTTTAATCACCTTTCATTGAGCGCCCGCGCCCTCCACTTCTCCCCCACTCCCACCCCCACCCTCACTCCCTCTCACCCGCATCCGCCTTTTCTCGCCCCCCCCCCCCCCCTCGTTATCGAAACTGCGCGCTTTTGTTTCCTTTCATTGCTGCACCTCTCCGGTGAACTGCCCAGTCATTCGGCATTCTGGCATCACGTTTTCTCTTACTTCTTAGCCCTGTATATCTGGGCGTGTTCGATTCTTGTAACGTTCATATAGCCAGCGAGTTCCTTAAAACGTGCGTCGTATATTTTCTTATATTCAGATGTATTTCAAACGGATATGTTCAAAGTATTTCAAAGAGGCTCTGTCATGGCAGTTTTTATCTTTAGTACGAAATCGAACGATGAAACTTCGAAATCTTATGGCGCGAACATTTTTTTATACCTGAATCAGTCGCTAATTAGTTTGTAATTTGCATCTGAAACGAATGTAACTAACGATTTTGCCCACTCAGTGGTTAATTTTTTCAAAGAAATGCATAATATTAGATTCGAAATATTTTTTATACAAAAATACTTTAATTTTATGTTTTGATTGATTATCCGTTATTATTATTTATGCGTCTGGATTTTATTAATTAGACTTAAATAAAACATTTTTTTTAAATATTTTCATAAACAATTCCTTGCGTATTTTTCGCTGACTTTCTGCGTCAAAAGCTTTAAGATCACGACGGATACGACCAATGCCTAAAACGATCGCCCACCTTCGCCCAACACGTCTGTTCCGCTCCTCTTTTTCCTCCACCCACTCTCCTCTCCGGTCTTCGCACATCTATTTACGCTCCGCGGAATTGGTGCCTCACGCAGCCGCTGACCTGTTTTCGGTGAACACTATATTTTCGGAACATGCAAACAATTAACTTCGCAAAAGTACGGCGTTGATGACATGTTATTTTTCTTTAATGAAATACGTTTAAAAAAGGTTTTAAATAAGGTCATGTTCAAAGTACAAGTAGTTTTCGCGTAATTTTTGCTTGGGGTAAAGGCAATTTATAGTTGTTTTTTTCTCAAGAACTGCTTTAATTTTTTCCTCTGCCTGTGCAAAGAAACTTAAAAATGGCACAGAAAATTTTCTAAATTTTCGAAAATTATAAAAGTTTCTATTAAAAGCAAGAAAGAATGTGTTTTAGCACCACTAGTTTCATTTTTGTTAGCTGCTCTTTTCTGGGACTCAACAGGTGTATCGGAAATTGCGTATACGTACCTGTCCATTTTCATGATCTTTTCAAATTGGAGTTAATTTGGCAAGCTTTCAGTTCATACAAATAAAGTTCTTAAAGAAAGAAACCACTATTTATAAACGCGCGCGCACACAATGTGTGTGTGTGTGTGTGAGCGCGTGCGTGTTACACTACGTATAATTCGTAGAAAATACAGTAAATGTTGCGAAGGATGTTTGGATGATCTCTAAGAAACTAATGTATATCTGCGAAACCATTGTATTGGCGTATTTATCCGGGAAGATTTGATTCTTATTTTTTATCGAGTTGCTTCGTCTGAATCGATACAAAACGCCGCCTAAGGAAAGGGTTCGCGTAGCGCTCTTGCAAGTTCCCGTGCGCCGCTACGCGCGATCTTCATTCCCTTCTGCGCGGCGCGGCGCGGCGCTCGCTTCAGAGAAAACTTTCTAACACGCGCTCCTTCGCGTCGAGATGGCTGTGGAAGTGCGTTCATAAACCTACTTGCCGTCCTCCCGCTGCACTGTGCTGCCGTTGCACTTGTTCGCCATATAGGGGAGGTAACGTGATGACGAGGCCTGAACCATGATCGATTGCGGTTTTGTATTGTCGTGGTGTGTTCTTCGTATTAGTTCAATTTTGGAACTACCTACTACTTCAGTTCCGATTTTGCCATGTTGGAGTTCATCTGAAGTAATTTCAGTATACTCAGAATCATGAATGTGAACGATATTTTTTTTTCCGTCTTTTTTGTCAACCGAATGTCTCTGAAAACATAATTTATTGTATGTGAAGTTTATAAATCTACAAACGATGCATAATGCCTTATTGTAGTTCCAGAGATAAATTTTAATGGCTATTGATTCCCTCAGTGTAGTTTTGCAGCGCCTTCTACTGCCAGACTGATTACAGGCAGGCTTAGTTTCATAGTTTTCGATTTGGAACGGTGTTTTAACTATTGCTCCTTAATTTTCAAAGTTATAATCTCTTGAATGATTGCGTTGAGCACTTTTTCCGGAATTTCCACTTTTCAAATTTAATTCAATACAATTTTGCACTCTTCAATTTTTATGACTTTTTGTGACAATTTTACAAATTGCCTGAGATTTCAAAATTCAATAAACTCGTTAATCCACTTAAAAGAACGTTTTTGCTTTTCAATATCAGAATCCTTACAGTTTTGAGTTCATCATGTGTCATAATATTTTGGTCCTATCACTTTAATTTTCGAGAACAATAAAATTATCACAAAATTACTGGTTTTTGTGAAATGTGCAACACCGAGGAGACATACTTTTACAATGAAATTTATTTCACAGATTAGGAATATCGCAAATTATTAGAATTATAGAACGGTACCTGCAATTTGACTTTGAGTATTTAGTACGGTGTGGAGCCGCCACGCGCTGCCATCAGAGCCTGTAGACGTCGTGGCATGGACTCAAAGAGAGCCAAGATGTGCTGCTAGGGAACACGTGCCACGCTGTTTATATATGTGACCACGAAGCTTCGACATTGGCTGCAGGAAGGCCAGAACGAACAAGTTGCCGACCGATCATATCCCAGACACGTTCGATGGGCGACATGTCAGGCGAACGTGCGGGTCAGGGAAGCAATGGTACCCGCCGTTCTTCGCAGAAAGCTTGCACATTTCACGCCACATGCGGTTGGGCATTGTCCTGCTGAAATATGGTACGTGGAGCTGCTGGCAGGAGAGGCAGTACCTCGGGCACTAAAACCTCCCTATAGTAGCGGTTGCTGTTCATATTGCCCTCAATACGTATGACGCGAGATCGCACATTGTAGCCAATGGCGCCCCAACCCATCACACGTTGCGTATGTCTGGGATGGCGCGGAATAAAGAGGCTGGCCAATTGCGATCACGCTGGTCACACGTACGCGGCCGTCGCTATTCCACATTGAAGCGGGACTCGTCCAAAAACCCTCCATTTCTTTTAGGCTGTCCGGGTGACGCCGCGTTGGCAGATAGGCCGACGTTTCGCCTGTCATGTCGCAGGCTTCTTCAGGGTAGTGACGACTTTCACTACCCTGAAGAAGCCTGCGACATGACAGGCGAAACGTCGGCCTATCTGCCAACGACGCGGCGTCACCCGGACAGCCTAGAAGTAATGGACTCGAGCCGCGGAAGCCTACGTGTACAAACCCTCCATTTGTCACTCAGCACACTAGTGAACACGTATGAACCATGAACACCAGTGCCCGTTGTGTATGAGGCGTTGTTGGTTTCTGGTCAACGGAATCCGACGCAGTGGTATGCGTGCTGCCAGTCCAGCCCAGAGCAGATGGCGTCGAACCGTCGACGAAGACATGACCACGCCCTTTGCAGTGCTCCAAAGCCGAGCAAACCCTGTGGACGACGCCATTCTGTCTGATACGGCCATGCGGGCAAGACGATGGTCATCTCGCGATGTGGTCACATAGTGTGGTCCAGGGCCCGCTTGTGACTGTGTATGACCCTCCTCTAATCACTGGTTCCACGCACGCATCACTGTCGTAGCAGCGCGCCCCATTCGTGCCGCAAAGTTACGGTACGACAAACCCAATTCCCGGAGACCGATCATTCTGCCCCGTTCAAACTGACTCAGATGCTGATTTTGCAGCCTTTGGCGTCGACGAGGCATTCCAGCATTTGATTGCCCCTCTCCACGTCGTTTGACGGCTCTTCACCCACTGAGTGTGGCGTAACGCTGATCTGTCATAAAATGAAGGCGCTGTTAGGTCAACGTGCTCGCCGTCTCTAAGCAAATTTAATCACCTCTTATGGACCCAGTGTCCTACACATCTGCCGATATTTAAGTGATTCCGACCATGCCTTCTGGGTGTTGCAATTTTTACAATCAGCTCTGTAGTTAAACGATTCTTGGAAATTAAAAATGTGAAATAAAATCTTAACAAAAACGATGGAGAGCTGCTGTTTTTACTGAAATGTAGCTTTATCATGTGGGAATGAATCATTTGACATTTTTACAGATGTATCGGGTCGTGACAGGATAATATGGCTTTCATTGCTTCCTTAAATACATGCAAAGAACTGTAAATTCGGAATTAGGGCGTCCTCTGTTAACAAACGTTTTCAACCTTTTCGAGTGTTTATCTGCTCTAAACGACACGGGTCCAAACGACGACATATTCCAGAATCGACTCTACCAGAAATTGTACTCGTAGAATCCTAATTCCTTCGATTTCCCGCTTCTTTTCTTTAGTGTCTTAATCACAAAATGCCTTCCACCCCGTTTTCACTATGTAATTTAACATGTTCTGCTCATCCCGGATCCTCAATTAGTTCAATTTCTTAATATTTACAGCATTGAGCCCGCTTAATATTCTGAATTCCCGACATGTATTTCGTGCCGGATTTCTAGGGCTTGCGAATATAAAAGTTACGCTTACTGGAGTTTCATTTGTGGTAGCCTATGATTCCAGCCTCTCTAAATCAGTCTCAAATATTTCTGTCACTTGCGTTCTTAATTTCCCGATATATTATGTACAGTAAACGACAAAAAGAATTTTTTATTCCATCTCTTGTCAAATATCATTAATTTATGCAATGAAAAGTAACGGATCTAAGAAAGTTCCCAGTGGCACTTCGCACCTGAAGTCGGCTTTCGATGAAAAACTTATTACTGGACCCAATTTCCAGCCGCTGAATGTGCGAGTTGAGAAATTCCGGAATCCAAAAAGAATTCTTTCGTGTTAAGCCTGGGGGACAGAGATCGAACGAGGATGCTGTCAGCGGGCCCATGCGTCCATGGGCAAGCTGTGGTGTAGTTAGGAGTTGCAAGGATTTTACTTTCAATTTGTTTGAGATTGGATATGTTTTTATGTTGACTCTGATAATATATTTTAAACGTGGATTTAAAATGTTCACAATCTTAAAGTCCGTGCTTTCGGTCATATTGGCTAAAACAACGATTGTAAACATTCTTTAATTTAGGAGCTTTGTAAAACGCATGAAGTATTAACTGCATTTCATATTTTCTTGTATTAAATAGTTTATTTACCTTGTATCAAAAGTGTTGTATGACTGTATTTAGGGCCTTATGCAAGGTCTTAACTGCACAAAATTAATCAGTGTTGTCAATATGAGTTAAAACAAACTTTCTAAACACACGGTTGTAAAGAAAATGCAAACTAATGCACTACGCGATTTTCTATAACAACTCTAGTGAAAAATTGTATATCTCGGAACAAGAAAATGTGCGTTAAACCACTTTGGCTTCAAGCGGTTTTTTAATTGATATCGGTTCTTTAAAGATTGCTTTGTTAATGCCTAATAGTAAGTCGTACGTGCAGAAATTGGAATATGCTCGGTTTCAGTCGTGAGCAGTCGACAGGAAAGAACTGAATAATCTTTGGGCAAACACCCATACATCCATTACAAGTCCCAACACAAAAGTAACATTCTTGACTCCATGCAGAAAGTGAGTCTGAAGCAGTCGCGTGTGTGAATGATAAGAGCTAATGCGTTGCTGTTCCGTTTACTGCGTTTAGGACGTTTCCTGTGGGACAGCCATAAAACGTTCATCTTCCGCATTTGGTGTGGAGATAGCATCCACACAATGCGTATAAAAGTTTATTTTGTTATCGTTTGTCGTAGTTTGCCGTGGGATGTATATGATGAATATTATAAATGAAGTAATATAAAATGCAAAAGCAATTACACGAGTGTATTTTTTACTTCATTTTGCTTCCATGTTGAAGGCAATGTGTGTGTGTGTGTGTGTGTAACGCTGGTGGTAACTGTTACGTTTGAGGCAGAGGCTGACGCGTGTTGGGCGTGTGTGTGGCAGGAGCAGGCCCACGATGCCAAGCAGCAGGCCGCCTCCCCCGAGGACACCGAGGACCTCTCCCCGCTGCCCTCGGCCGCGCAGCAGCCGGCTCGGCGCCGCGGCGGCATCTCGGCCGAGCCCGTCACGGAGGAGGACGCCACCAGCTACGTGAAGAAAGTAAGCCATTAGCATAGTCACTAAAATTAGCTTATACTAAAAGAAATGCAGTAAATTTACAGATCGGCTTGTACGGTAGTACTATATAATTACAACTTACCTTGCTGATCAGAAAAAAGATGTGTTAAAAAATCTACCACTCCGCCCTCTCTGTCATGCCCTGCAAGGAGGTATAGGACCTTAGCTGGAAGGGAAAGTCCTATTAAAAGAAATTGGTGAATAACAGTTGTATATGACGTATCGCTACTCGCAGTTGCCACTGAAGGACTAAAAAAATTGCATCATTTATTTAATGTCAAATCCAGTTTTAAACGGTGTGTGTCATAGTAACGGGATAAGTGTAGTCTGTGAAAGTTTCCTTAAATTCGAGGACCGTTACTCCACACTTCAGAGTAGCTGAACTATGAATACAAGTGAAAACGTGCGTTTGGAGCAGGAATTGAGTTCAGAATATTTATTTATGTATAAACCATGGAGAACAATAATTGGAATAGCTATATTCCCCACTTAACTCTGAAAAATGTGCACAGATAATGAAGATACATTAATGTCCAAAAGCCACACACTCATAGAATGAGAGAAACTGGACATAAAAGAACCTGATTGTGATAGCAATCACTGACCCAGAAGCTGGGGTACAATAATTGTTTCCGGCATGTTTAGTCTTTTAGAATTACACAGTCCAAATGGTACCTAATATATTAAATACCATTGTTAAAATGATCTCTCCATGTTGATGCTGGGTATAGTCTCAAATTGTATAGAAAGAGTTATACAGCAAGAAGGATTTTACTGCGCACTCAAACTTAGGGATTGATTTTAATCATTTAATGTTATTGCCAATGTGTTGTAAAATAATGTACATGTACGTGATTTTGTGTATTGAGCGGTTGATACTGCCCCCCTGACAAATATGATTACTATGTAGTGTTGTAGTTATAATTAGACATATGTATTCTCTGAAAATATGTTCCAGCCTTTGAGTATTTTTTGACATTTATGGCAAATGTGATTTTTCTCTAAGACATTACCATCAATTACCCTCAGCTTTCTCTTGAAATGTTTCTGCTCAAATCCTTTAAATGTGCCACTAAAACCTGTTACATTCTACAAGTGACACCTAATGAGCATTACTGCGTATAGTTTATTTAAACAATTATTTAAATCTGACAATGTTTTATAATATATAATATAAGGACATGTTTTTCAATCATTTGCAGGTTGTGCCAAAGGATTATAAAACTATGGCAGCCTTATCAAAGGCCATTGCCAAGAACGTTCTTTTTTCACATCTTGATGAAAATGAGCGCTCAGATATATTCGATGCAATGTTCCCAGTGAATTTTATGCCAGGTGAAACAATTATACAGCAAGGAGATGAGGGTGACAACTTCTATGTAATTGATCAAGGAGAAGTGGAGGTAAGAATTACAAAACAAAGAAAAGTAAAATTAATTTTCAACTTAGAATATATTCTTTGAAGTTAAGTATTTAGTTTCTATATCAATGGTAAATTATTTTATAGAAAATTGGTAATGGCAAACAAAAAGCAGGGGGGGGGGGGATTCCTTATTTCTGAAGTAATCATACCTGCAACATTGTTGCACCATCCCTTTTGCTTCTGTTTTCAGGTATTTGTTAACTCGGATATGGTTACAACTATTGGTGAGGGAGGAAGTTTTGGCGAATTAGCTCTTATATATGGCACTCCTCGGGCAGCAACTGTTCGAGCCAAGACTGATGTGAAGTTATGGGGAATTGATAGAGATTCATACAGAAGAATTCTTATGGGCTCCACTATTCGCAAGCGAAAGATGTATGAAGAATTTTTATCTCGAGTGTCTATACTAGGTGTGTATGTAGTTATTAATTTTTTAACTTATTTCTTAATTTTATTATATATTACACAAGTATTTCAAATTAGAAATCTGGGTAAATGCTAATGTTTCTTTTCAATGTTTCCTTAAATGATTGAAAACCAATCGGGGATGTTATGTATTTGTTATTGTATTTTAAAAGGCAAACTTATTATCTTTCTTTTGTAATAATTTAATTTCTTCCATTTTTGTAATTTGTGGCTTTAAAAATAATGTTGTAGAAACTTTCATTCTGGAATATTTAACATTCCAATATTAAAAAAGTAGAAATGGAAACTTATGATTTAAATCATTCAAGACCTAGTGCACTTACATTATATGCATTGACTGTTAATACATTATTAATACATTCATTAAAAAATGTTACTCCATATGTGGTACATAAATTCCCTTGTATTTAATTAGCTAGATGGCTCTAACTATCTATATCTTTTACTAATAAATACATAATATAAATACAATAAGTAATATATTTCTTAATAATGTATTATGAAATTATTAATTTGAAATGCAAAAGGAGACTTGATAAGTTTAGTATATTTTAAGTAAATTAGCTGTGAATGCACAGATTTATGACATTATTTTGTAATTGTAGTCGGTATTTGTGTACAAAATGTCAAGTTCCCAGGAATAGTTTATAATTTGAGAATATAGTTTAATTGCATTCAAAATTGTGCCATTTTATTTTATTTGACTAAACACATTTTATTTCATTATTACCTCTGACTTGTAAAATTTTCTTGCACTTATATCATTAAATAATTCCCCTTTCAGAGAACCTGGACAAGTGGGAGAGACTCACTGTGGCTGATGCTTTGGAACCTGTGTCCTTTGATGACCGTGAAACAATTGTTAGGCAAGGAGAACCTGGTGATGATTTCTACATAATTGTGGAAGGCACAGCTTTGGTATTGCAGTATAGAGCTGAAGGAGAAGAGCCAATGGAAGTTGGAAGACTTGGCCCATCTGATTACTTTGGTACTTTCTTCTTATATCCCAGAAACACTCTTATAAAGTAACTGAACTTTTCGTAGTATTTGCTCTATAAATCAAAATCTTTCTCTGTCTCTCGCTCCCTCTGTCTCTCGCTCCCTCTGTCTCTCACTGCCTCTCGCTCCCTCTGTCTCTCTCTCTCTGTCTCTCTCTCTGTCTCTCTCTCTGTCTCTCTCTCTGTCTCTCTCTCTCTCTCTCTCTCTCTGTCTCACGCTCTCTGTCTCTCTCTCTTTCTTTTCTCTCTCTTCTCTCTTTTCTCACCACTTCCTTAGTAAGTTTCTACTGCTCTGAAAATATTATTAACCTTATACAACACACATACAAATTTAATTAATTCCATGAAAAATCATTGATTATCACTATGTTTATGGCATGTGTGCAATTAAAAATCCAGAACAGCGAATCAAAACTCAGAGAACTGATCAAAATCATTTAATTATGTATCTATTATACAGATGTTTGCAGACAGCCATGAAACCTGAACAAAAATGTACATTATTTATGACTTACATCAAAAACATATAATCAGTGAACAAATGAAACAAAATTATAAACTAATAATTATTACTACTTCTTGGGCAATAGTAGTAGTACTATAGTGAGTTATATTACACCCTAGGGTGTCTCTCTCATCCCAACCTCCACATCTCTCTGTCAGTATAGTCTTCATTACTCAATCCTCTCTTCACCATTGCTTCTTCCACTCCCTCTCCCCATGTAAGTCTAGGTCTTCTTGTTCGTCCATGGGTAGCTGGTTGCTATTTCCACAATATTTTCAGCCTGTGTTCTTCGTTCATTGTTTGCATGTGCCCATACCATTTTAGTTTTTCACTTCTATGATTGTCAGTTATATTAAAACGTGACAGCCCAGAGAGAACAGTTGTTTTGGCAAAACTTTTTATTTGTTTTGTAAAATTGAGTAAATTGTTTATAGTTTAAAATATCGATATTCTCCTTAACACATCACTTCAACATAAACAAATATGGCCATAAGCATGTTGGTTTGACACTAGCTGACTAATGGAAAAACATGAAATATTTATCATGAATATATGTTTTACATGTAAAACATGTGGTCATAGAATATTACAAATATAAAAAATGTAATTGTCAGTTGTATTCAGCCACTCTGGATAGTGCACCAGCAAAACATCAGAATCGGAACTGAATCGTCTTTTTCTTTTCCAACATTAACAGGTGTTGTTCTCTCATACATGGTCTTACTTTTTATACGAAGTAATGTTTTCATTGCTTTGTCAGCTTCTTCTGATATTTCAACCAGAATACATTAAATATTTTCCATTTTCAAATGTAATTATCAATTTCAATTATTCTCTAAGTTTCTGAGGTGATTGTAAATATACACTGCAAGGCCTACTAAAATAGGTCTTGTTGAGAACCAACATGACATCAACAAACGCATACCTCTCATGGTATTGATATGATTGACTTTCTCAAATTTAAAATTATTTTCTAATGGCAATGATAAATATTGAATGATACACATGGATAAAGGGGTATAATTGCACTCATGGTAAATAAGAAGTCTCGCACCTATCGTCACTCGTTTTTTTATAACATACCATTCATGTAATTATGTCCCTCTTTATACACTTGTTTTGTTAATTACTATTTTAATTCAATTTATTGATTTTGTGGTAGGAATTAGATTTTAATGCATTTCTTTGAAATTTTACTCATTTATTCAATTTACAATATTTGCATTATTTAATTAATAAAATTTTAAGACACCTTGGACTATATCCCAAATTAATAAACATAATAAAACTGACTCTCACTAACACCACATCAAAAGTAAAGTTTAGAGGCAAACTATCAGAGCCATTTGAAATCAAAACAGGACTATGGCAGGGAGATGGGCTTTCACCAATATTATTTAATTGTGCTCTTGAAATGGTAATGAGGGAATGGTTTAGGAAATGTCCACCAAATATCAAAATAGGACGAAAAATTAAAACAAACTGCCTGGGTTTCGCAGATGATTTGGCATTATTAGCCGTTGACATGAAAGAAGCAAAAACTCAGATATCAGAACTTCAAAATATTGCCCAAAAAATTGGCCTCAAATTATCATTTGAAAAAACAGAAATTCTGACCCAAAAATCAACACTACTAAAGGAAGTTACCTTAAATGGAAAAAAAAATCAAAATAGTGAAACAATTTAAATATCTTGGAGAAGTACTAACAAATAACTTAAATGAAAAAATCTCAATCCAGATTAGAACCAGTAAATTGATTAAAGCACAAAAATTGACATGGGATACCTACAAAAAGAAATGCTTATCCATTAAGGCAAAGATAAAGCACTACAACACAGTTATAAAGCCAGAAGCAACATATGCTTCAGAAACACTTTTTCACTTAAACAAACAGTCAAAGACTGATAGACTTCAGAAAATTGAAAGAAGGATTGGAAGGACCTGCATCAACAAAAAATACCAAAAAGATGGCCAGTGGCGAATACTGCCTAATAAAGTTGTGTACAAAGAGCTAGAACCAATAACAGACATGATGCGGAAGAGGAGATTTGGATTTTTTGGTCATATCATGAGAATGCAGGATTCAAGACTTCTAAAACAACTAATACAACACAATCTTATCTCAAAAAACACCACAACAGGATGTGCATGGATTAGAGAAGTGAAAGAAGACCTGAAGGAGATAGGCCTCACAACAGAAGACACCACAAATAAGATAAAATTGAATTCAAAACTCAAAGATACAACCACCTGCTTCACTCTAACAAGAAACAAACCCACAACTCACATATTTTCAACTGAAGAAAGGGAAAGAAGATCGAAGTGTATGAAGAAGTACTGGGAAGAACACAAAGCCCGAACAATCCCTTCAAGGAGACCTAAACGATGAACTGACTAAAGTGATCCTATGCGGTCATAAAAGGAGAGAAAAAAAAATTAATAAATTACCTGTTAATTATAAACAAACCCTTCTTTCAGAGTTACATTGTAGATTCATGCCCTTCACAAAGTTTTTTCTTTTTCTTTACATACTCACCCTCTTTATCTTAATTTCCCAAATCATGCACATAGTCAATAACCTTGATCTTAAATTTGTACTATATTTACATAACCTCTTCTTCCAGTCGTCAAAAGATCTCACAACACTTTCTCCTCTTTCCATCAAATTTTAGCCGCTACTTTACCTAGTCCTCTCCTTCACCTCTCTTTATGTCCCCTTTTTTCCAGTTCTGTCCTTACTCAATTCTTTCATCTTCCATCTCCCCTCCTACCCAGCTTTTTAAACTGCACCACCTCTCATCAACCAAATGCATGCTCGCAGCAGTCAGCTCAGTTTCCCTGTTTTCTCTATTTCTCTCTCCCCTCCCTCCTCCTCTTCTTTAGCCTTGGCTATCCCTCCCCTATTCCTCTCATACCCTTCTGCTCTCACTTTCTTTCATCTTCCCCTCTTCCCTTATCTGTTTCCTAATGTTCCTGCTCTCTAAAATCATTCCACCCCCTTCCACGTCTCTTCAGTACATGCTCTCACATCTCTTCCTCAGCCTCCTAATCCTGTCTTCCCTCGTCACTTAACGCCCCATACCTTCTACACCTTACTTTGTTTCCTAGTCAAAATCTACCTACCTTCCTCTTACACTCCTCTTTCCTCTCGAATATTTTGGAAACATCCAAGTTCTTATCTACAATGTATCATGTTACCAATTTAACTATGTAAAGATGCTTCAAACTTTACATTTAAAAAATACATGTTTAAATTTTATTGAACAGTAAAATAATATCACAGTTATACACTCACATGATTGTAAGGTAAATTTTGTAAATTCTCTTCTAAAGATATATGTTCTTATGGGAGGGGGAAAGGAATTTTTTATTGGAAATCTCAATAGTATTTTGTACTTAATAACTATTAAAATATTATGTGATAAAAGCTAACTTCTGCTTTTCACTCCAGAGAAATTAATTTCATGAAATTCCATATATTATTTCAAATTTGATAAACTTCACGAGAATGAATTGAATTCATCTTTTTGTTAAAGTGAATTTAATGTTCATACCTTCAAATTGTCTCCTAAAGGCTCAAATGTTTTGTCATATTTACTAGCTATAGAGAGGACTGAGACAATATTTTAATTGAAACCGTATTTTCAATTTTCCCAAATATACACAGACTTCAAGAACATTTCTTATGATGTTCTAATCCTTAACATTATAATTTTAATAGAGTACTTTATCTGAATTTGATTTACTTCAGTTATCACTTATTTGGCTCTTCTGTTTTGTGAAATTAATATGTATATACTAAAAACTCTCATGTGATTGTTACAGGTGAAATTGCTCTTCTCTTGGACCGACCAAGAGCTGCAACAGTTGTGGCCAAAGGTCAATTGAAGTGTGTCAAACTGGACCGAGCAAGGTATGTACCAATTCAAAAATTGTGTAATATTGAAAAATAAGTATTCAAATATTTCTTTTTAGAACTTAAGTGATAAAAAATGTTTTATTTTTGTGTTCAGATTTGAGCGTGTGCTGGGATTGTGTGCAGACATCTTGAAAAGGAACATCACCCAATACAACAGCTTTGTGTCACTTTCTGTGTAATTTAGGAGAACGCCTTACAGTATAATTTGTGCAAGTACCTACGTACTTAGCTTCTCAACCATTGAATTAGGCTTCCTTGCTTTCAAAATTCAGCCGTTAAGATGCCAGCCGCCAGATCTCACAAATGAACCAAGGGGGAAAATGAGTAGATTAGAATTGTGAGGATGCAGCTTGCCTTGTGTGAACAGGTTTGAGAAATACTATTTTAAAGCTACATGTTGGGGAAAAGTTATCAAGATTATATTAATGTCTTTGTTGTGTATTTGTTTGATCAGGAATAGAAGTTTATCCTAGTAAGAATGTTTTATTCTACACTGCGTATTTGAATCTAGGATCTGTTCAATTCCATTTCTGGATATTTTAACAATTTTTTTCTGTGTGTGCGTGTGTGTATTCATGTATTTTCCTGTGTCAAAAATAGATTTGCAATCTCAATTCCCTTGTTCCCTTGCTGTATTTGTGAACATTCTTGATCATTGTTCTTGGTTGTTATATGACCATATAATGCAGTGTGTGCTGGAAAGGAGATATTTTACAATGCATTAGGCTAGTCTCGATATGTTTTGTTTCAATCAACTACATACGTGAAAACATTGAGAGTTTATCACTTTGTTGGATGTTATGAAAGGTACTTTAATGTTCAGTTATTGTTGTAACCTGGGATAGGTTAATTTTTATGTTTACAATTTTCTCAGTAAGGAACTGGATGTTCAGAATAATCTTCTAACAAGAAAAAGAAAATTAACTATATTTATTACTAAACTAGAAAAATATGTACATACAAACAGGATATGAGTGAATATTGAAAATATTCAATAAAGTTCTGAAGTGTATAGACATTCTTTTTCCATTACATGAACACCTTTTTTCCTGAAAGCCGAGAAAAGCATTTGATGCTGAAAAACATTTTACCTACAAATTTTTAAGGTTCTTTACACCCATATAATTGAGAAGAAAGTTCTCATTTCTTCTCTTGCAAAATAATTGAGTGTATTTCCAGCACCATCCATTCTGTGTTCTGCAGTTCCTGTTGCAGGTAATAATTATTTAAAACTTTCGTTGAGTTATATAGTTCTAGCAGAAATTATCTAATTGCCTATTTCATTATTTTATCAAAAAATGTATTAGAGATACATATTGTAGATTCTAGCATTCAGTGAGGATCACAATATTTTAAATCTCTCAAATTTTACAACTGCTACATTAAGCGAGACAATTATTCATGCTTGATACACCTTGTTTATTCAAAATATTAAGTACTTCTTAATTTCGATAGGCTTCTTTCTTGTGGATTAGGTGACAAAATCAATCAAAATATATGTGCTTTGGAAACAGTCTTAATTATGGATGATTGAGTATTTGAGCAGTTTTATTCACAGGTGAGGCATTAGTGTGGTGAGAACACATTATTTTTTTCCGACATGAATTATTTCAGCACGTTACTCAGTCTTACACTAGAACATTTAATTTATTTGTTTTAAATTAATTAAAGTATTGTGTAGAAATTCTTGCAATAAATGGATTTTTCATTATTATTTTTTTTTTTTTTTTTATTGAATCTAAGATTTCAAAGAAAATACTCAAAACTGAAATATAGTATATCCTAGAATCAAATTCAATTGGTGCAGTAGACTCTTGCCTCTCCATTATATGTCAGTATCTGAAGAGCTTGTCGAAAATTTTTACGTCAGTGTTCTTCTTTCACTCAAAAATTGCCCCCTAATTGATAGGTGCAGTCAGCGTTGCTAACTAATTCAGAGTTTTATTTGTGTTAGGTATTAAAATTTATGATAATTAAATTAATACTGTGATGTAATTTCATTTTTACTTTAAATGGCTGACAGTGATTTTGGAAGCTTATTATGTAATGGGAAGGGGGTTATTGAAAATATAGCACATTTCGGTTATGTAATTTATAGACAGACCCTAATAATAAAAGTTCGAAGGCCATAATTCTAAAATAAACAAATGCATTTAATATAAATTCAGGTAACTCCATTTCAATTAAAAATTGTAATGACCAGGAATAACTATGAAAAACACATTATTTCATTAGTTCAATTGTAATATTAAATGAATGAAATTTGTAAGAAGAATTCATTAGCATATTTAAATACTTCAGCACCAGATGGCTTAAAAATTCACATAGTGAAAATTAAGTGGCAGGTAGCCACTGACCATTAATGCTATTAGCTAAACTAGAAATGCTTCTAGCTAGGAAAAATCTACCCAAGAATACAATTCATAGAATTTCGGAATGGAGGATTGCTCATAGTAACTACCGAATGAAATTATCTGTTTTCTTGACTCATTGTACAGAAAATGGAATGAGTTTGATGTCATAATTATGAATGCACCAATAGTCAATGAGAGCATGTGGCAGTTGTAGCAAAATTGTGCTTCTACCAAAAAATTTAAATAAATTAAGATTTACATGCATTTAAATAAAATGCATTTAAATTTCATTTGCATAATTACATACGAGTCATTATATCCAGTTTTCTTGCCATAATTATAAATCAGGTGAGAGAATAATCCAATATGTGTACTTCAGGCCTGTTGACGTGCTTCAGATGGCTACCCAGGAGCGACAACATTGGCAATGGCAAACCAGTAGCTGCAAGTGGAAGGCATTGGGATATTGGAAGGGCTTATAGATCTATAACGTAAGTCAACATCTCAAAGACGTGGCGAGGGAATTGATTAAAACTATTGATTAGGCCAATGAGCATGCAAATGACTGTCAGATTGTTTTTGCACACAGGAAACTCCACAAACCAATGACAAGATCTCGGAGGATGGAAAGAGCAACTTTTATGAGGAAGTTGTGAATCAGATGTTGTATTTTGATATTTCATGAATATTTTAATTTCAGTGTTAAATCTGAAAACCTGCAGATTTCAATAGTTACACAAGTTTTGCTTGCAAATATCCAAGGAAAACAAAGGCATTATTGGAAGAGTGTTATCCATCCCTTTAATGTGAACAAATTTGCATATTTCAAGATTCTAATTGGCTCAGCAATAACTGCTACTGAATTTCAACATGATTGCACTCTTGGCTATCCGGGATGAGCCGCGTCTCGGTCAATGTTACTGACGTTTTGGCCATCTTGCTGTGGCATTGGGCTGAAACGTCAGTAACATTGACCGAGACGCGGCTCATCCCAGATAGCCGAGAATGCATTGACTCCGGCCGCGGAAGCCTACGAACTCATTCAACATGATTTTCCAAACCAGTGAATCCAGTTGTTTTTGTCGTAGAAAAGCCAAATATATATTTACATCTCACTAATTAAACCTACTTTGACTCCAGTAAATGCAAAATGAAATTTATTGGAGAAAGTCTCCCTGGGAATAAGTGAACAGAGAGAAAAAGCAAATATTTACTGAAGTAAGCAAGCTTAGTTTGTTTTCTTCGAGCAGTACTAAAGTTAAAATGTCTTGAGGACTTCTAGGGAATATCTCACTCTTAACCACCTTAAAAAAACATTAGTTCTTAGCACTCAAGACCTCAGAAAAGGCCTTTTACGTTCCACAAAGTGTGAAGTCCCAAATTAAATGTAGCCACTTTATGTGTTAAGGTATTTTAATCGATTTGAAATTGAATTATGAAATCAGGCAAAAAAAAATGTTTTAGCTCAATGATTGACTTGGGTTGTATTTGGTTTGGGGTGCGATTGGTTTCATAGGAATGTAATTTTTTTGACAGAACTGGTACTATTGTATCCTGAGATTCATCTCTGCTAATAAGCAAGAGATTCTACCTAATAACACTACTCATTTCGTTGGGGGAAAAGAAAAAAAACAAAAAAACACATAATCCTCCCAATAAAAATGTTTGGGCAATTATGCTGAAAAACAACTTTGCTACTCCACAGCATTTTCTACTAACATTCAAAAGAAAAATACAATTTCTCAAGTGACTGAACCGTGGTATATTTTGTGATATAAATGAGTCATATTATGACAGTTGCATTGCAGGTAGCTCAGCGAGATCATGCACAACCCAAGGTCATCACAATTACTGTTCACTAACAGTGCTTTGAGTCCTGAAAATGGACACAAAAATGACGATGGCATACAAGTTGCAATCTTCTTGGAAAATTAACCCCCTCCCCCTTAAAAAAATCTTCCCAAGCTAATGTAGCGTCTAAGGCCAAAACCATAAAGGATATATTTATTGTTGGTATGTTCTTTTCCACATTATCACTGAATTACTTTCTTGCATTTGGGGGTTATTTGTGTCACAAATTAGGATACCACGGGCTGCAAATTTTAACCACTTTGTATATTGCAAAGAAACAATTGCTGTGGTTCAGTGCACTGAATGCATTGCAGTACAAACCATTAAGGAGCTACATACAGTTATCAAGGTCAAAACAATTATTTTTTTTTAAATAATACCAATAAAAAATCTGTGTTTTGTTATCTTTACTTTCCTATTGGTTTCATAACAATACATCGATTGGTTATGGAGTTATGTACGAAATCTCATGTTGTGCAGGTGACATTACCACAAGTAAAACCTCCCCAACCCCCTTCATGCTGTTGCATTTTATTCTCCTTTTAATCTTAGAATCTTCTTTTGAGTCATAAATCTCTCATACAACTAGGGTGTTGTATATTTGAACTAGCAATTTCTCATACTTTGTTATCACTTTATTATTCTTCTATCTTTCATTATAATTCCACTTGACATATAGTGTCATTACAACACTTACTTTTATTATGGAAATGCAACAAGAGCAAATAGCTCTTATGTTGAAGACATGAAACAAAATGTGTGGGCCGTGTTGTTCAACAAGAGCTGAGAAATGCCAATGCATTCTCTTTGCCCTGAAGGACCAGACACCTGGTGCCCATATCCAAAGGCAGTGCTAGGAATTAAGTTTGACAAATACAGACACAAAAATAACATACCAGTGACAGTCATGAAAGCTATAAAACAAGTTTTCGAAGATCTAAGTGACCTAAAAAAAATTGGTGGTATGACACAAAATGTAATTTTAAATGCAAATTCCATTTAAAAATTTGGAAAGTGTTATCAAAGACTAGCTTTTTTGGAAAAATAATTTTAGAAATTGTCATCAAGACGGTATGGTTGGAAGAAAAAAGTAATGAAAAAAACTGGAAGTACCAAGAGGACATTACTACATGATTAAATGCTTGAAGAATGAGGATGCACAAGGAGAATACTTGTCAGAGAAAAGAACGAAAGAGGTAAGAAAAGCAAGAAAAAGCGCTGAAGAACGGGAGGACTAACCTAAGCACGAGGCCACTTTTAATCAACACACTTTATTGTAATGTACTGTAAAATGAATTTCAAACTTTTAACACAGATTTTCTCAAAAAGTCCATTTTTGAAATGGTTTCGCTAATATTTTTTCATGGTTCTACTTCAAATTTTCAGGAAACATTCTACATATAGATATCAACATCAACTACAATGATATTTTAACCTGAAAAATTGTGGAAGTTACGAATATTTTATTACTTTAAAAAGGGTAAATAATGTAAATTAAAAAAGGAATAATATTTTTTTAATGTACATAAAAACTAGCAATATGCTTGTAGTAAATGTTGAAACCTGAATTTCTATCTACACTAACCAATAATAAATAAATATTAAATGTTGATTAAAACTTGTTACTGAGGAAACCATGGATAGAAGCATTGTTGTAGTGGACATTTTACATTGTTAATTAGTATTGTTGTAATCATAATTTTCATTCAAACTGACATTTGTTTCCTTTCCTGAATGTTTGTTAGTACATTGTGAAAAAATTATGGTAAAAGCTTGCACAGTTTAGCAAAGAAAAAATATATAAGAACCACCATATTTACCATTTGATAACTGTACTCCCTGATGTAATATTGCTCTATTTAGGGCAGGTTCAACCAATGAGCCTTAACAGGAGCGCAGAGCAAGCACCTCAGTGACAATTTGTTTGTGTTAATTGATTAACATTTCCAGGCAGGTCAACGGCCAGGGTCATTAGTTCTAGAAATACGGTGTGTATTTTATCACAGGAGATGGAGGGCTCCAGTGCCAACCTACATGTTGACTTGATGTTTTCCCCAATCTCCCACCAGAGGGGCACTGTCCTGGTCAGAGCAAGCTCTAAGCAGACATGCTTGCGAGGCGAGAAAAGGGCAAGGAAGGAACGTACGTGGTCCATGGCTCCTTTTTCAGGCTAATTTTTAGCACGAATCATACCACTGAATGAAAATAATTTGGTTTTCTTCAGCAAACTTGTCAAAGTTTAGGCATAAAATGTATTTTTTTTATTTTGCTTTATTGCCTGTATGAAATTAATTCCACCCAACCCTCCCATTAACTAAGGCCTGCATCACACATTGCCGTGCGGTCACCTAACGCTGATAACAGCTCAGCCGACGGCTGCCCACACGAGTCACAACGCGCGTCGTAGATTAACACCGTGTCTTATGCGAAACGGCTCACGAGCGCTCTTGGTGACGTACGTTGGTCTCGCGGCTCAAGCTATAGAGCGATTTCCTTAGAATGGGATGATTTGACAGCTAGTGCTGGCAACACATCTGACGATTCTGTGGTCGTTGGGTCCTTGAACCTATAAGACTTTCCCTTCTCCATTCGTTCCTTTGTATGTTTACAGAAAAACAAGAAGTGCACTATATTTATGGGAAAATTACCGAAGAACATCCTATTGTTGAATAGTTTAATTGTATTTTATTTAATGAAATGGTAAATATTGTCTCCTATTACTTTTCACTTTATCTTCAATTGATCCACATTTGGTTGCCTGAGGATGAAGCAATTACATCTTTTAGATTGTACCTTCAAGACTGGATAAAATATTGCTGATTTTCTAGGAAAGTATATTCTTGAACCCCAATAAAGACAAGCCATGGTGCTTTAAGAGAGAAAATATTCAATTAAAAAATAGAATACTAATTATCAGTTAACTAAACAGAACACCAATGAAATTTTGTCTTTTTGTTCCAGGAAACTTTTGCTGACACAAGGAAACAACTAAAGGCTAAAATTTAGTATACGGTACAACCTAAGCAAGTCGTTTAAACCGGCATTCGCGCCCGCTCCGGCGAAGGGGAAATCGACGGTGGAGGGGTCGAGGGGTGTTTAGGGTATTATGAGGTGAATCTCTCGGTGGGGAGCAATATGCATAACTTAGTACATATGTATAAAAAGCAAACCGCTCACGCCGAAGGCGTGGGCGTTTTAATTAAATTGTAAAAATACACTTCTGAAATAATTTTAATGGTTCGTAATTGGTCACGAACGTGACGTCAAAAGTTAGGAGGGGAGGCCAATTTCACCATAGTATTCTCGTCGGAGCTTCATTAAATGGTGGTGCCTAGTAGGGTTCAAGTTATTTTTTTCTCTGGCGGGGTAGCTGTCGAAGTGGTTAGCTACGTTGCTGTGTTACAGTTACGTTTCTTGCGTTCTTCAGATTCTTTGTGATTTGTGTTTTTGAGTGTCGAGTGTCTGTGCTACGATGGTGAGAATAAATGTGGGTTTTTTTACGCGTTGCGCCGATGGGGGTGTTTGGCTGTTATTGAATGGGTGCAAGAACGTGGTTTGATTGCTACAGGATTCAGGTGTCCTGTGTGTATGAGTCCGATGAGGTTGGCCAAGCGAAAGGAGTTGTGTGATTGCTTTGAGTGGACGTGTAGCAAGAAAGGGGCCACTCCTCATGCGCGAAAGTGTTCAGTGCGGAAGGGGTCATGGTTCGCGGGAAGCAAGTTGAGTATGATCCAGGTATTAGTAATGACCTATCTTTGGGTCATGAAAGTACCGTGTGAATTAATTATGAACTGAACGTAAGCAGTAGAACCGTGACCGACTGGATGAGTTTTTGTCGTGAGGTGTGCGTCAGTGCGGCTGGTAGAGAGAGTGAACCTATTGGAGCGCTGGTGTGGAAGTGGAAATAGATGAGAGCAAGTTTGGTCGCCGAAAGTACCATCGTGGCAAGAGAGTGGTTGGGAGGTGGGTGTTTGGTGGTGTCGAGTGAAAGACGAAGCGCGCCTTTTTCAAGGTCGTTAAAACACGCAACAGAGAGGAGCTTCTGGGCGTTATTAAGTCTTTCATCAAGCCGGGGTCCATCGTGTTCTCGGACTGTTGGAAGTCTTATAACGGCTTAGAAGACGAGGGTTTTCAGCATTTTGCTGTAAACCACTCTGTGTGTTTTAGAGACCCTGAAACTGGTGCGCACACAAATCATATAGAAGGAACGTGGAGCGCAATGAAGCGAAGTCTGCCTCGGCGCCGCGCAGCTGGCCACTTCGACAGCTACCTGGCAGAATGTTTGGAGGCGCCTCCGAACTCTACGAGCAGTAGCCAATCGGTAAGTTTCATTCATTTCTATCAGAGCGCTTAGCGTAATTTGAGGGACGGCTTAAGGAGACTCCCCTTCTCCCCCTCTCCTTCCCCCCCGCCCCCCCGCCGCCACCCCGCCGCCGCCCCCCCCCCGCCGCCACCGTTATCTAAGGGTGTACCGTATACTAAATTTTAATCCAACTAAATTTAATATATTTACCACAATTAATTAAAATAAATATTTTCTACCCTTGTTAATTTCTTTCTTTAAATTTGTATATTATTTAAATGTATGTGGTATTGTAATTTTCTGTATCGTATTATAATTGTAATTTTGTGTATTGTATTTGATAGTTTTCTTTTCTTTGTATTAACATATGTTTTGTATAATTTTTTTTAAGCATGATAGGACTTGTTTGTTGTCTTTGTTACTGTTTATAAATTGTTTTTTCTGTCACTTGTTTATAAATTGTGTTGTCTTTGTACCATATCTCAGATTTTGTTTTCTTCACAAGCTTGCTTGAACTGGACTCAAGCGAAAGCAATTTCTCATTAAAGTGCATCTGATTTTTTAACTTATGTGAAAAAGAATAAAATATTATTATTATTATTATTATTATTATTATTATTATTATTATTATTATTATTATTTATTATTCATAGATGCTGGAATGGATCCCAATTTGCTGCCAGAGTGTAATGGCAGTAAATACAATTCACCCCATTGGTCAAAGTGCTACATAAATAATCTTGTGAAGTTACATATATTTATGTACTTTTACAGGACATTTCTAATACCCATTCCATTAATTCTGTTAACATCATAGAGATATGTTCTATCGAGATTTAGTATTTAAAATATTTACTAGAAAAGTGAATGCTTGTAAAGGAAACAATTTTTTTTTTTAAATTAGTAAAGCCTTTAGTTGTGTGTGCAAAAATACAAATAAAGGGTAGCATTCACTGTTTAGATGTTTTAATTGGTGAGAGTGAATATAAAGAATGTGCCTATTATTCACCCACGAAATAGGTAAAAATAGACATACTAGATCAAGGCATGTATTCAAATGCATAACATTAATAATAATAAATAAACTACCCTCTTCACTACAAAACTGCATGAGCCATTCGCTGTGAAACGTCCAGAAAGTATTTGAACGTCCCCTGAAAAATCATTTTTCTTTCTATTACATTTGTGGCAGTTTTCTTTTACTGAATGTAAGATCATGTGAAGACATTTTCCCACATATGTAACTAAATTTCAATATTTCCGGGTTTCGCGTACGTGCAAATAACCTAAGCGACACTTGTATTGTGACGTCTTCGCGGGAGCCGTATACAAACACAACGAAGGGATACTCTTCTAAATTATACGAGATGTTCACTTGTTTCGCGAACTGTCACTTTAACCCATTCTTATGAAAATCGCTCTCTACCTCTTCCCATCGCATGAACATCGGATATCCCAACACGAATTCTGAAGCTCGGAACGTGTTTTGCTATCCGATCTTCATGCAACGCAAAGAGGTGGCGCCGTTCCCGCTACTTCAGCGCTCTCTCTGGCCAGCTGAGTGAACAGTTTGAGCCGAACGCCGATAGAGTGAACTACATGTCACCCACTCTGACGGGAATCGCCAGGGTGCTGAGCGATACCTCTTCCCATCGCATGAAGACCGGATATCCCAACACGAATTCTGAAGCTCGGAACGTGTTTTGCTATCCGATCTTCATGCAACGCAAAGAGGTAGCGCCGTTCCCGCTACTTCAGCGCTCTCTCTTGCTAGTTGAGCGAACAGTTTAAGTGAACCAAACGCCGATAGAGTGAACTACATGTCACCCACTATGGCGGGAATCGCCGGGATGCTTTGTGATACGTCTTCCCATCGCATGAAGACCGGATATCCCAACATAAATTCTGATATTGGGGGAACGGTTTTCGTTATCCGATCTTCATGCGATGCAAAGAGGTGGCGCAGTTCCCGCTACTTGCTCTTTTGCCAGCTGAGCGAACAGTTTAAGTGAGCCGAACGCCGATAGAGTGAACTACTATTACTTGAACGATGGATTGAAGAAATGCAGGTAGAGTGGGGGTATTAGTTTCGAAATCTGCCATTAGTTTATGAAGCAATGCCAATCTCTGGAGAATTAGTCAAACCTTCGCAACTTTCTCAGGAGTGTGAGGTAGCTCCTGTGATGGATTCAATGGATGACCTGCCTCGGTCATTTTTGCCTTCCACTGTTTCTTGTGTCAGAGGGAAGCAAGGTCATCGATCAAGAAAAGTTGCGCGAGTAAATAACACTACGTGAATCATTAACAAATGTACCCAAGAGACTGACCTTGTGTTATTCAGATTTCGTATTTTTTCCGACCATTTTGAAAGTGATCTACATTGCTTGGGCAAGACCCACTCAGGATGGGAAAACTTAAAATTATGATACCTTTGTGGACGATAATTTCCTTCTATTATGGAATGCCTTACATGCATGTCCCCCCCCCAAAAAAAAATGAAAACTAACTTTCCTTCACTCCATTTAAAAGCTCTGCATAATATACAGTGAAAGTTGCTTCCAGCAAACTATTTTATGACCTATTTAATGTAACACTAGTTTGTGTTTTTAAGAAGGGAATGGCCATTTTGTAAATAGTAAAATCAAGTTTCAAACAGGATATAACTTTTGGGAAATAAATGTACACACTAGAGAAGAAATACATGTATTGAATAAATGATTACTGTACAAAACAAGTTTTCAATCATTGGATTTTATAACAAAATAACACTATTTTCATTTATGTACAATATATACATTTAAAAAAACCATGATTCGAGTAGCATGTACTTGAGAAGTACAAATATTTGTCAATCCAAAATTCTTTTGGACTGCAAAGAAATCATAAAATGGATGGGAAATGTTTTTCATCAAAACATTTTCCATGCATTTTATAATATCGTTGCTAACCAAGTCATGGTCATCAACAAGGAATGTTTCAAATCATTTGGTTCTAATTATCTATACAATTACACACTGGAAATCAAAAATAAAAAAAGGAAGGAAAAGGATTAATAGGAAAGGGATAATCGTGAAGTAAGTAATGCAGAGTTAAATTTAAAAAGAAGTGTAAAGGAAAAATTTCAGAATTAAATTATCTTGCTGTAGAAAAAAAAAACTTGGCAGTGTTGTATCAGGTCAATCATGCTGCTGGGTCATGAACCATTCAGGAACAAACTCCATTTTAGCTGCGGAGTAGAACTGCTGTAAAAATCTGATTATAAAAATTACCCTACCTATGACTACTCAAAGTTGAAAAAGAAGAAAGACCAACAGTGAAGGGGAAAACAATGAACCATATTCTGCTATTTCAATTTAGACCCACCTTCCCTACCATCCCTAAACATTACATCCCTATCTCGACTTATAGACCACGGAGAGAAGAACCACAGGTGAATCACTTCCTCTAAAGTCCTCTAAAAATTTGTTGAAAGCTTGGTTTCCTCTTCATTTTCGATTCATACCATTTATAGATATTCCAAATTTCTTCTTGCTTGATGAACCTCTACACTTGTAATATTTACACCCCTTTTTCAAGATCCCTATTCTTGAAAACAACCTACACTTTTTACACAAGTCATTTTACACAAATGATAATATACAAAGTGCATGGTCTATGGGCACACATCACAGGCTTCATGCATCTTGAGATCCTTTTCTTTCTTCACAGCTGACTCCAGCATCAAACTGAAATATGCAAGTTACAGAAATCTTGGATGAACAGGGACATAAGGGAAATATTCTGAGGTATGGGTGGTGGAATTCATTTGTTGAAAGGACTATTTTTAAAATGAATGTGAATAGGTGAGGGGTATTAACCTGCAACATTCAGTGAACAATTCCATTGCAATTTTCAGATGATGCACGAGATTGACGTAAAGCTTTCTCTTGAAGTTTATTAATCATTTATGGTTGCAGATATCCATTAATTGTATTAATGGTATATTTGTAATAATTTCTGACATCGCAGATGGGTCATCTAATGTGATTGAAATTCAGCCCAAACAATGCTTTTTCTACATAATTTCTTGAGGTAAGATCACCAAATTAAGAATATTGGATGAAATGGATGATCCAGGTAATTATGACATGTCTGCTTACTTCCAAGTCTCTTGTTCAGAAATATTTCTTGTGGACAAGTAAATATTCAAATTCTTTTAGTAATTAAATCTGAAAAAGAAGCAATATCCCTCCCTCCAGAACTTCATACCATAGATAACTTATCTTTCTTAAAGCTGTTAATTAATAACCATTATCTTGATCATTTAGTGTGTTGATGGACAGCCTCTTCATATCTCCTAATACATTATTTTCCATACTGGTTCTGGTTCCAATTATATACATGTTTGTTCAAAACATATCAGTTTCCACATACATTCCATACAGCCTCTTTGTATCAACTTAGCAGTAGATTCTATTAAATCATTTTAATTATTATTTTTTTTCAGTGATATCTCTTTCCATCTATTCCATCAATAAATGCTCTCTTATTTGACAAGAGTATTGCCTCTCAGTGCCAAAAGAAATCCTTTAGTTTGTGTTGTTACTTCTTGATATCCAATGTATACTCTTGCAATAAAATTAATGTTTCTTCAGTTTCAAGATATTTATCTGGTATGCAGCAATCAACTCTTCCAGAAACAAAAGATACAGAGTAACAGATTCATCTGTTTATTGTGTTGCTGTTTCAAGACCCAAAATCCAAATTTTGATATCTGAATGGAATACTTTTTTTTTGTTGCTATCTGCAATTCCCAACTATATAAATAAACAGTACGATAAATACTTTTTCTGATCTTCAACTCTTTTATTCTCTGGAAAACTATATGTTTTCAGGTTTCATATAATTCAGGAAATTTCTACAGCAGTAATCCATCGTTGATACCAATCTCGGTAACAGGAAGCAAAACAGAATTTTTATTTGACAAATTTTGAAGAAATCTGGCAGTTGTACACACCCACTTCAGACAAAAACAAAAACCTTCCCAATTCTGAAGATGCCATTTCCACACCTTAGGTAATTTTCTTCATTCTGCATTACTTATCCCTGAAGACTGTAGAAAAACCCAGAACATTCATACGCTGTTGATGCTTGCAACGCTTGCTTTGCAATCTATCTTGGTCCTTTCTGCATCCATAAAAGTAAGCCCAAAGGGAGCCAGAAATTCTAAGCACTTCTCATCAGAATCAAAAGCCAATTCCTGCATCACCAAACTCGCGGGGATAAACGGGCGGTAGCTGAGACAATAAACAACATAACAAGTTAAATAAACTCCATCTTGTTGGGAATATTCTCTGAAAAAATAACGAATCATTAATGTTAACATACATATATATCATACCTGAAAATTTGCAAACCTGAAAAAATCATTATTCATTGTGAATTATTAAAAACCAAAGCATTATTACTCTAAAAAACTTCCTCATAAGAGCTGATTTAGAAAATGATTCATTTCCCAGTAGCTATTAGAAATCAACTTACATCTGTAAATGTCTTCAATAAGGCTATAAAAATTTAATTTACTAATTAGAATCCCACATACCTTTTGATCATACATTTTAAAGCAGCTTTACGTTCACGTTCTATGAACCATTCTATTAAGTATCCCCCCATTCTTGGGGCCTGTCTAAATAATTTAAAAAATTTATGGTAATTTCCTAACCACCATGCTGAACGCACTTCTAAAGCATGAGACACACATTCATCTACTTTATCTTCCATTGTCAAGGAAGACAAAATTGTTGTTAAATCTGCAACAAATATATATCCATCTTTTAGTGAAAGTTTGACATTCAATTTCTTGTAACTAGGACATCAAACCAAATAATGTTTGGTTTCAGTTTCAGATAAAACATTTAGTCATAAAACAATTTCTGTTTCCAAAACTATACATTCCCCAATATGAGTCAAAAGTAAACAAATCTTCATTGTACAAGAAGTTATAGATTTTCTGCCCCTGCACAATAAGTGTGAGTCTAGGATTTTCTTGAGAAAGTAGGGAATATGTAATAACGGTTTTTGTTATGAACATAAGACATAACAAAACATGAAGATATGAGCAACTTCTTTTTCACGAATTTCATACCTGCCACCTTTTCAACATTTTCAGTTAATTCTTGCTAGAGTTGTGCATGTTCGTAAGAATTAATTGTTAAATATACAACATAAAAGAATAAGTCTATCAGAGTTGGAAAATTGCAATTTTTCCTAGTTGTAAGGTAATCTTAGACACTCCTACATGCCCCCTTTATGAAGGTATGAGGCCATTAAGGTACAAAGTCATGAAGGTAAGCTTAAGGTAAGATGGTAAGATGTTATGACTTGAAGGTCGTTAACTTAACTGTCAGTGTGCTTGGTGCTAAAACTCCCTAATGTCAGCGGAACTGAACTTGCAATTAGTAACTGTCCTGATTACTAATTGTAAGAGGAAAAGTTAAGAAATTCCCAATTAGAATTACGGTGTGTGTGTGTATTTAAAAAAACAACTTCAGAGAAATTATGAACAACGAACTGAATACATCCATTGAAACTTACCCAATGTGTTTTTGGTAAATATGTAGTATAGTATTCTGTATGCAGTAAATTCAAGTTTATTGTTGCCTCCAACTTCAGAATATAACATTTTCAATTGAGTTTGGCACTGGTTGAACTCCTCATGATCTCCTTTTTCTAGTGCTATTCTAGCATGACTTTCATACACTTGCACTGTGAACTTGTCACGAATACCCTGGACCTGTAAAGAATAAACAATTAACATTTAACATCAAGAACAGAATTAAATGAGCACAATTCAACCATTTTTATAATACAGAATTGCTTCTGCTACCGACCGTTAAATCTTGACGGATTGACTTAAGCTGATCACAAACATATCTGTAATCTTGACTTTGACTCCATTTCTCCTGCACTTTCTGAAGAGCGACTTTAAGTACTTCAATGGGTCGTACAGCAGATGCTTCTGGAGCCTGTGAAATACAATCCAAACAATGTGAAAAAATAAAGATATATATTTCAATGTTCACGAGTATTAAATAACAAGAAAATAAGAGATTGTGGTACAAGTGTAAAACAAATAAATGATCCTTACCGATGTTAACCTGAGATATGGCTTCTCTATATCTTGGCAGGTACCAACAATGTGTAGATCTGCCCAGTCACCTTCACCATTGGTATCTTCCATCACAACCATATTATTCATGCTGGCAATAAAACTCAACGGCTTCTTTCTCCTAACAACAGGCATTGGACTGTTAGTGTTAGGACTACTCTTAAGACTAGAATTAAAACGGGCTGCTCTCTGTTGTAACCTCTCTGAACTCCCTAAATCTTCAGTGACCCCTCCTAGTATTCCATACTCAGAATAAAAATGAGACTTGCTGTAAAAGCAATGTGTAAACCAATTAATAGACATTTACTTATCATATGCACATTCACCTCTTAACAAATACAGTATACTTTATACACCACACCATACATAGAAACTCACATTTTATTGCTGTTGTTCTGTTTATTTTTCCCTTTCATTTTGTTGTTATTTCTTCCTTTATTTGACAATCTGTCACCATTCCGGCCAAGTCGCTTATTAACTCTTAACGACTTAAAGTTATCGTCACTACTTGAAGAACTGTCACTGAAAAATCAATAGAGTTGCAAATAAGGAAAGCACTTTTCAGTAATTCATTGTCGTTTAGAGAATATTTCTTACCTCCTTGTACGTCTCCGTCTTGCAGGGCTCCTAGAGCGGTCTCTTGAACTTGATCGTGACCTGGATCGAGACCACGATCTAGAGCGGCTTCGCCTTCTTCCTTTACTAACAGGGGAATGTGATCGAGAGCGTGATCTAGACCGTGATCGTGACCTGGACCTTGATCGCCTTGGCACTCTGTATGCTCTCCCTCCTAATCGAGATCCCAGAGCAGCAGATATACCAGATTTTTTGGGACGTATTGGACTCTGTTTAGCCGGAGACTGCCTTTGGCCTAAGTTATCCAAGTTAGCTGGTTGAAAAATTTTCTTAGGTTCAAATTTCCTTTCATTATGTAAACTGAAAAGTAGAACAATTAATATACATATGCAACTTTTTTTGTATTTCAGTGTGTAGAAGTTTTAAAAATATGTACCTTGGTAGGGGTTCATTATCCCAGTTTTTGTGCCAAAGTGAACCATCACTAGCAGCCCGAGTTATTTTTCCTTTAAGAATTATTTCCACTCTGTCTTTATCCACTGCTTCCACACATTTTGCATAGCAGCGGTTGACATAATTTCTGCAAATACACATCAATTATCTTGTTTGTTCATGCTCTATTCTCTATAGAGAACTTAATCGTCCTTTAGCTCTTTGCCTGATGTAAACAAGTGTTTAAATTTGTTTCACTGGTTAGCAATATGAGCTCTACTGCAGTCAGGTGTGATAAAAAAGTAGTTTAGTTAGGAAACTATATTTTCTGCTTTTGTTGGAATACATGGAGTTGCTCTAGAGTGGTTATGTTCATACCTTAAACAATGATCTCAGAGAGTACAAATACCTTACTGGAATAATGGATCATTATGTACACACCTTTCTGATTCTTAGCCAATTGCATGTGGAGTCCTACAGGGATCGATTTTAGGTCCCATTGTCTTCCTACTGTACGTAAACGATTGCCCTGGAGGATTAGAAATGGGAGAACAGTTCTCTTCGCGAATGATATGAATATTCTTTGCAATAAAGAAACCGTAAATAGTACATTAGCAGAGATTTCAAATTGGTTCCATAAAAAACAATTAATAGTAAATGAAAATAAAGCTGTTTCAATGCAGTTTTCCATTTCAAATAAACAGCTCTGCACTTCACTGAAAATGAATGGTGTGCCATTGACTGATGTTAAGGTAACAAAATTTTTAGGTCTTTCGATTCAGTCAAACCTTAAATGGAACGTCCATTTAAATGAATTGAACACTAAACTAAGTTCTTTATGCTACGCTTTCAGAATTCCTTCAAATTCAGTCAGCCTCCACACTGCTCGCTGTGCGTATTTCACGAATGTTCATTCCCACCTGAGATATGGCATAATATTCTGGGAAAATACATCTTATCAGACTTTTAGATTACAAAAACAAATTGTACAAATAATAAGTAAATCCCACCCATGTGATTCATGTAAGCCTCTTTATTCTTCTAGGTATTTTACCATTACCTTGTCTCTTCATATATGAATCTCTGTTTTTTGTCAAAAATGACTTACTTAAGAGTGGGGATATATTTTCACCAAATGCCGTTGTCTATAACTACAACACTCCATGTAGTAATCATGGTCATCAGGTGACAGTATTAACAGCTCACTTCAAAAATTCACATATAATACATGTACATTATTTTACATCACCTTGCCAGATGACATTGAACGATTAAATTCGATACAAAAGTTTGTCCCAAGTAAAACGTTTTCTGCTGCACAACTGTTTCTATACAATCAGAGATTATACCGAGCATCCAAAAAGAAAGTAATATTAATTTTAACAATGGCATTTTTTATGTATATTATACCATTTGGATTGTATAATTGTAAAAAACCTGTAACAAGTATTGTACTTCAGCTTCTGGGTCAATGACCCCTTCTCGATCAGTTTTCGTCCAGTTTTCCTGATACTCGAGCAAATGCTAAGATAGTCCTTTGTTTTGCTTCTGGACATAAATGTAACTTCAAATTAACTTCTCCCCATAGCACGTCACACACAGTTTTTATGTTTTTGAAGAAAATAAATAAATAAAAAGAAAGAAAAAACTGTGCCAAATCTGGCAAATAAGGCAGATGTGGTAGAATTTCATAATGAAGGTGAGAACAATGGGCAACAGTTGCTTAAGTGGTTTGAGCAGGGGCATTGTCATGCAGCAGTCTCACAACTCTTGGAATCATTCCCCACCTTTTCCACTTCATCTCTCCACGCATTTTTGCCAATAGTTCTTGATAATACGGCGAAGTATTAGTCTGACCTCTGGCATAATCTGTTAGGATGACACCATGACAATCCCAAAAACCCAAACATCACCTTCGTAGACAAGGATTGAGTCTTTGCTTTCCTGGTGGAGGTGCCTCTGCGTGTTTCCATTGTTTATTCATTTCTTTTGTTTCTGGGTTGTAATGGTGAACTTCACATTCATCTATTGTGATAAGACGGCTGAAAAACTTGTCTTCGTCTCTGCACATTTGCAACATCACCACCCCAAGGATGGCGCACACGCTGCTCCCTGAGCATGGGAGTTAGCAAATGAGAGATTCTGGCTAACACTTTTGTCACGTGCAGTACATCATGCAAGATGTTGTACACCGATCCTTGGCTAATGTTAACCCATCTAGCAATTGTTTGAATGGATATCCACCAATCAGATAACACCAAACTTTCCACCGGTTGGATGATCCATGGTTCCTCCATCAAATATGGTCAGCAGCTTCTTGATGAGTCTTACAGCTCTTTGGGCCCATACTGAAACAACCTTTTCCACTACTTTATTGTCTCATATGCTGGAGCATTATCCCCGTACACTTTCACCATTTCCTTGTGAATTTCTTTCCCTGATTGACCTTACAAATGCAAATGACGAATTACGACATGCACAGAGACATTACATAGCAAAGCAGCCATCTTGATTGTTTACGCTAAGACATAATCACATGGCCCAACATAGAGCAAACATACAGGCAATAGAAGAATTACACCCAATACACACCCATTCGAATGGCGGGAAATAAAGCAACCAGGATTAGTTGGAAAATTTAAGAGAAAGGTAAAGTATCTGGTTCCAAGGTAATGTTTGGAACGTAATAATGAAAATAAGAGTGCATAAAATCTAAATCATTGTGCACTTATATAAAATTAATTGATATTTTGCTTCATTAAAAGCTGTATCAAATGGACAATAAGTGGGTAAAATTTTTAATTGTGCCATTAACACTAGAACGGCCGCATTACCAATACCCCCCAGAACACCCAATGGACTCATTTCAATGTACAGTCAAGATTTCTTAAAAGGAAATATTGCAAAAAAAAATCTGTTACTGTAACATTATTGGAGATAATTATTTAGTATTTAATACAAGTATTATGCCACAAATAAAATTAATTTAAACATTTCGTGACATTACTAGTCTGCGGAATGGAAGTTAAAGAAACATCCTTAATGGTGTGTGAAAGTGAATGAACAAAATAATATGTTGAAAAAGAAGTGTTTATCTGAGAATAACATTTGGTGATTATAACAATAGAAATTTTTTTCAATGAGCAAACACACAATGACTACTTACTTCAGACTATCAGGCCAATCACTTGCATCGGTGAGTTGCCCAGTGGGTGTAGTTACAACTAAACTTTCTGCATTGTTTATTGACGGCCGTTCCTCAAGAGTTGGTGCTGATGAAAAAGACTTTTCTGGGACTCCTTCAGAACTTTTATTTGAAGAGATCTCCATTTTATCATCTGCATCATTAGGAGGTTCAGGGCACGGTTCAGCTGGTAGAGGTGGCAGAGGAGGAAAGACTGGCTCTTCCTTTGGAGGTAGTGGGGGAGGATTCATGAACATAACATTATTAGGAATTGGGCTAGGGCTATTGCTGAAACTGTTATTAAACTGATTATTATTAGCATTGTTCTTATTTTTCTTTCGCTTCTTCTTTCCTCCACCTCCATTACCATTTTGGCCATTGCCACCACCTGCACCCATATTATTGTTGCCATTGCCACCCACACAAACACCCATATTATTAAATGGTTTCACATGAAATCCAAGTCCTGCTTTCTTCATTGGAAGATTAAATTTTATAGGACCATATGCTAGAAAAAATGATCAACAATGAATACATTTATACAAAAATTCAATTTTTATACAACATTACTGATACTCACGTGCATTAGATGGTTGTCCGTAGAATGGGTTCCTTACAATTGGTGCTGTTCCTGGAGGAGGAGGAGTTTGATAACTATGATTATTCAAAGGTGGAGGTGGTCCTGGTGGGAGAGGAGGCATTTCATTGTCAGTGGTTTTCTCACAAGAGTCAGATTGGTTGTTTGAGCTGTTTGAATTTTGCTGCCCATAATCTGAAATGAGTGAAGGTGTAAGTTCCTTACTAAAAATATTACACTAAAAACAATACTTTGGATACCAACATACCAGACTGAAATGATTTATTCATAAGATTTTGATTCATATTTTGTGGGGCTTGTCCAATAGGGTTATTTTGATTATGCTGCATATTCTGAGTCTGGCCAGGATTATGATTAAAAGCCATTCCCTAGAAACATTAATTCATAGTTATATTACATTTCAATCAACAAAAAACCTAAATACTACGGGCAAACAAAGTTATTCTTTCTTACCGAGTTATAATAGTAATGCGGCAAATAACTGTACCCTGGGTGGCCGTATGGTTGCCTTCAAGAAAAATACAATAACATCATTACAATGTTTCACTCGTTTTCATTTGCACGAACATTGAACATTAAAACTTACCCAGGATATGGCGGATACACTCCGTACGGTGGAGGATACTGCCACGGGCTGGGCATTTGTGGATTTTGACATTTATCTCCCATATTCAATTTTTTCACTTAAACATGAACTACAAACTGAACACACAAGTTTCACTATTCTCAGTTCAAGCTGTAATAATTCTCCATCAATCTCAAAAATGGGAAGAAAAATTTTCAGTACGCCATTTTCTGAACATGGGGTCACTTGGTTGCACACAGTATTCACTCACAACACAAGATCTTGTTGAAGTTTCACTCACTTACGTCAATGCGTCTTCGCAGGCAGTTCGCCGTCATAAAGCTTTCGCTGTTTCTATAGGAACGTTTTAGGTCAAACAGAAACAACTGCGAAGTTACTGACAAACAATAACGTATTAGTTCACAAGATTCTTCCTCCCGTTCTACTACCGTTCCATCAATTTCGCAACGGCCTGGCAACGGCTGTCCGCGTCTGGCTGAGCAACTTTCACAGTCGATATTCGTATCGAACGCGCCTTGTTTGCTGCATCCGCTGCAACTGATCAATGACTCAAAGAAGCTTCTTGCAGATTATTGATGAAATAGAGCTGAATATTTTAATTCCTGGGAAATTCAAGTACGATTGTGAATTCACATACATTTACTTTACATTTTCCGTAAATTTTCATAAAGTGGCATCACTGAACGAATGTTCTCTATACTCACAGAGTAATATATCTTGATCCAAAAGGTCACACGCTTAATTGCGCACATAAAAAATAATTTCGTTGAGCTTTTTAACAAACTTTGTTTTTAGATAAATTAGTAGAGGTCAGTTGAAGTGAAGTGATGCTCTGTTCCCCTATCTCCACTGCAGATTCTCCAGTACGTTTCCACTTTCCGTCAGATTTTCGTTCAATTCATGATGGGAGTGGGTTATAAACTCTGGTACGGCCCATATTTCAATTCCTCATACTCCCTCGACTTACTTCAGGGGAGTAAATTTAGTTTTTATTCTGACAAAAGTCAAGTTCCTTACTGAATCCAAATGAAAACTGATCTATTATGTTCATACAGGCCCACGTATTAATTTCCTTTCCGCAAGTATGTACCCACTTTCCCTGTGTTTTCCCTTTCAAAATAATTTTCTTTTGAAAACGTCAACAGCAGCTATTATTACAATACACTAGCAGTTAACTGTACTATTTTAAATTCATGGATGTGACGATGCAGACATGTACATATGTGATTTTCTCTTCGTGCTCGAATGTAACAAAAATAACCAAAGTAAACTTATTTTAAGTGCTACTACTTTATTATAATTTGTTTGTAAACAATATAATCTCGCAAAGTTAATGCTAGATATTTAATAATGTTTAAATACATTTTAATCCTCCGTATATTGCGGCAAAACCCAGAACCTCCAATAAATTCCCCTGATTTGCAGATGGAAGCTCGACAATGTTGGATTTAGTCGTAGATCTTCACTTAGCCTATGTTGTATTCCAAAAAGTTAACATCCTGGAAAGTAAATACTCTGCCTAATACTTAATTTTTTTTTTTACCTTACCCTGATCCAATCAATAAGTTTTTCTTCCCTGTCAGCATCATTGATTGAAATGTCAGCGACCCTTTAAGAAACCAGAAATAAGGTCACAAGGGAAATTGTCAAGTGGGAGGAAGTAAAGTGGTAATAAAATTCTATATTGAACAAAATTATACGCTTTTATTATAGTAAAAATCGAAGTTTCTAATATACAAAGAACATGGCTACCACAAAGATCATACGTTATGACCCAACCCAGCGTGGTAGCGTGGCCGAGCGGTCTAAGGCGCTGGTTTAAGGCACCAGTCTCTTCGGAGGCGTGGGTTCGAATCCCACCGCTGCCAGTATTTTTTTTATCCACTATTAACCTTATTTTTAAAGTTTGGAGCACGAGTTTAAGTTTAATACTGAAATGTTATATACACTCACAATCACACGAATAACTTTACAACAATTCACATTAAAATTACAGATCTCTGCCAAGATTTTGTATTTCTTGAATGATAAAATCCATGTCGTCATGATTAAGTCCAGAATTTTGGAGCACCAACCGAAAGAAATTTGGCAGTCCACGAAGAGGCTGGTAGGTAACCATCATCGAACCAGTCTTCATCATGCGTTCCTTAATTTTTGGTGCAACCTGGAAAATATTAATTATTATTAAAAATATAGTTAGGTAATTATTATTTATACAACTTTATGCTAACTAAAATATAAATACCTTGTGTAAAAGGTCATTAAAATCCTCTCTGTCTTCCTGCCCTCTCAAACTGGGAGGAATGTACCAAAAACAGATATTGGTACATTGTGGCTCCATCAATAACCTAAAGCCTTCTGTCTTCTTAATCTGCTGGGTGAAATACTCAGCATTGTCAAACACCGTGTCAATGTGTTGCTCAAGTCCCAATGTGCCCTGAAAAATAATATTACTTTTGGAAATCTTGCTCTTAGGTTAGTCAGCAATCAAACAGATTTTTGTAAATTATTATTGGAAGCTTACTTTAGCTTTCCACATGAACCAGAATTTTAGAACGTCAGCACGGCGGCCACATTGAATATGCTTGTCCCCAGTGTCGTACTGAGTGTCATAGAATTTGTCCTTTTGGAAAAGGTATTGAGCACTGGCAGAGTGGCAAGCAGAAAGTACAGTCTCATGTTTTGTCAAAAATGTTGAACACTGTTGAGGAGCAGTCAGAAGCTTGTGTGGATTCCAGGTGACAGAATCCGCTCTGCAACAGTTCAGTAATGATTTGAACACATACAAAAATAAGAATCCCTAACTTTTAGAATGCCAAATGTAAGTAATGTCTTAACAAAATTCTTAAGTTCTTATTTCAATTTATTTAATCTTTACGAAATTGATTGAACCTATTGATTAAAAATTAATTTCAATACAAGAATAGGGCCTATTATATTTTCAAAATCTTTTAAAAATAAACTGATTGTTTTTACATAATGCAGAAGGCCTCTAAATCTAATACTATAAACTTGGATTACAAATCACCATTATTTCAAAATATTACAAATACTATTCTGAAATAAAAGGAGAATACAACGAGGTGCAGATCCATGGGGAGGGAAATCAGGGAAATTCTCCCCCTAAAATTTTTCAGTAACATAATTTAAGTTGTCATGAAATTTTCAAGCATTTTTATTCAATCATTAAAACTAATAAAAATCATAACAGCAGGAGCTGAGTGACATTTTACAAAATCTGTAATAAGACACATTTAACCAAAACATCTTTAATTTCTCTCCCAAAATTTGTCTCTGGATTCATCCCTAATGCTACTGATAATAAACCAAAAAAGTCTAAGTAGGGCAAGAGTTGTAGAATTCTTGACAGTGAATAGAGTGTAAACAATCAGAGATAATCCAAATTCTTATTTACCTTTCAATTCCTTCTAGGAGATGCTTGTATTTTCGAGACATCAGAGCACCTCCTCCCCATGCAGCATCTACATGTAACCACATGTTATACTTTTTGCAGATGTCAGCAATTGCTGGTATAGGATCGAAAGCCCCTATGACAGTTGTTCCTGTAAATGGAAGCACAGAAATAAGAAATATTATCTGCTCTAAGAAAGGGTATTTCTAACTTTTCATTTTATATTTGAATACAATTTTAATGCATGCAAGAAAAGTGGAAAACCTGAACATAAAGATTAATAAAAATGTAGTGTGATAGATTGTTTTAATACTAATGTGTATTGTCCATACCTGCTGTTGCAGAAACCATGAATGGCAAAGCTCCTTCTTCCTGAGCTTGGAGTACCAGTTGCTCCAAATGGACAGAATCCATTTTTCCATTCGAATCACACTTCACCATGAAGACGTTATCTGACCCCAGACCCAAAAATGATGCAAGTTTCTTGATCGAGTAATGAGCATCTTCAGAAGTGAAGAGGACCATTCGAGGTAAGCCATGCAGACCTTTTGTCTGAAACCAAGGAAATTTTGAACAATCTGCAAAGTGCCAAAGTGATTCGAAAAATAAGTGTACTTAGTAAGGGTACACTTGTAAAATACACAATCTTTTCTCCTAGCTGTCAAGTAAATTTTGACCCTTTTCGAATGCAGTGGCGAATGCAGGGGGGGGGGGGGTACATAGGGGCATGCCCCCTCCCCCAAAAGAAGTTTTCGTTTGTTAATTATTTCAACAGTAATATTACATCGAACCATATATACGCTACAAAATAATATACAATATAATAACAAATAGGTTTCTTCTTTAACGAGAACGCAAAGCTGCAGGCCTCACCTTGACGTGGGGCGCGGCGTGGAAGCGCGCGCAGCTGATGGCGTAGCCGTTGGCGATGGAGCCTCCGGGGCAGAAGATGCCGTCCCCGCGGCCGTCGGCGAAGCCAACGATTCGCCGCATCTCGCGCAGCACCGTCTCCTCCATGAGCGTGAACACCGGCGACACCTCGTAGGTGTACACGCTCGGGTTGAGCGCGTCGCCCAGCCACTGGCCCACCAGCCCGTACGGGTCCACACTGAAAGTGACAAAGCGGCCCTTCTACAACCGTCCAGATCACGCTACGGAAAGTAATCCACAGATCTTAGCGTTCCTGGCCCTCTCGCTATTAGTCGCTTACCACTCGAGGTTTACGCCCAATCAATCATTAACAAAAATGTCGTGTCCTATAGAGCGGAAAATGCTAAGCAGTATCCTCAGAGATGATTTTTCGTATAAAGGGCAAAAGCAATCTCTTTTTTAAAAAAAAATAAAAATTTAAATTGTTTTCGTGATTCTTAATTGTCGGGACTCGGGACTTCAATTTTTTTGCGATAAGCGCTTTTTTTTTTTTTTTTTTTTTTTAAGAAGGAAATAGCGATAAATGCCAAATTCATTTTAAAATCGTTTCCCGCGTGTCTACGCTTACAAGAAATGAGAGAATATAGCGAGTTTTAGTGGTAGAAGTATTGCAATGAGAGAAAGCTAATCGATTCTTGGCCATTATCAGTACTTTAAAACTCTTGATTTGTAACTTTACGCGCGACAAAAGTCAAATTTCGTCATATTGGCATCCACTTTATGACTTCCAGACCGGTGTTTCTCCTACGACGTCTTCGAGCTTTTGATAGACGACTATGCGTGCGTAGTCGTTTCCTGTGAACGACCATGACACTGAGTATTTGGGAGCTGCAAGCCAAACGCGAGTGTCATTGACGTTTCGCACGGTGAAGGGGGCGGAGGGGAGGGGAGGGGGACCTTGTTATGCAGCGCCCGGGGCGCGACCCTGCCTCGTGCCGGGCTGTGCCACCGACCTCCGCGTGTCCTCACCTCTTGCCTTCCTTATGGCCCCCCCTGCACCCCCTCCCCCTCACGGCCGTCCGCCCCCGCCCCCCAATCGCAACGATCTTCCCGGCACGGGTCGCGCATTTCAGATTGCGCTTTGATACTGCCCAGCAAAGACTAATGTAAAACAAGTGTTCTTGCAAGTGCCCGTTAAGTAACTCTCTTTGTAACTGGGAGATCTACTCCAATCTCGCTACCAACGCCTTTAGAAATTTGTAAGATTAAAAATACAATGTGTTATTACCATCTTGGCAAATAGACAGGTTTCTACATTACAGTTTTAAGATTTCTACACGTTAATTAGATCGCTGGTGAGATGGATACTTCCTAATAATTAAATATGGTAAATTAAAGATTTCTGGTATCAAAAAATATATTTTGCTTAATTTCTATTCGTCAAGAAAGTTCTATACGACAAAAGATTTCACATCAAGTTAATTATATTTATTATTTCCAACATCTGAAAATTTGTAATTTTATGATGTGGCTTTACAGATTACAAATGTCAATTTCTACTTTTGACGTAGGTTTTTCCGTTACGTTCCGTTCAATTTCAGTCGGTGGCGTTTGGTAACATTTCTCTGCGCCTGTTTATTGAGTGGAGTGAAGACTCCCATCCGTTTCTCCCAACCGGAACCAGCGATAGTGAAATTTCACTGTCGCTCCTTCACTCGCGAGTCAAAATAAACTAATCTTAGAAACTGAAAGCGACCAACATTTATGATGAGAAGACAGAGACCTAATCTAACAATCTTTACTGTCTCCCTTTTTAAATTCTACACAGTGAAGCTTGAAGAATTTCTCTTGTATAGGCGCCGCAATTTTTCAGGAATCAAGTGAAAGAATAAAAGAAATTTGAAAATGGTTATAGTAAAATATTTTGCATCAATTAACTTAAAAAATTAATATAAATTAAATGGATTTCATTAATATCCAGCATCTCTCAAACATTGTTTAACTATCCCTGTGTCTCTGACGCTTCAAATAGTTTAAACGGTATATTCATGTCCATTATTTTGAGCATTTTTATTAAAAGGAAACAAAAAAAGCCTAATTCTCCACCAGCAGACACATGCGCCGAATGAAACTTCGCTTGCCACCAACAGCGACGGACGGACGGACACATGCAGGTAACACTATTATTCTGAGCTGTGTACGAAACATCAGTTTATCGTAACGTAATTTTATGATTTTTTTTGCGACGCGGCAAACGAATAATTTTTGAAGCGAAGTATCTCAGATTCGTATGACGAGTAACCTGAGGAGAAGGATTATGTCTCTTTAATGCGTGTTCCAAAGAAGAAATGCGTATATCTTGTTTTTGGCGTTTTTGTATTTTCAGTTAAAAAAATGGCTTCATGTGCATGCATGCCAGAATTCAATGTAATTTAAGATTAATTTCAAAGCAATTAACGTCTTAGCCCTGTCTACCGCACATGCACTGAGAACACAGCACGCACCAGAAATGTCGAAGACTATTCAGTGTCTGTGGCGTTCGAAAGCGTGGGTAAGACAATAAATCATTGCCGTGACCCATCTCGATGGAGCACAATGCCGGCGCGGCGCGGCGCGGCACGGGGCGGGGAGGGGAGGGGAGGGGGCGGGGCGGGGCGGCGCGGGGCGGGGCGGGGCGGCGCCTGCCGCGGAGGCGGCGTTGCGGCTTCGCGCGCCGCTGGTCAAGGCTCGCGCCGTTTCCGCAGCTTTTACTTTCGTGGCCAGAAGTGTGTCGCGCCGAGCTCCGGAGACCTCTAAATTACGTTAAGAAATGCGGCAGGTGGTTTCCATTTGTTGCGTCCTTGGCCAGCACTCGCAATGACAATCTCTGGAACGGACACCGCTCAGGGTGTAGCAATTGTAAATACGCGCGCGCGAATCTAAAGTGGCGTTAATACGAATAAAGGACCTTTAACTGCGACGCTTGTTCTATATTCCAAATTGTTTGGACATTACGGAAACCGTTAACCGCAACCAGTCTTGCGGATAGGTGGCACGTTTCGTTTTCGTTGCTTTCTCCCCTTCTCGTTCGAGTAATTGACGACAAGAGGTTTTTATGTTTCCGAGTTTGCTAGAGCATTGCACCCTATCATGTAGAAAATTGACATGTAGAACTATAATGAGAACAAATCGTTACCGAGCCGCGCGACTACACTTAAAAATAATTGTTGGAATTTAATGTTTTTCCACCCCTTTAAATTTCTCCGCTTTGCGAGTCATGTCGTGCATAACCTCAGCCAAAAAAACTCATTCGCGTTTACTTTGTCTCGTATTCAAGAATTAGAGTACGAGATTTTGGAAACAGTCTTACCTGGAGAAGAGCTGATTGACGAAGTAAGGGTGGCCCGTCTTCACGCTGTACTTGATGATGTCCTTGACGTACTGGATGAGCTGGTCGTGGTCGACCGGCGCGTCGCGCACCTGCAGGTCGACGAGGGCGCCCATCTGCTCCGGCGACCGCCACTCCAGCACCTTGCTGTCCCGGGCGGTGCCCTGGAAGACGGCCTGCTGCACCAGCACCTCCAGCGCCTCCCGGAAGAAGTCCTGGTGGCGCGCGGGGTCGGGCAGGCTGGCGAACCACGGCGGGCGGCGCGCGCTGGCCGCCCGCACCGACGCCGACGTCGCCGACGCCGGCGCCGCCTGCGGGGGCGGCACGGACGCCGCCGCCGCCGCCGCGCTCGCTTCGTCGCAGCAGGCCGTGCCCGCCGCCCCCGCCCCCGCGCCCGCCGCTGCTGCTGCTGCGTCCAGCTTCCCGTTCAGCCCGCCCAGCCCTTCCAGGGGCGACGGGGGCAGCGTGGCGGTCTCTGCGGCGGTCGGCATTTCGGCGGGGTGAGGAGGAGTAGGTGGTGCTGGCTGGCTGGCTGGTCGTCGAGCGTTAGAGGGCCTACCCTCGACTGAAAAGGTCAGTGCTCACCTCTACGTTTATATACGAGCGCGCGCCGCGTCTAGGACTTTCCCCTCCTCGGCGGACGCTGGCAGCGGTGGCGGCGGCGGCGCTGCCCTCCTCGTGCCGTGACGTCACGGCTGCGTCAAACCTTGACGGACGCTTCGCGGCACCGCAATCCTTTCGGGTTGTGGTGAGTTTCCTGAACGGGACCGTCGGGGTCCCTTCCTGCTTCGCCTGCTGCTCCACGATGCGGCGCGTGGCAAAGAAATTTCCCCTAGTGGTACGTATATCCGGATTTTCGATGTGATTGTCACTGCTTGGCGACGCGTGCGGTACACGTGACAGTGACGTCGGGAACCGGCAAAAATTCACACACGCCCTTTTGTCGGCGCGCCGGCCGCAATAGGTGACCACGGACAGAAGACCATGGACTTCCGATGACTCGTTTGTCGGCTTTTTGAATGAGCTGTTCTTCCTCACGGGGAATCATCCCCTGACAGTTGATTTGAAGTCGACGAACTCATCGTGGCCATGCAGCTCAGAAAGTGCAAATCTTCTTCTTGTAAGGAATATGAGAAAAGTTGAAATAAAATAAATATTGACTAAGTACTCGTATCAAGCGAGTTTTGCTTATTTCTACAGTTGCCACATTCATTAAATGAAAGAAAATATGTGAAAAATAAAGGATACAATACGCTCACTTTAATAATAATAATAATAATAATAATTATAATTATTATTATTATTATTATTATTATTATTTTGTATTAATATATTAATATTCAGCAATTGTTTATAATTTAAACATTTACGTTTACATTTTCCTGAAGTAGCAATTTTAGTGAAATTAGTGTAATTCTTTCATTATTTCGAAAGTTCTCCGGAAAAACATAATTTAGATAGTTATTATTGAAAATGTGTACATATTGGACATACTACATATCTGCTTAAACGTGCTGTAAAGTATTTATATCCTTTCAATATTTATTTTAGCTGCCAATGGTAACGTCAAAGATCAATTACAAACAACGAAAACGAATGTTAATTCTCAATTGAAAGGTGGAATGTTGAAAAGGGCGTTGACCCTTCTAAAATTCACCTTCGCAGTAAAATCTTTTTCACGCTGAGGAAGACATCAAATATTCTTCACCCCTTGCAAAAAATAGGGTTCTCTTAAATAAGCATAATCCTCTCTTCTTGATTATTTGTGGTACGTAAGAAACACATTGAGAATGAGTGTGAATTCTGTACTGCGAAGTGTAACTCATTCAAATAGGAGCTCTCGCTTTCAGTTTCAATCGATTTCAACTTCGCTCAGCCTGATCGTCTCATCTAGTTTAACTTTCGTCCGGCGGCTTTTGCACGCCACGTCTTTTTCCAGTAGGTGCACCGTGACTAAACATCTGCTGAAGGTGACCTCCCCGAAAAAAGTCCGAAAGCGCACTTTTGTGGTCCGCATGGAAATCCCCGTCGAAAGAGGCTGCAGCAGCTGCTCCTACTGCTTCAATGGAGCGCGTCAACGCCAACTAGTCGCCCCGCCCCTCCCCGCCCCCTCCCCTCCCCGGCCCCGCGGCCCTGCCCACCCCTGCTTTGCCCACCCCCGCCCTGTCCAGTCCCTCCCCGCCCCGCCCTGCCCAGCTCCACCTCGCTCTGCCCCGCCCCACTTCGCACCGCTCCGCCCTGCCTCCTCCCCGCTCTGTTCCCCGTCCCGTCCCGTCCCGGTTCGTCCCGCTCCGCTCCGTCCCGCTCCGTCGCCCCGCGCTGGCCGCAAATCGCTAATAAGCGAGCCTTCCTAGAAAACTCGTTTCGCTGTAGCAGCCGTCACACGTATGACGTCGAACCAGAACAGCTGAGCCGAATGCGCGCGACTGCAAAGCTGGGAGTTCCGAGGATTACGCGCACGGTTGTTGTTAAATGAACCCGCACTTATGAATCTCCCGGTAACTCCTTGCGAGTGTTGCCTGGAAGAACTGCAATGGTAAGTTCCGTACCATGTCTTGTATACGGTGTACCTGCATTTTGTAAAGTAGAAGAGACAAGTTCTTTCCAGAAACAAATAGCTCATCATATCGGCTGGCGATTTTTAATTTGTTTGGTAGGAGTATATCGAACGTCATATACCGTAGGTAGTCGATTCGATTTTTTCTAGGTGCAAATTGTAAGGAAGTGTTGGGATTGTTAACTTAGGTTCGAATAGCCAGATCAGGCGAGTAGGAACGGCCGCTCCTCCGAAGCTGGGAGTTCAAGGATTCCGCGCGGATGTGTTGTTATGCAACTGCTCGCGAAGCTTCCTATTGGCCTCTTCCGAGTGAGCCTAAAATCCGCAGAATCGCTGATCGCAGTGGCGAGTGTTGCACTCTTTCTTTGCTCTGACTCTATTGAACACTCACTTAACAACAAATTGTTAGATTAGTTACAAAATATGTAGCCTTTAACAGAAATGGTTCTTTACCAGCCAGTATCCTTGTTGTTTATTACGAGAGCTGACGCTATTAGACGGTGAACTTCGTCTCGTTGTTTGTAACGCGTTAATTAGTAGCTGATTTGCACTTCTTATGTCAATACATATTTTAATTAATGATTACACTTGATTTCACGAGCATCATGTGCAGCCCGAACAACTGAGTGTCAATTGGCGCATATTCGAAACTTTAAATTCTGAGGATTACGCGCATATTTGTTGTTAAATGAACACTCGTAATCTTTTGTCTTTTTGTGAATGGGGCCTGAAATCTTTGGAAACGCTGATCATGCTTCTTGAGGAATTTGTAAACATTGCAATGGAGAATGGTATAAACCTTTGATCTATGCCTTTTGCACCATGAGACTGTAGATTACTACAAGTTACAAAAATAAGAGAATCATAGAAAAATACTCTTTATCAAGAGCAACTCTTGTAAATTTTAATGAGTGCTGTAGCTCCTTTTTAGGTTTCAATTTGTTTCTCTAACGTATAGAATGTCATAAATAGTACAGGAGTTAATTTGTACTTCTGTTAATGCAAATTTCAATAATTGCGCTTGCCAACACGCACATGACGTAACGAAAGCAGCTTGTTGCGAGTAAGCAGGGCCGGCGATTGGTGTTAGGTCCCAGTGGGTAGTTGTGCCAGGTAGAGGTCCCCCTCCATCCCCCCCTGTCCATCACCATCCAAAAATTTATGGAAGGGAAAATTTAAAACGGATTTTTTTCAAATTGCCATTTTTATCATTAAATTGTTAAAAATTGTCGTCACATTTATTTTATGTAACTTCAGCACAGTTTCTTTTTGCGATGCAAATTCGTGCTTTTTGCATTTTTTATATAAAATCGGTTAACAATTTTTGAAAATCGATTTTGTTGGTCCTGTTGCTATATACATGTAAACTATTGAGCCGATCTTGCTACATAATTGATCGCATATAGCGGAAAGTGTCGTACCTAGGGACACTTTTCATGTTTTAATTTCTTTCTTTCTTGTTTTGGGTGTGACATTGTTGATATTCATCTTTTTGGATTGCTACATATCAGAGTAAATTTATGTGTAATAATAGTATTTTTAAGACCATTCTATAAGGTTCTTTTTGTGATAATTTGTTTGTGTACAGTATTGATGTACATGGAGAATATGTAGGAAAAGTGTAAAAGAACTACAACTAAATAAATGTATGTTCTTTATCCATGGAAAGAATACCACAATAACATTTGTTGAACAAAAGGGACTCTAACCTAGTTTACAATAAATATCGTGTAAAAGAAAAAACAAATGTTGCTGCCCTTAAGAACAACCAGTCAGATTAGTTCTGGAGCTCACGTTCTGTCCTCTGTCAACTTCATAGGATATAACAACATTTATTAAACAGAAAGGACTTCAATCTAGATTGTTACTTATAAAGGAACACAGACCATTGAAAACAACCAAACACAGATGGGTTAGGGAGCTTAACTTTTAAGTCCTCCACGTCAACTTTATATGTTGCAGCACCTTCATCAAATTTAATGAGTAAATCGTAACAAACATTTTTTAAATATTTCACAATAAAGTTTTCAGATTCGTCCTTTGTATAAATAAATTATTGCTGAACAACGAATTGGCATTACAATCTTTAAAATAATCAAAACTACCCTACCCTGTATTGCATGTGGATTCCTTGCTGTCCGCTGTTGATACTGATTTTGGATTAATGTGATTCCTACGACATGTGTTGTTATTTTAAATATCTGTATTACATGAAAATTTGTTCATGCCCTTATATCAGTTTTAACAAAAATAACAGATTCGTAAATAAATACACAAGACAATGGTATGATTGTAAGCTCAATGACGCGAGACCTATAGAAAACTCATGGGTGGCAGTTGTGTATTACTTAAATTTTTGCTGCTTTCTTAACGTCTAGATACTATAAGAAGTACTTACCCATAATGTTAAACCATGTCTCAAGAGGGATTTCGAAAATTCACGCAACGGGCTGCATAAAGGCTGACTGAACTTGAAAGAATATTGAATGCTTCACATAATGAACTTAATTTAGTGTTCAATTCATTCATATAGTTGAGGTTTGACTTAATTGAAAAAAGACATTTTGTTACAGATCATCCAATTCCATATTTTCATTATCAGTGGCTTATGCGATTGTATGTTTGGATTGCAACTCTGCATTGAAACAGTTTTTCCTTCATTTACTATTGATGTTATTAACAAACCAAGTTGAATCGTACTCTCTTTTTTCAGAGAATACTCCTGTCATCAGCCAACGTGACTGTCTTCCGTATCTAATAGATGATAAAAAAAGAGGGGATAGGACCTAAGATAGATACATGTAGGACCCGATTGTCAATTAGCAAAGAAATGTATAGACGAGTAAATAATGTTCTTTCGGGACAGTGCGGCATTTTCAATCTCTGCAATCGATGTTTCATGTGCGAGGACATCCAATCTAGGCCATTACCATAAAATTCCTACGAAGGTAATTTTGAAAGCAAGAATTTGTGGTCAGTGACATTTAAAGCGTGCGAAAATGTAAAGATATTTCAAAAGATGCTTCTTTCATCCATTGAAGTGGCATCATCTTTGAGAAAATAAAATATTCGTCCTTTCCGTAGATTTTGATTATCTTAATCCATATAAGAGAGTCAGGAAATGCTTTGTTTTTCTTGAGAAAAAAACCCAATCGAATGTAGAAATGTCTCTAATATTTTTGAGATAACTCAAAAAATAGACATTGGCACATACGAGTATTTTAGATTTGTTTTCCTTCTTTAAATAGTGATGAAACAACAGAACATACTTTGTCGCATTGTTAGGAAAGGTAATATTATAATATTGCAATTTCTGCACTACTAACACATCAGCCATCTCTTGAAAAAATCAAAACCAGTTGAAACACAGCGCCTCAGTACGACTCTGCCAATCTCCCAACTTGGATAGCCAGAAAGAGTAGTCATTCATTAATTCTGTAGAGTACTGTCTTATATGTATCCTTTCGTCGTTTACGACAGAAACACACATGAATAAATCAAAACTGTAACAACAGGTTGTCTGACAGACAAAAGGTAGACTGACAGTTGAGAGGTAGATTGAGAGGCGATAGGTAGACTAACAGACGACAGGTAGACTGATAGACGACAGGTAGACTCTCAGACGGACTGACAGGTAGACTCTCAGACGGACTGACAGGTAGACTCTCAGACGGACTGACAGGTAGACTGACAGACGGACCGACAGGTAGACTGACAGACGGACCGACAGGTAGGCTGACAGACGGACCGGCAGGTAGACTGAGAGACGGACCGACAGGTAGACTGACAGACGGACCGACAGGTAGACTTACAGACGGACCGATAGGTAGACTGACAGACGGACCGATAGGTAGACTGACAGACGGACCGATAGGTAGACTGACAGACGGACCGATAGGTAGACTGACAGACGGACCGATAGGTAGACTGACAGACGGACCGATAGGTAGACTGACAGACGGACCGATAGGTAGACTGACAGCTATACGCCAGATTAGATTCTACAATCACGAAACAGATTACTGAGTAGAGTCAGAGTGTTTGACAAAATCTGACATGTCTTTTTGTTATTGTTTCTATTTTTTACTTTAACAATAGGAATTACTTAATTGGACTTCTGGAGTTGTTTTAGTAAATTTTCATTTTGCTGTTTCGCCTATTTTAGCTACTGATGCAGTTTTTTGCCTTTTGTCTCAGTTTGCATTGTTTACCTTTATGTCATTATTTTACTTTTTTCTCCCGGCACCGATCTCGATTAAGCTAGATATACATCTGCAAAAAACCTGGGCAACACGAAGGCACTGTCGTGTTTTGTCTTTCTGTGGAAGCAGAGACTGTGTTAAAAATCTAAATAAAAAAAGGAAGATAATAGACCAGTCAAGATATTTTTTTTCATTGATACTGAGAGACTTTTTTGGCTTCCGATCCATTTTGAAGAGAGTTCTGTATGTATCACCCTTCTCGATGCTGACTATTACACAAGAGATAAGAACGAAAAATAGAATTCCGTTTTCACTGATGACATCTCAAGATTCAAAATGGGAGTCTACAATATTTCGTAGAGTCAGCGTCGCGAGTAAAAGAAATTCGTGGCCATCATACCGGATGTCATGTGGAGTCAGCATTACAAAGAAAATATCGTTTCCTTACACCTGAAGTTCTATTATAATTTGAGAGTTGGATTACAAATCTGAATTATTTTAATTATTTTTTTACAATAATGCCTTTTAAATGTTATTTTTCATTGATTACATACCTGTTTGTACTCCTACTTTAGCAGGAATAAATGCCTTTTTCATGCTTGTTTTAGTTAACATAAATGCTTTTTTGCCGGCCTATTTTAGGTGAATTAAATGCCTGAACTTCCGGTCTCTATTAATGAGAATTAGCATTGATTTCATTTCCTACGGGAGACGTGATAACTGTACCGTTTATAAAAGCGTACAAACGGTTCCTTTTTTGCCAATAGTGCGTCATTTACATAGTAACAAAATTGTAATTAAACCAATCCTTATTGAAGCTCTTTTCTCACTGGCTTATATACTGCTGTAATTGTGGAGAGCGACGAATAAAAAACTTGTCTAAAGAAACAGACGTCATGCTCTTTCATTTAATGGCTGATTGCTGTACTACTCATGCTAATAATTAAACTTCCGTTCCAGAAAACCATGAACAATGTCCTTTCATAATTGAGAAGCCCGTAAAAACAAGGTTCTTGTTTAGACTGGTCGTTGTTTGACGTAGATTTCCGCAAATGCAGACTTCCTCCGGGATTTTTCCAGGAGGCGGCCTGCGTGTTAGCGAACAAAGCTCTGCCTGAGTGAAGGGTGACGGGGGCTCATTACGAGCGGTTTGGGCGCTGCAGGACCTCAACGAGCAGCGGAGAACCCCCGCTGCGGCCCGGCTAATTCCCTTCAATCCGCCCTGACCACGCTCGTGCCTTTCCTGATGAAACCCTCGGAGGGGGCTTGCACTCCCCAAGGGCGCAGTTGGGTAGGGCACAAGACACGCGCAGTGCATGCGCACCATACAAAATACTAGAAAAATGTGGCGCCGCAGACGCTGTAAACTGTTTTAAAGTAATTTTCATGGGTTGAAAATTTATTTCATTACTAGCTTTTTTCATATATAAGTTCTTTCAGTATCAGGCTTTGGACCAATGGCATTGTGTGTTACCTCCATACGGGATATGAACTGATCTTATTGTAATTTCAAATGTGTAATCTCCGTAACAAATACTTGCAGGTAGTGATGCTAATAGCTGAATTTTAGTACTGCTACATTCTTAAGGTTTTTTGCCAATATGCACAAAAATGCATATGGCACATTTGCATTGGCACAAATGCAGATCATATCCAACTAGTTCCTAAAATTCTGTCACAATTTTTACAACTACATTTGATTCTTCCTCGTATTTCCTTAACATTTCCATATTTTTTCCCCTAATTTTTGAAGAGATTGAAACTTCACAAACTTATTTGTGATCACTTTTACTTCTGCAATTGCTCTATTAACTGTTTTGTATGCGAATCTAGCATTGCATGCAAATCTAACGACTATTTTGTATGTTTATGTGAATAAGATGTTAGTTAAGTTTAATAAACGTAAGTTGTGAGTTCATTTGAAAATCGGTATTGGCACACTTCTGTAAGAACGTAAAAGTGAGAAGTCATGACATAACGTTGATTCATTCTCTAGCATTACTCACAGTTTTGTTTTCTCCGTATTTACTTGAAATTCTTCAAGTTCAATAAGTTCCGAGGCAATACTGTTCGTAGGTTATCTCAAATTTATGTTATTAAATACGTTAATTCGAATCTAAAATCAAATCAATCTGCAGTGCGATTTACTTGTTAATTCAATTGTTCACTTAAAGAAGTCAACATCAGTATTGCCAACGTCGTAAAAGAAAATTATTGCGTGTTTGGTAAAAAATTATTTGGGTACGGGTGCCTCAATCAATGCCACATGCATGGATAGATTTAGGAGTCGTTGGTTTAATTCCTGGCATTATCACTAAGATCGCAGCGCCAAAACACGAACAAAAACAAGTTTTTGGAAATTTATTTGAATCTTCTGGCCGGATCCGAAAACAAATGATCAGCTCCCCATCAGGCGACTGAGAGGCGTCGAATGGCACCTACGTCTCGATTGGTGCACAGGAAGTGGCCTAGCCGCCACTCGCACATCCGTACATCTGCACAGTCAACGAGTTTCACTCAAATACTATACAATGACAAGGTATTCGTATATTATGCAACTAGTAAATAAATATATGATACTTTTTTGTTTTTGTTGGCTTAATTGATAAATAATTAAAAAGTTTTCACATTGTTTATTTGTATTCAGTTTCTCACAAAATAAATCATATGAAAACGTTTTCATTGTATTTATACATTAAGCCAACGAAAACAAAAAAAAGGTTCATATTTTTATTTACTGATTGATACATAATGTTTCCAACAATAAGAAGTTGTATAATGCAACTAGTTTATAACGCTTACGCTTAATTGCATAAACAAATGTTTTAAAAAGAGGGGCGAGTTAGGGAGTTAGGGAGCGAGTTTTTAAATTTGTACAAATGTAATGAAACAACATGGCGCTGGTCGGAAATGTGTTGTTTTCAAATGTTGCTAACTACACTTTGTTGATGCTGTTATTCATCATCCAACTATTTATACTTTCCATGTGGGAAGGGATTGTGGACCTCAAGAAAACGTGCGCAGGTTGTACTTCTCCCCTATGCGTCACACAGTTTTTACTGCTTATTGACGAAAATCAAAATTGAGATATTATTACTTTAATAATAATAATAATAATAATAATAATAATAATAATAATAATGAAGAAGAAGAAGAAGAAGAAGAAAAAGGGAAAATCCTTGATCCTGACAAACTGATCCTGATGTGTGGCACAAATATCCAAGAACTTGGGCAAGAGGATACCTATAAATATTTAGGCCTACAACAACTTTTGAGCACAAGTGAATCACAGATGAGGTGTGATATTAAAAATAAAGTTGTTCAAAGAGTCTCAAAAATCTGTAAAACTCTTTTAAATGGAAAGAACCTCATATCAGCTATCAGCACTTGGGCAGTACCTGTCGCTGTCTATTCATTTGGTGTTCTTCACTGGACAACAACTGCACTGCAGGAGCTTAAGCGAAAAGTTAGGACCACTCTTACCAAGTATCGAATGCACCCGCCCAACAGTTCAATGGCAAGACTATACTTATCTCGAACGAAGGAGGTAGATGTCTTCTGGATTTTGAGTACTTGTGTGCGAAGCAAATCAACAATCTTCGCAAATACTTCCTTCAGAAAACGACGGTCATGTATGAAGCAATTTGTGCCACGGACAAGAAGTTTACTCCACTGAACCTGAATCAAGCGGACTCTGAAAGACCATGTATCACGAAAGAAGATAGACTGAGTGAGTAGACCCAGAAGCGTTTGCATGGCAGGTATCCGGCTGAGCTCAAAGGAAACGCCGTGAATGAGAGGTCGTCAGTCTCCTGGCTAACAAAATATGGCCTCTTTACTGAGACAGAAGGGTTCGTCATTTCTATTCAGGACGAAGTAACCTTCACACACAATTGCCAAAGGTATGTAATTAGGGATATGAGTGTAGAAGACCGCTGCCGCCTTTGTCGTCGCTTGCTCCCGACCCACGCCCCTCTCCCCCCTCCTCTGGCGCCCTTGATCAGGAGACCTTGGATATCAGCTCGCCGGCCTTCTGAACAGGTGGTCTGATCATGTCACGACGAGAAGAACGTTCGGACATGCAAGTTCAATTACATTTACATTGAGAGAGGTTCTCAGGCGGATTCTTGCATCGTGATCACGGAGAATAACAGAATGTGATCCCGATTTGTAGGCGTTAATGCATGTGCGTAAATAAGAAAGTGAAGCTTGTTTGTAAATTTTCGGCTCTTTCAGCAGTTATCTCAATCAGAGCGTGACAACGTAGCCACTCGAGCATTGAAAAGTGGAAGTGAATGAGTGGAACCTACTTCTCTTTCCAGGATTAATGTAGATTTAATACAAAACGACTGCCCAAATTGCTTTTCAGTTATCTAGAGATTGTGGTATGCCTAGTGTTACAATAAACGTCTAAACGTCATCTGTAACAAGCACAATTGTTTCGATTCTGTTTATTAGGAGGGAAAACATCGTTATCTCTCCGCTCGCGAATAAAAAACACGTATCAGTGGAGCGATGCGGTTTAAGAGGGAAATAACATTTCTTCGGGTAAATGACGAAACATTTAGCACAATTCTATACATATCTCTAACACCATTCGTTGATGCCTAATGTAATGTAAAGTGTATAATGTCGTCGTTGTAATGTAAAATAATAATCGTCTAATGTAATCCTAATGTAATGTAAAATAATGTCGTCGTTGTAGTGTATTTTAAGAATTAAATCATTTAAAAACGCTTGTGCGAATATTACACTAGTGGTGCTACAACACTACGTATTTGCTCACATTGTTTGAAAAGGTTAGGTAATATTACTATACATGTTCAAATATATTACAATATTTGAACACATTACGTAATTTTTGAAAAAACAAACATTAAAACAACTCTTATGCCAAGTTATTCAATGCATTTATCCCTAACCATTCGAAACGTTTAAAGAAAAAATTTAATTTGTTTAAACGAATTAAATTTTTTCTTCACTTTTCTTCAAAATCACGTTTTTCGAATTCCCTTTATTTCACGAAAAATAACACAAAAAACTACTCATATTTAGAAAAAATTGTAAATGGCATTATTTAGATATATAATTTTGAAGAATTGCTTTCATTTCTAAAAACGATCTTAGTCTTCAATATTATAGTTGTAGGAAGACGCAAAAAATGTAAACTTTCGCAATTTTTGAAAAAGAAGAAAATTTAAGAAAAACTGAACCTGTGCCAATTTGTCGCTGCTTGGGTGTCCGGGAGACGCCGCGTCTTAAGCACAGGTGCCAACGTTTCGGCCGCCTTTCTGCGACCTTCCTCAGGGCGAAATTTCTTCAGGGCAAAATACATTTCTTCATGACCTTCTTCAGGCCAAAATTCATTTATTTATGACCTTTCTCAAGGTGAAATGCTAAACTCATTTCACCCTGAGGAAGGTGGCAGAATGGAGGCCAAACTGTTAGAAACCCATTGTATGGGAAAACATCCCTTTTCAAATCCAAGTCGCGATCCAGCCAGATCGATCAAGGATTATCAATTTCGTTAAATTCTGCTGAGCTTATGTGCTATTTTTATTCATATACCGACAGACATTTTGCCTGAAGCCATTTGTCGGTATCAAGAACCCACAAATGAGACGACGCGTTAGAAGTAATTTACTATATTACACCAAATTTCCACTTTTATTATATACAACCAACAACCAATCAAAAACCAACAAATATTACAAGGAAAACCAAATTTCCACTTTTTTGGTATCATGTGCAATGCGAAATTTTCTGGCCAATTGCAGATTTTCACCGCAGCATTAGAATGCGAGAAAATAATAAATTTACAGAGAGATAAATTTGAAGTATGGCAATGCACTGCGAAGGTGAAGGTCAGCCTACAGTAGCCGAGTACAAAGGAGTCTGCGCTGTTCACGTTTATCAGACTTTCAATGTTGCAATATGCCAACTTCGAATCAAAGAATAACCATTGACTTCGTGTCAGTATTAACATACCAGCCATGATTGTGAACAAGTTTTTGTATTATTGAAATAATTCCCTTATTATTGTAAACACTGTAGTGTGTATGTGGTTCGATTCCCGGCCGGGACAACATAATAACTGTGCTTTCTTTCAAAAGTCCCAGAATCTAGTGCTGTGTGACGATGAGAAAGTCCGCCTTAAGGTTATGAAGACCAGAATATTCGGTGAAGGGATGTCTTCGAACCTCTTATCCCATGGCCGAGAGGTTGTGTCACCGCTGGTCGAGCCAAAGGACAGGACAGTACTGTGTGCGTAACTAGTTCTGAGTAGTGCGTAGTGATTCTGAATATCGAACCTGAATGTAAAATACTGAACAGTCGCTAAGAACCTTGGGTTAATGCGATTGTAATAAATAAAAAAAATAACCCAGGTCAATAACATTTCTGTAAGTATAATTTTGGATATGCTCCTTCTTGAATTTTAGGAACATAGACATTTTTAGTTTTCATGCGAATGTTTTCCAGTTGGCGGAATGACAAAAGTAATGGATAGAATCACAGTCCCAATATGAATCGGACAACGGTCGTGAAATGAATGCCAATAATTTATAGATGTTACTCATCGTCTATGCCTACATATTTATTTGGCATAAACATGTTCAAAATAATCAGTCACATGGTTACGCAAACTACTATATGTTGACATAAATGCAGTGTATATTTTGAGAATTTGTCCTAATTGATACTTGCGTCACCAATAAAAGTAGTATTATCCATTGGGTTTTCCTTGGCTTACTGGTTTCTACATAAAATCTAGTGGAAATCGGTGTATAGAATTTAGGTATTTGTTGTGACAGCACATTAGCGTTCAACTGATAGTTGAGCCAAATTATTGAATATTACTGTTTCTTTCACTATATCAATCGCAACATAAAGTTTAAAGTATGTATTCCAAGTAAATTTGCCAGTCCCTGTGGTACCTTTGTTTCTCGAATCAATGAATACATTTTATACAACATAAAATAGAGTTTATTCCTATCGGCCGAAAAATATCATTACATTTTAATATTTGATAAAACAAATCCCGATTTGATGGGAATGTATACATATTTTCAAATTCTATAGGTTTGAAAATTATGCGCAGTGACGTTTTTTTCATACTACAAATTTTAAAAGTTCCAGGTGCTTAATGTACAAAGAATGTAATATCTACTTTAAAAGGTTTTATATGTGCAAACGTACTGGGTCATGCCTGAAGAAAAGTTTGTTTCTAAAAAATGACGAATAGCATTCAGGTTAGCCGGCAAGGAGTCCTCGATCTGAAAACTGTTGAGTCAGCAGGGAAAGCAGATGAGACTAGGCCCCCTAGCTTCAAAATCCAATTTATTTGTCATTTCAATATGTGTTCAAATCAATCACCCCGTATTGAACGCATCATATTCTGAAGGAATATTCCTGCAGTATTTTTAGCTAACATTTTTTAACATTTCAGAAATAGTTGTGCGGGAGTGACCCGAACAGAAATATTCCTGACTTTGCCCCTCAAGGAGCTTTGCATTTAGGATGCAAATTATCTTCGCTAACTTTCTTTTTAAATCGTGTTGGAAACATGAGAATTCTGTGGATTCAAAACCAAGTACAAGAATGTTTGTGTTGATATGTGATTGTAAGGAAATTTCAATGTGCATGAAGCATTTTAAGACTTAATGTCTACTGACAGGATAAAAAACTTCCAAGATTTGATTTTAAGTCTAATATTGGAAATGAAGGGGACGGGTACATATTATATGTAACAGGATTTCCTTTATCACAGTTTAAACTGATTGTCTACACTGATTTCCCACTGTATATTAGATGTACATGTGAAACAAATGGGGAAAACAAAAAAAATATATCTGTTAGAGATGTACTTTGATAATATTAACTATTTGAAATGCAATGGAATATTGAATCCTACGTTATTTTAAATGCGGATGAATATGTTATATGAGTATTCTATTGTGATGTTATTATAGTCTCAATCATTATATTTATTTCTAATTAATTTTATTAGTTAGGTTTACTCTGATAGAAACAGTAATTATTGGATTATTTCTATATGAAATGATTTAAGGTCTAAAACACAAAACTTGAGAGGAAAAAAAATTCTTTGAAAACCGCTGAAAGCCAGCCTGTCGGTCGGGCATTATTACATAACTTGTACGTAATTATACATAAGAGTGGATTATTCAAGCATGCGACTAGAAAGAGTGGGTGAAATTGTGTGAAGGCCGTAGACTCAAGCGGTATTTATACAAGGATTATAATTTCGAAAATCACAAGTGCTGCTTTTAGATTTCTCATGAGAACCTCCCTCTTATCGTCAGATTCCCACTCCATTACCATCCACATTGCTTCACTGAGAGAAATAGAGATTCGTTTTTCTAGTTAAGCATATCAGAAAGCGGCGAACTTAGGCTGTGTCCCCTATGAACAAATTTTCTACGATACTGCACAACGGCTTACATTTTCGAAATACTGGTCAGTGTTACAATAAGATAAAAACATGGGTCATATAATTGTTCTGGAGCGCGTAATTCTCAAATCCATAGATAAAATGCGGCACATTCAGATCAGCATTTTTATGCTGATGAAATACGGAAGCAACTAAAACAGTTATCTTGTCGAAAGTAAGTAATTGAATGCATGCAAATAATCTGCGCAGTTACTAGACTACGTTTGTTAAAATATGAATGTGAAATAACGTAATGGTAGACGACGGGTAACTAACTCATAGCCAACATCCCAATATGAAATTATATAAAGTTCTTTACTAAACATTTTGCCTCCTTCCCATCGGTCAAACCAAATATTTTGCTACATTGACCATACCCTAAAATTAGAAAAATGTTCTTAAGTAAAACCTGTATAGCCTAAACTATCAAAAACCATTCAATCAACTACGTGATAATTTTCGTCATCGCCAAATGAGAAAACATATGCAGCATTAATTTTCCATAATTTAAATTTAAATAATGTATCTTGTTTCTATTTTCCAAAAACTTATTTAAATTCAAGGAAAATATTAGCCTGTACGCGAGTCGAGGGCGCAACCGAAGTAGAGCACATGAAACGTCTGTAAGAGCTGCAGAGGGCGTGGGTGGGCATTGCGGCTCAGAAATGAGGAAAACAAAACACAGTGCATTGGTTATCATTTGAAAAATGAAATATTAGTCATCCCTAGAGCCTGGAAGTTCGGCAAAATGCCTTTTTATTATTATTGTTACGATTTTATGATTTAACAATAGGAATGACATAATTGTACTTCTAGAGTTGTTTTAGTAGATTTTCATTTTGCTCATTTTAGCTTCTGATGTCTATTTTTGGCATTTTGGCTTATTTGTGCCTTTTCTGCCTTATTTGCGCCCTTTCCTGCCTTTTTCGTAATTATTTTCCCTTTTCCCCCTCCTGGCACCAATCTCTTGCAAGCCTGGACAAATGAAGGGGCGGTCGTGTATTGTCTTTCTGTGGACGCGGGGGTTCCAGTGTCAGGTTGTCTTGAATATCTAAAAGGGAAAGAAAAATGATACCAGTGAAGATTTTTGATATTTTTTATTTATGTTAACAGGCTTGTTCTCCCACGAGAAATCTCGTTCTATGTTTGTGGATGGTCTCGGATGCCTTTTGAGGACAGAGCTGTCTGCACGTGATGAGCCCTTCTTGCTCTCTCTTCCCTTCCGGTGATTACGCAAGTGCGAAGAACGAAATCTGCAATTCCGTTTGCATTGATTCCATTTCAAGAGTAAACAGGGAGTCGTAGTATAACAGTAGCATTTCGTGCAGACAGCGTCGTGAGTAAAATAAATCAGTGCTCGTCATATCGGATGATAATGTGCGTTCAAGATTACAAAGGAAATGCAGTTTCTTTCCATGCAAATTTTAGTTAGAATAAAAATGTGAATCATTTTAATTATTAAATTTTTACATTAATTACTTTTATATAGTGATTTTTTAATGTTTCTTGTGTTTACTCCCTACTTCAGCAAGAATAAATGCACTTTACATGCCTATTTTAGTAAAAATAAATGCCTTTTTGCCTGCCTATTTTAGGTTAAATAAATCTTTGAACTTCCAGGCTCTAGTCATCACGAAGAACACAAATAATGGGGAAATAGAAATACAAATGATGTAGAATAGTTCAGAGGCAGGGAAACAGCTTTTGGCACAATCGTAGTAAATAAATAACCTAACACTAAGTAAATTATTAACATCGTAGTTCCTTTTAATTGGCATAATACAACTAATGAGCTTCAGCCTCGAAATTTTATATTTTCATCAATTCCAATCGAATTCCTGAAATTATAATGAAGCGGCTCCTTAATTTATAACTTCCTCATTTATACATTTTTTGCTTGGGAGTGTTGAGGCAGCGGATTGTGAAGTCAATTAGTAGGCGAATCAAGGATTGCAAGTTTGTTTCCGCGTAAATCGTTGTCATTATGCGGAAGGATCGATCGCCATCAGTATTTACATATCATTCGCCATGAGAGCCTTTTAACGCGGAAGCAAACCTCTAGTGCACTCTTCAGATAATTACACTTTCAAGTGAATGCTGATTTTTTTATTAATCTAAGAAAAATTAATCCGTTGTATTAGTCTTGCTGTCAGATCGTGCTCCTCACGTAATCTTGTCTAGGTGAGAAACGGCATTCAGTTTTGAATTGATTGGCGCAATACGACTGTAATGAGCTTTAGGCTCGAAAGTTAATTCAATTTTGCCTCTTCTAGACTCCCTTTTCATCTATTTGATTTTCTTAGTTGTAACCAGGGACGGATTTACCCACAAGAAAAACAAGCAGTTACTTATTTGCCTCAATCCAGGTGTCTCGTGCCCCGGAAAAACGTCATAAAATATTCGAAAGAATTATAAAAAATATATGCATGTTAGTATTTATAAAATATTTGTTAAATGGTCTACCGTACGAAAAAATATTTAAACATTAAAATATAATTACTAAATATTTAATAATTTTAAATTAATTTGATATTAAGTTCACACAATTTTTCATTAAATCTAGACAATATGGGAACGCGATATTGTGCCTGGGGCCCCGCAGAACCGAAATTCGGCTCTTATTGTGTTAAGTAATTCACGAAATGATAATTAATATTTTATTACAATTACTTTCTACGATGTCATGTGACGAGTTCCTAAGGCCCAACAATATCTTCATTGAAAAAGAGGAGAAACAAGAATAAGAACAAGGAAGGGAAGACATAAGTAATTGTGAAGAAAATCAAGAAGAAGATGAAGAAGAAGTGAAAAAAAGATGAAGAAGGAACAGTTGAAGAAAAGAAAGCAAGGGAAGAAGGAAAACGAGTTCATTAAATGCTCCACCAGCCCCACATGCTAAGGATACAACATCGATGACAAAACATTAATGTTCAAAATTAAAATATCAATGTTAATAATACGTCGGCTAAAAATAAACGATATTATCAACCATCCATGTTTTAAAGCTTTTTTAGTAACCTCGAATATTAAATTCGTGAACAAAAAAATTAATTTGACAGTGGTCGTATTTTTATATTAAAATTAATATTTCAGTGAGAAAGTTAAACTTGGCAAAATATGTCTGAAAGCCTCCCTGGGTAATTTCGAAAGATCGGTCTTCAATTCTCAGAACAAGAGTAAGCGAAAAGGGGGCAGGTCCTCAGCCCACGGCTTATGCGTTGACTGCATGTGTTGGTGTGAAATTGAAGGAAATACGTACGAAATACGAGGGCAGGCATTGGGGTCTTCTCAGACGAGAAAGACTTTGCTCGATAAAGGTAGTACGTACAGCGTAAAATTGAAAACATAAAAACGTAGTTGTTAAACATCATCAGCTATAATCCATCGACGTTTTGAAAACGTAGGCGTCGATGTCTGTTTCCCTACCGTGGGCAGTGATAGAGGTTCCATTTGATTGATTGATTAGTGATTCTGGGCGCGTCAACTGCTAAGGGCATTAGACCCGTATGTTTAGTGCGTGTTTTGACCGCCGGAGGTGGCGGGATCTTCCCTCGCTGGATGGCGAGATCCGTCGCCGACCTCCGTCGCCTTGCGGTGGTTTTTCTTTTCCAGGTATTTCCCATCAGCACGGCACCGCCCCAGCCGCGATAAGCTCTAAGCTCGCGACTAGTCTCCCTACGAGTATGATAGTGTTAGAGTATGTGTGCGTAAGGAAGGGGTGAGGGATAGGACGAGGAAGAGTAAAGATCGCGTGGCCCGTTTGGTCGGGCACTGCTGCGGCATTGGCCTGGTGTTGATCGGAGAAACCACGGAAAACTACCGATCAGAGCAGCCGGCCTCTAGACACCTCCTCCAGTCGACCTAGCTGTGTAGCTAGTGTCGAAAATCCGCCGGGAGTGGAAGTGCCGGACCACATGTGTCAGCGCGAGAGTCTCGGGCCGCGGTGGATTCCCGCTGGCCTTGCTCCGCGCCGCGTCGAGCGCTCGCGCGCGCACAGGAGCGTCCCCCGGCGAGTCTCCGCCGCGCGTCGCGCGTGACGTCACCGGCTGTTCTTCCCTGCGGGGAAGCCCGCGCCCCGCCCCGCTCGCACGCAGTGACGGTCGCCGCCACTCGCACTGTTACGGCACGGAGCCCCCTCGATGACACACTCGGACGCACCGCACCCCGACGAGGAGGAAGTGGAAGGAAGTCGGATTTATTTTAGGCTTCGGGAACGCAAGCGCCTGCAAATGGAGCACGTCAGCGCTCCGTTGCAATGGCGTCCACACGGCTGCAGACTTGCAAAACTCGGGTAAAGTTTCCGATTGTAATATTGTTATGACGCTGATAACCTTAGAGAATAGTAACCTTGTTTGTTTGTTTTTTTAAAAAATGAACCCACCGAAAATGAGCTCTGAGACTGTATGCAAACTTTGCTTTATTCCAGAAAAATACTGAAGAAAAAAATTTGAGTGTTTTTTTAGAAATATTTATGATACGAGTGCTAAAAGTGGCATTTTATTTTGCGAGTAGCAAATGTTGCGATACGAGGTCGCTAGGTCGAGTGGCGCAATTCTACGAATAAAATCAAATCATTTTTACCACGTATGTCATACACAGAGTCACGAACGCCCCCTGACAAGATTTTAATTTTTTGTCCCCAAGTCGTATTTTCTAGGAAGAGAAACAACACAGCACCTTTGAAAGTATAATTTATATTTAACTTGCGTGTACATTTATGCATAAATTAATTCTTACTTTTATTTAGGAAGAGAAACAATTCAATAAGGGTTCTATCATTTCGGCATAACATTATCTCTTAAAAATGTATTTTTCCGACTTTTTCTGAGGCCAATTTCTCAACAATATGGTCTATATTAATAGTTTATGCAAGGTAGTAATCAACAGTGTAGCGATGTTATCAAACGTTCTTGACCAATCTGCAATCATAAATATTTTTTTATTAATTTTATTTTGCTAAAAGACATTTCAAAGCTAGCAGAAATCACACATTGCACCAGTGCTAGGCTAAGTGCAATTCCTATATAAGGATAATTGGTTACCAAGCCACTTTATAGTAATTAAGAAGTGCAATGTAATCTGAATTTTTTAAATCAAGCAATAATAATTTTGCGCCTCTGGCAGCAGCCCACCTGACCAGCCCCTAACAACGGCGCTGGTTCGTACACTACCTTTTAGACAACTCTACCAGCTTTCATTTCATTTTAATTCAAGTACACAAATGACCTAATGATACATTACGGTCTGCAGTGGAAAGTATTTCATTTGATGCGGTCAGTCGAAAGTATTTTATTTGTTGCATTCACAGATTGACCTTAACACTTTAAGTATCGTCTCACTTTTAGTTCTACTGCTAAAATTTTAACTTTTAGCATGATATGCATGCCCTGAAAGAGCCGCATTCACTGATGAGGGTCTAAAAAATAATTGCCTATATTTAACACAAAATTACGCCAGAACGCCATGTTTTCGATAAATTGTAGCAGGCGAAAAGGTAAACTACGACGCGCGGGCACAGAGAGCGCCAATAATGAGCGGCCTTGTGCCGCCGTTGCATGCTTCTACGTACCTAATTATGCATCCTTTTAGAGCGCTGCCTGCAGCAGTGGGTGTAGCGTTTTTCGTCCGCCAGCCGCAACGCTGTAGTTTGAGGCGCGCCCGGTGAAAGGGCCGTGATTGCAATAGAAACGAATCTCTGCCACGTAAACATTTTTCTGTCGTGATGTGAGCCTCAATACATCTGTGCGTCTTCAGTATTTGTTGTTCATCTGAACGAAGTGGGTGCGCAGAGGTCAGTATTGCTTTTATGTAACACAACAATAAGTTAAATATTTTAACAAAACCTGGCTTCACCAATGCTGCATTAACACACTAGCCTAATACATACAGATACACAGAACAACACTTCTTTACTTACCAAGAATAGAAAAACGGTTCCTTATCGCAACACCTGAACAGCAAATATTTAATGGCGGGTGGTCTTTCCCTTCGAGCCTTGCTGTCGCATTACGGAGGTAGTGTCGTAACCAGTGGCGCAGTCATTTAAATATAAGATCAGTCGGAGAGGGCATTTTGATTGATTGATAATTCCGGAGGCGTCTACTTCTAAATTCCCGTAAGTGTAGTAAGTCCCGTAAGTGTAGTTCATTTTTTCTTGGGTGGTAGTGGTGGCGGAAATCACCCCCGCTGGATGGTGAGATCAGGCGCCGACCTACCGTCGGCTAGCGGGCTTTTCCCCAACCAGGTATCTCCCACCAGCAGGGGTCCGCTCCATCCGGGATCAAATCGAAGTTCCCGAACCGGTCTCCCGGGGTATGTAGTAGTGTAATGCATGTAAGTGAGTGTGTGTGTGGGAGGGGCAAGGAAGAGAGAGGAAATATCGCGCTCGGTCCGTGGCCCGTTTGTTAAGGTGCTGCTCCGACAGCCGCCTGGTATTGTTGGAGAAACCACGGAAAACTTCCGATCAGAGCAGCCGACCGCTACTCCAAGCGTTACCCCTCACTTACAGACACTTCGTTCGTGCACACATTACCACCCGTGCTGGGAGACCGGTCGGGAGCTTAGAGCTGGTCCCGGCTGGCGCGGTGCTGGGGAGACACCTGGTTCGGGAAACCCCACCAGCCATCTGGATCTCGCCATCCAGTGGGGCAAGATCACCGCCACCTCAGAATCACGCACTGCGCGTACCAGACTAATGAGCTTAGCAGTTGGCGCGCCCGGAATGGCTAGTAATCAATGAAGCAACGAGGGGCTAGATGACGCCGATTCATGTCCTCGTTCGCTACATCAGTTTTCATCACCGCTTGGTGTATACGTCGCTCCACACATACTCAAGTATATTTGAATTTGTGGGACTAGTCCTGAAAGAAGAAATGACGGATTATACCAGCGTCGCAATTGCAGCTATTCCTTTTCGTACACATAAAGGCATTCTAAGTCTTGTTTTATCTTGGATGTTTCCAAGATAATCTGTTTTCATTCGTAAACCTTCCTCCTCCTGTCCCAGTGAGGAAAAAATCTGTTGTAGCGAGAGATTCTTATCCCATCCCACAAAGAAACACTGTAGCATTTCAAACTGCGTAGGAAGTTTCTTGAAAGTGCAGTAGCGGATGAACGCGTTAGTCGGTCCGTGGTTCTTTGTTTTAACTCTATAAAGCTAAATGACAAAGTCTTACTAATTTTCAAATTCATGTGCAATTTCTCGAATACAAAAGTGAATCACCTCCATTCGTCTTTTTTCCTTTTATTGTTGTTGTTGTTGTTGCTGTACGTTAAAGATGTTCTCTGTAAAAATAATATTTATTTTTAAATGTCTTGCATAAGCAATAAAACATTCCTTCTCCCGAATATCTACTCCCGAGATATATCAGTTTCTGATAAACCTACATAACCGAGACTGCACTTTGTGTCCCCTTTGTGGTGGCTCGGGAGTAAGTACATCCTGTGTGAATGAGCCTGCAGAAACGAGCGCGATGAAGAGCGGAATCGCTCCTCGGAGGGTGATTGGGAGCGCTGCGCGGGGGGAGGCCTCTGCATCGCCCACCAAGGTCGTCGCGCCCGTTTTCTCGCGAGAGCCGACGGAAGCGCCCCGGCGCGGCGCGGCGCGGCGCAGGAAGGGGCTCGAATCGCAGCTCCGAGGCACGCGATGCTCCACGTGGGGGTGGGGGGAGGGTGCTCTTGCCTGGCTGGCAGAGTGACGCCTGCGTGCGTCGAATCAGATCAGCCGTGCAGTGACGACCGGGGTGAGGCGCGCCTGGTAGAGAGATTCAGTTCGAGTGCCGACGTGCGACGTCTCAAGGGCCTCAACAAAAATCTTTAATGTGATTTCGTGGCCCATATTTACATTACTCCACGGATCCACACCGGACTTCCCCGTATTGTGATCAGGGCAGTTTTCCCGGCTGTTCTGAAACGGAGGGGGGGGATGAACTATTCGTGATATCAGGCGCGAGAAACATAACTCAGTGAAACTCTTTAGGATAATTTGGAATTTCTGAATTCACTAGAAAAAAATTACTAAACCTTAACCTAATTTTACAGTAAGGAGGAGTTGATCCCCATAGCGTGCGTGTGCAATGTTCTCCCCCGACATGGATGCAAGGGACTTTCTTCTTCGCGGGCCACAATAAATGCCACCGCGGGCCGCCAATTGGACAACCCTGGCCTTGAGCGGGATTATTCCCTGTTTCATTCAGTGTGTGTGTGTGCGTGTGTGTGTGTGTGTGTGTGTGTGTGTGTGTGTTTTGTGTGTGGGGGGGTCTTCTCGTGATTTTTTACTTCTTTGTACATACTGATTTTTCTTGTACATAGATAATTCTATATTTTGTTTCACTTTGCAATATCTGAAGGTGTAACTTTGTGTTACGTTTTGATGTCTCTGTGGTGTTTATAATTTCATCCATCTCCAATTAATGATCAAAATTGAAACATCCCTGTTAACGCTACATTGCTCAAAAAACATCCATATTTTTAAAACTGGTTTATTCGCGCTTCTAACATTAACGTTCCCACTGGAAGGGGATATAATTTAACAGTGGCCTTGTTTATTACTTTTCAATATATAACTGGCGAAAAAGTTAAATAATACAAACAACCTGAAATCAAAATTTAAAAAAGTGAATAACACTCTGCAGTCACTCTGTGGGTAGATGATATAAATAAATGAAAGAAACTTTTAATTGTTTGCCCTTTTTCCGGATTTCTTCAACATTTCCTCAGATTTCTCGTTTCATCAAAGTATGACACAAGGAAGTTGTAACAGCGTAACAAGAATTAATATATCCTCGAGAACACTGAACGTACTTCCCACTCGCACTGACATGGAATATAAAAATTTGTTATAGAATTGCCTGTAACTTCATTCGATAGTTAAACACTATTGGTTTCAATTTCACGAGTGGAATAGTTATTATAAATATAATTATTTATTAAATTGTAATTAAAATCAATGCATACCATTTTTAAATACATTACAGTCAAATATTTTAATTGTTGTCACTCTTACGACAGCGTCACCCGAGGCGGACGGTCACCCATTAGTTTTCTTAATTCGAAAATGATTTTACTTTATACTAAAATCTACTTTACAATGGTACAGAAATATGAATATAAAAACGTGAAATAAAATAACCCTTGCTGGTAAAATCTATATTTTAAAATGGGAATTTAGTGAATGTTTTTTCAAAGTTTAAAGCTTTTTGGGCTTAACTTTCTAAAGCACGATTAGAGTATCAAAACAAGCATTTGGTAGATTACAGCTACGTCATTATTACTCGCAAGTGGCAATGGACTCCGCCTGGCTGTTTATGCTGAATCAACGAAGTTCCAGCATCTTCTCCCTGCCAAGGAAAGTGTATTTGGCGGATATGTGGTTAACTGCACTATCACTATACAATTATTAAGATTTATTGAAAAAATGAGTCTAAATTATTGTAGTTTTCTGCAATTCCACTTAATGGTTAATTTTAATGTGAAAAACGACTTTCCGTTAGCGGCAATGGTTACCGGACGGACGTTGAGTGATAAAATGCAGTCAGATTTCAATCGCTTACACCTTCGACACAAACAACACGCGAGCAATGGTTGAGCCTTCAACTGTTCGATAATGTCCGCATGTGTTGTCGCGCAGGATGTGGTTTGTCTATGACGTCAGTGCAACTGTGTAGTCGCATGCCCGTGATAGGCAGGCGTTGACTTTGCCCGCTTTCCGTTGGTGTAGCTTGGGAGCGTATTACGTTCCGACGTCGATTCTGGCGTTCATTCAATTTGAAGTTGATTGTGGCGTTGATTTGTCGTGACGTTGATTCAGATGTGAAGAGCTCGTGGAACATTAGCAGAACCTAAGGCAAAACAATCACCGGAATAAAAAGATGAAATTTATATTCGATTGAAAGTCTTAAAATAATTCACAATGCTCGATGTCGTTTCACTTATACCGAAATGTGCTCACAATTTTGAAGAACGTCAGTCCTAGAAACGTTCACTTTGCAAAGAGAGTAAGAAGCCCCAGCGACGGGTGACGAGCAAACGCAGCGCCGAAAGGGACACACGAGAAATGCCCGAGACTAGTCCTCGGCTGGTCAACCGGGTGTAAGCCTCAGTCATCTACGGATCAAGTGTAGCCGTCGATGGAAGATGATGCTGATGGAGTCGGTGATATCATGAAGATGTTACCGTAGGAGCGTTGTAAATGAGTACGTCGCGATCATTAAATAACGTGTTGTCATCGGGCGCCGTGACGTCGGGCAACAGAAAAACTCGTATTGTGAGGCTCTATTATCGAAAAAGTGCATAAATCTTGTTCTTATATGTAGTAAATTACTTCCTGTAACGCAGTAACAAAATAGATTGACGCGGTAAAATTTGTGTCTGTCTGTGTGTCTACCTCTGGTGGACGCAAGGGCCTACAATTTTAGACAATTTTCTCTGAAATTGACATTCCCCGATCGCTCTGGTCGAAGTGCAGGTCCTGCGAGTATAAAACGGGTATATTGATTTTGGGAGTACTTTACATGAAGCCTCAATATTTTCAAACTTTTTTATTGAATAGCTCCAAATTGTTTTGATTAAAAATAGGGCAAGTCTCATAATCTTTGAACTCACTGAATATTCGAGCATTGCCAAAGTTATAAATAATGCGAGAAAGCGTGCGCTATATGCACTACTAACGTCCAAATCCGCGCACCGCACCCACGCGGTCTGCCGCTGACAGGCACGGAGCGCTGCGCGTCGTGAAGATAGGACCAGCGGGTAGAGATGCGACATCCATGTCAATGTGATCATAACATAGAAGATTTTTGTAGAAACATCGATGTTTTAAACATTGATGTATTAACACCGATGTTTTTTAGCATCGACGTTTTGTGATCGATGTTTTATTCTTTTCCGATGCTTTATTTCTGAATGAAAAATTTCCACGATCACAAGACCGTAAAATTTAACATATGAAATAATAACTGGTGGTGACACTGTTAGATCATGTGTTGAAGCCAAAGGAATGCTGTTTGTACTACCTTCATTGACCAAACCCTCTTGCCCGTGACGACCTCCATGCCCTTGTATTTCCTCTTTCTTCATATTCATTTCGCACAGTGAGATGTGGTCAACTAATAGGCTGTGGGCGTAGGGTCTATTCCTTCTTCTCATACCTTTATTCAGCGAATGCATAAACGCATAAACAAATATTGTCATTTTAATTTTTAATGCACACGAATTTAATGTTAGAGGTTACTAAACCAGTCTAAGTACATCGATGTTGAAAAACATCGATGGCTTTTAGTTGGTATATTTTGAACATCGTTGTTTGCGAACATGGATGTTTTGTTATCAATGTGGCGTCGCGTCACTCGCAGCGGGAAACCATCCTCGGGAGTGCGACGGAGAGCGAGTGGCAGTGGCGCGGGTGGCGGCGGGGGGGAGGGGGCGTGGCTGGGAGCGCTTCCACGGTGACAGACGCGCCGGCGGTCAGCTGCAGGCGCAGGTGCGTGAGTGGGCACGGGCAGGGCGCGACGTAATGGGCAGCGCTCTCGCGGCACTTGCGACGGCTTCGCAGGCGCGAGAAGCTGCGAGAAAGGGAACAAAAGAGCGGGAGTGCGGTTGGGAGAGCGTGACGCGGATCGGTGTAATCGACGAAATTCGATAACAATTATGACCCGCGACATCCATCTCGAGGATGCACACATTACTAACCCACATATCGGTATATGCTTTGAATACGAAGAATGTCAATATCGGACTTACGAGGTCATCGAGGTTCAGTCCGCTGTATATGAATGGCCCCTTTGAAATGAATGACAGATACAAATAAAACTTAGTTGAAATTTCCGTGATGAGGAAGAGACGTTGCAACTTCTGATACTGTGGATACCTCTGGGTACTGTATTGATCCCGTCATCCACTCGCACTTACATCAAATCAATTTAAAATGTAAATCATTGAAAAGTATTTTTTATTAAAAGTAAAAATATTTTACTTAACCATGTTAACATGACGTCTTACTTCTAATTATTGGGGGATTACTGAAATTCAACAATTGATGGAGTTATACAGTAATATAATTTATTTAGGAAGTAACACCATTTATTGCAATAAAGTCCTACATCTAGAAACCAGTACTACCATAACAGCACTTACCGACTGATGAGGCTCAAGGCATCAGCCGATGTCACTGCAGTGCCTCTGACCGGTAAATCCCACTGACCGGTTCGACTGAGAGGTCAGATGGAGGCACGATTTTCAGCACTAATGCTACAGCTATTCACGCTCCCGGAAGCACGAACAAATCAGTCATTAATTGATTAATTAATTAATTTTAGAAAATAAAGAAATATAATAATAAAATAGCATACACTACTGGTTGCAAAAGAAATACTGCTAAACGGAACCACATAAATAAAATACTCTCTTATAACACGGCAATAAATTAAGTGCACAGTCTTCCGGAATATTTGCAATGGCGTAGTGTAGTATGTACAATGCGGACACACAGTAAAGCCCTTGAAATGTGAAATAACAAAACAATTGCTGTTCCACAACGTAACGCGTGGATAGAGAACATTTAACGGCGGGCGCCTCTCCCTCGGAGCCTTGCTGTCGTATAACGTCAGCAGTGACCCACTGAGTATGGGATAATGTAGTCGCCACATTCGGTATGGGAATAAGGAAAACACAGAAAATTATTTCAGTCAAATACAAAACTCATGTTTTCGGAATTTTCCGGATTTTCTGGGTATGTAACAAAACGATAAACACTTCTCACATGACCGGAGGCTGAATGCTTTCCTTTGAATTTCTGTGCTTATTGGTAATTAGTAACACAGATATTTTAAATAAACTATTTTCATTCAAATTAAAAAGTCACCTTTAAACTAGATTACTCACACGTGAGGTGGATTCAGTTGAGGTGTTAATTCTGTGGATGATGGAGTAATTGTTACCCGGATTCAACTCCTCCCTTTCCACGGCTTTCCACGGGCGTGCCCGCGCTCGCGTTTGAACGCGTGTTGGGAGTTCTATTGACCTCAAAAGGTCGAGGGTTTGGGCAGTATCATATTTTATAACGTATTGTAAGGTATTGTAAGGAGTTTAGGGGGATTCAATCTAAATAGATTGTGATATTAATTACATTACTATTAAACTTTGAATTTCTATGAGTACGAAATAATATTAATAAACACGTTTACGACACGTTCATTTTTAATAAAAATGTTTGTAGTGTGTTTTAGAATAATATAAACTAGATGAATAATAAATTATTTATGTAGCCCATCGTGTTAGGTCATGCCTGCTAATTTTGTTTTCAACCATGCTACTTTTATTGTTTGGTATCTGCAAAGTGTTTAAGGTTTGCTTACTTGTTTCGATCGATAGTTGATCTCTCTTGGGTGCTTTTACACAGGTAGCTCCCAACTTAAAATCTTGTCCTACTGGAACATAATATTTTGTCTATTAAACTATCAGATAAGAAGTGAGAATATATTACGTAGCAACAGTTGTTTCCCCTTAACTACCTGTTTTGTAACAGGTTTTACTTTAACTCGGCTATCTCTCATTTCTTACGGAGACTCAAAAAGGGACAAAAGAATTTTAATAACCCCTTTAAATATATGTTCCGTGGAACACTCTTTACGAACTATTAATTATTTCAACTGGTACTTAATTGCTTAAGTTTTAACACTGGAGCTATTTTGATTAATAAGGAAAAATCCAGTTACAAATACTTGGAATATGATTGTGTTTTTGGTGGATTACTTGCTAATCAATTACAATTCGCTGGAGTTTTGTCATTGATTGTAGGGTATTGGGGCTGTGATATAACATTGCGAAGCTTTGAAATCTCTCGAAAGCTCTCATTTATGCCATTAGTGGCCAGACGCCGGCGTGATCGGGGGGGGGGGGGGTGACGAGTGCTCGGTAGTTACCCTGTCGCTGCCTTCGCGCGATCTGCTTTGTTTCGCCCCGCCCCTCCCCGCCCCTCCCCGCCCCCTCCCTCTCCGTCCACGAGGAGCTTTCCATCCGCCTTGCAGAACTCCTGTCGAACGCGGGACAAAGAACTAGTGCTTGGAAGGCCGCTTCTGCCCTGCTGTTATTTCTCACAAAAATCCAGGTCTGTTGACCATTACAAATTTGTTTGCTAATTAATGATGCCAAAAGTGTTTTTTCTTCCTTTAAGGTTCTGCTATTAAAGGTATTATAAAAAAGTTAATTTTCATTATATAATGCGTTGTGAGTTATTTTTAGATCAGAAAGGAATCTTGGCGGTTACGGTTTATATGGTAGTGAAACTATAGATTTCTAAAAAATATGCAAAGCTGAAAATACAAACGACACACTGTGGTATACGGAGATGATTCTATAGTTTTCAAATTTTAAGTTGCCCTAATAAGACGCGGTGTATGAGCACTTGCGGAGAACATATGTTTAAATTAATTTGTCTTCGTAGATAATTGAAATCTTTAAATGAACTGCAGCTAAACAGTTGAGATGTTAAATATTTAGATAAATGTTGAATGGATACAATATGCTAATCACATCATCTGGGAATGATGCATTAGTGCAGTGGTTTTTAAACTTTATGCTGCCGTGACGTCCTTCAGGTAACAAGTTCTGCACACGCCTCCCCTCATTAATATTAATTTTTTATAAAAAATAACAACTGAATATTTTTACCTGAAAGTAAGGCATTCATGCAATATCACGCAATATCATGCAACCATACAAAATAATTAATGCAAGTGATTTGCGCTGTTCACTCTTGTAATTAATGAATTTAATTAATGTTTGACAAAGTAAAGATAACTCTAAAAAATGAACATATTGATAGTTCAGAAAAGTTATTGAGATGTATGGACTTGTTTGAAGTCACACTGCTCATCGAATCTCGGCACTAACGTAGAAATGTCAGTACACATCTCATTCTGGAGATTTATTCGGGATCTATATTTTTCGTGACCTCCGCCATGGCTAAAATCCTCTTTCACATTCGTAAGAAGTGGAAAAGGAAGCAGAACACACAAGTTCTTCTCTTAATGAAATAATTATAGACGTTGTCATTGCCAACAATAGGATTTAATATAATAGCAGCTTTCGATGGCTTAGCCATCATCATCAGTTGTCTGCTGGATGGAAGCCACAAAACGACTATTGTTGGCAATGACAACGTCTATAATTATTTCATGAAAAATGCCAACGATAACACACCACAACACCTATCTTCTCTTAATACTGAAGGGATACTGATTCTTTGCAGAGGGCCAAACCGCGGGCTGTGTTGCAGGAATAAATCACGCCACAACAAAGCGAGCCGTATCCCATTGCGCCATCTGCCAGAGCTCATGTAAAATAACTTTTAGTTGAAATGGTTTCATGAAAGCAATCCGATCACATGCTATACTATATTAATGTTCTCTCCCCTATTCATTAAAATTAAAGAAGGCACATACATATTAATTTATTGAAGTAGAAATAATTAGAGCATTATTGAGCATTGTAACATTATTTAACGAAATGATTACGAAGTTCTCACGCCTCACTGGGGAGGCCCGCCTCACAGTTTAGAATATCAGTGCATTAATGTGATGCGATAGTTCATCCATGTGTTTCTACTTGATTACGCAACATTAGCTACAGTAGCCTGCGTTGTCCGGCTATTTTTTTAAATGATAATCGTCCTGCTCCACTTAGCCCATCCTGCCCCTCCCCTTGCTGCCATGTTTGCTATAACCATCATTATTACCTCCAGGAACAATTTTGACCTTCAGTTACTCTGAATTACTTCAACTGCTTGTATTGCGCTATTAGAATGAATCAGAATGTACTTAGAAAGGAATTTTATAGGTTTTCAGAAACATTATATTCTCTTTGTTGCACTCACTGATTCTGAGATATTTCAAAAATCGGGAACAGTGTGCTCTTAATTTGCTGTAAGAGGTAAGAAAGGAGTGCAACAGTAACTTTTATGAAATCTCATTCCCACTTTTATTCTGAAGGTCGCATGCACAACATTTCTTTATGTTAGAAATGAAACATATCTGTTTGAAAACACCAACAGACTTTCTTCTGCACTTCACGTAAACTAATAATTTGAAAACATGCAATGAACGTTATGCCTGACAAAACTCACTACCTTTCCGAGGACATCGCATCGAAATCGGCTCAGCCCTTCTACAGATTACCCCTGAGTGACGAAAATTGTAAAAGCAATTGAGTGGATTTTTATGACATCAGAATAACGATAGATTAAAACACTTATTTTGAAATCACAGGCACTCCACTTTTGTGTATAACGACTAGCTGTATATCCCTCTGTCCCTCGTGTATTTTCTAGTCATATTCATCCTGCCTCACCTGGCCTGCCCTGCCCTTTATGGACTTTCAGAAACATTTCGTGTACTTTGGTGAATAGAGATATTTTCGAAAAACGGAAAGAGTGCACCTTTAAATTTTGCTCTAATGTGTTCTCTTTCAGTTAAAACATCATCGAAATCGGTTTAGCATCTTACAGTTTCCCTCAGACGAACAGAAAGACAAAAGTCGAAACAACAACTGAAATGGTTTGTACATCATCATAAATGTAATGGTTTAAAAATAAAGTTATTCCGAAATCAAAGAGACATTACAATTTTACTAATATGGATTTCAAACTGTACGTAGCCCAATGGCCTGCAAAGTACAGCCCACGAGTCGGATCCGACTCCTGTAATTTCAACTGGTCCGCTTCGCTTCCGGACGAGAGTTCCCGGAAGGGAGCAAGGGGAATATCCAGGAGGACGCCGATATTGTGTCTTATTAGAGGGAACGTGGGGGGCAAGTCACTGGACGGAATACGGGAAGGGCAACCAGCGTCCGTCCATCCAAAAAGATGCGTTGACATGCAACCTGACAAGACAAGAACCACCCGCGCGTGGCCAATATCAGTCATGAACCAACAATAAACTATATTTCGGAAGTTCCTTTCAGTGTGGAGAACGTTTCTTGAGAGTGCTGCTAATTAGTCCCAACAACGAGTTACTAGATTTCATCTGAAAGTTGCAGTTACATAAAACTTGTACATGAAGGTCTTAAACATAGATATGTAAAACTTGTTTTTAAACAAATAATTGAATGTTTTGAATTTTTTAGGTTGGGAATCGAAAATGAACGATACTTTTATCTCCCAATTTTTTCTTAATGTTTATTAACCTCTTGTGATTTCTGTTCTTGTAATTTAATTGTATGTAAGTGTTACGTAGACAAGAAGTAGGTAATTTGATTCGTACCACTGATATTCTTAGTATTAATAAAATGACCCCCCTCGAATGTTCTGCGTCCGCAGTTCCAAAATATTGAGGTTACATAAGGTTAGGAATCAATTAATTCGCAGGAATAATGTTATATTTTAGGGGACGGCCGTGTGAGGAAACTTTCGCGGGAGTGGATCAAATTCTCGTGACTGTATAACGCACTTTTGGGACGTTTTCGAGTAATTCAGACTACAACTGTATATTGTGAAGCGAATGGTTTGATTTCGCTCGATGTTCCATTTTGCGAGATGTATGGTTGTTAATCCCTAGAAAAATGTATTTTTGATCTATCAAAGCCCTTTTCTCAAACAACGCCAACAAACCTTTTTATAATAGGTAAGAATTCTGAAGTAACGAGTTTTTCTGGTATGTACGTTATTTTATTAAATGTTTACACATATTACATTATGCAACTAGTTCATAATGTTAAGATTGGATACATGTTTTTAAAACGAACGACGTTAGGAGCGAGTGTTCAAATTTGAACAAATGCAGTAAAGCAACGTTGAATCAATTCTTTTTGTATAGCAGCATTATAAGGTCGTAAGAGAATCAAACTTAATTTTTGAAAACAACTCTTTAGGGACGCCACGAGAATTTGAGATCTGTGCGAAAAAACCGCGGTCGGCTGTTTGGTTTACCGCCACCTCCTCACAATTCTCTTACCGCGAGTGGCTGAATGTGATGACGCAAATACGTCATAATCTGTGCCGTAAGATTTCATTTTATGAACGATTTCTTGTAACGAAGGAGATCGTTTAAAAAGCTGATATGCAAAAATAGTTTTTGCATTACTACTGGCACGCTCATGCTTTCCTTGTAGCGAAAGGCAAATAGTTTAACTAGAAATGAAAACAATAGATCAGTGGAAGTTTCTTCCAGATGATGTGCTGAGAAACGCTAGTCATCTTAGCATTTTGTGAAACGTTCAGACGGAATAGTATTTCTTTTCTTTGTTTCTTTTCTCTCTTTAATCCTGCCTCTTGCCTTGACTTCTTGTAGTGCAATAGCATACAGCTCCCCTTTACCCCATTTGCTGGCGGAAAAACATGGAGCTCGGATGTAGGCAGTGTTCATTCCCCAAATGCAAAAAACAAATCAATCATCCTAAATAAAAATTAAGAACACTTCAAAACCGAGCAATATTTTTCTAGCACATCCATGTTTCATGTGTAAAAAGTACATTTGTAATAATATGTTAAGATGTTTGTCTTAAAATGACTTGCCATCGATTTTGTTTATTCAAACCTTGTAAAACAAAATACTCTTTTTATAGCATGCTCAAAAGTGCATTACGGAAATGGAGGACACTGTTCGCCTTTTTTTAAATATATTTTTCTGAAACAATGATTTTTTTTCAAATTGCATTCTTTGACGACATACAATATTTTCATTATATTTTGTGTAATAGAAACATATATTATTATATTGGCACATATTAAAAATATTTTTCAAAACCTGTACTTGAATTAGAAATTTATTGAATACAATTAGATGAAGATTAAGTGATGTAATATCATTCTTGAAGAGATCATCAATATTTTGTAGTCCTAAGTATTCGTTATTTGTAATTCTTAAGGAAAGAATCCTTCAATATATCATAAGTTGTATTTGTAAAGCATTCAAAGATTCTTTAATATTTTTACAAATTAAAACAAAAGAACAACTTTCCTTTTAAATGCCGTGAATGCTTGTGGTTTAGATTGCATCGGTAACAAGCGAAAGTCGCGACTGATGTGTGAAGTACGCCAACAGTTTCCTCTCAGATGCATTGCGATCTTAATGACCCTGCCACATGAAGCTAACCTCCGTATCCTTCGGAGGACATTCACTCTTTCTCCAACTGCGTCGCTGCTGTTTATTTCATGGTCATCAAAAGAGGAATCAAAGGAAGTAATGATCAACACTTGATACAGGTGTATATTTTCATTTTGTGTCCGTCCGTTTGTAAAACAGTTTTTTACACAGTAAAACGATATACGGGTTTTCCTATTATTTCATATTACATGCAATTTCTCTTTGTTCTTATAGTCAACATGATAGGAGTCTGTATACTAAAAAATACAAATTTTGCCGGTTTATATAAATTTCGGGATTGTTTATTAAACATTTGTACATCTGCCTTTATTATTATAACAATTATTATTATTATTATTTATTAACATTCTCAACAATGTTGGACATTACATATTACAGTTGACCCATTGTTTTGCTTCATCAGAACGCAAATGAAATCAAATTCACAAGTCAAATTAAATTTAAATAAATAATAGAGATAAAACATTCGTATACTATCGTACTATATATCCACTATCGTCACTATCACCATTCCCTGATACACATACACACGGCACTAATTGGCCCTGCACAATTGGTTAAACGGTAATTGAGTTGAATTCAGTCAAGCTCGTCTGCCAAGAAAAAGCACAATATCACCTCCTTCAATTCATCCCATTTTCATCTCTGACGATGGCTTTGAGCTACTGCCGACTCAGGGCCCCTACGAGTAACATCTGTGGGATAGCCAGACATCGACAAGGTGACATTACTTCGGTTTCTGAGCAGGCATGGCACATTTGTAGAAGAAGGCACTGTGAGGTTCATTCCATTTTTTGTTCTATCCATTTTGTTCATTGGTTTTGAATTTCACAGGAAGAAAGTTCGAGTTCAAGATCACACTTAACCCAAGGGTTATTTCCTGTCGTCCATTACTGCGATCCACAGTGGCCTCGGATCATCCCCCGCAGGGCCTCCACTCTAATCAGTGGCGTGGAGTGCCAACCCTGTTTCTCTCCTGTACCCTTCATGGGCGATGATTGCAAGTCCAAGGGTTCGAGGCCCTTGCCTCTCTACTTACTTCCTGCCGAGGATTCAGACGCCCCTAACACAGGGGCAGAAGCTATTTGCAGCCGCCCGCTGCGGATCAGTATTGGAGGTGCCTCACCCGCTATCGTCTTCGATCCTCCTTTCTTCTTCGAAGATGCAGTTGAGGCTCTCCTCTGGAGGACTTCTCCTGACCACTCACCTTCAAGCTATCCAGCAAGGTTACCGCCGACATAGCCCTCAAGCTCACGGGCGTACTCAAGCTCCACCAACAACTACAATGTCGTGTACTGCCTTGGAGATATTATTAATATTAATTGCGGTAGCTTTGTAGGAAAGAAACAATTGCGTATGAAAGGAAGCTGGAAAAAATGCCTGAATATGATACATCGAGTAGTAAAGTGACTAGTTCGTTCATGTGCTCTTGAAGAACAGCACAATCTCTGTGTCGTGGGCTGATTTTAAAAATAGTTTTATAAGATCAGGGGACCGGTCGAAATAATGTTATGTGGGGACTATTGAAGTCTCTTGGCGAAGAAAATTTAACAAAGGAATGTATTCCAAATACTCTAACCGAGTACAATATTTGGAGGAAAAAGAAAAATTGAAAATAAACCCTCTGAAATGCCAGACTAAAATTTTCACATTGTGTTCCCCAAATATCGAGACATCTTACATCTTCACCGTACACGTGAACAATAAACCTTTTCATCTATAAAATACCTAGAAGTATTATTTGACAAAAGACTAACATTCAAGTCCAATATCAATGCGATAGAAAGCTATGTAGCGAAGAAAATGCCAAAACCTCTTTCACTTATTATTGCACGGTTTACAATAAAAAGTCGAATGTCGACTTATTTTATACAAATCATTCATTCTACAGAATGTAACTTACAAATAATCTCTTTGAGAAGGCACTGCCCCCAGCAAACTTCAAAAGATAACAATAAATAAATAAATCTTTAAGAATTATCTAATGCTCAGTGTTTTATTTCTAAAGAAAATATTCAGAGAGAACTAAATATCTTTCCTTTACTCGAACACGTATTACAAATAGTCAATCAGTATTATGCAAACTAACGCATCACTCTCATTTCCAATGCCTTCAGTCTGAGACGAAGTGTGTTGTGTCCACGAATTCAAAGTCTACATCGAAAAAATGACTATTAAAAGCAGCAACACGCAATTTTAATCTTCATAGCAAACTTCGAACTTGCTTCAGTTATCGAAATTTTAATTTTTTTAGCATAAAAATTACCAAAGTTACAACATAAATACGCACAAACATAATAGCAGTCGAAAATCACTTGTAGATATAGCGAGATAAATTTAAAATAAATTTGAAGGTTCGAATAAAGCATTATTCGTAGTAAATTGACTCTGTTTATACTTTCCCTTCCTAACTCGTGTCCATCTTACTTTTCAAACATCTCTACGAATGAAAATTGACGACTGAGTAATGTCCCACACACTATTAAAGAAATTTCAAAAGTAGAGTTAAAATTGAACTCAAGCACTCAATGCTGAAATAATAGTTACGAATTTAAGTGCGTACATACAAAAATACTTTTCCATTTCTCTGGGATCGTCCTTATTTCAGATGTTATAATATACACTTTCATGTGTCGGTTATATTAAGTTATGTTAAGTTTCATGTTTGCGTTGCGAAACTGATAGTTAAAATTTTGCATCGAAGTTTCCAAGAGACAGACCTTCAAAGTAGGCAAAACTCACCATCAGTCTTGAAGATTTTCTCGCGTGAAGCCTTCAACTGAAGAGAAGCTTTGCAAATATGTGCGTGTTTTTCATTGCCGGCTTTCGTGCAGCTAATATCCAAGTCCCACGAGAAAATAGTTGCAATTGATGGTTTCATTTAGTCAAGAATTCTTATTGGTCTTAATGTCTACTTTAAGTAACTACTTTATCGTGGTATTATAGTTACGCATTTTTGTTCATATTATCTCTCTCCGTTGTAACGTGTTCATTATAATGAACTGACAGTTTTTCTTGTAATTGCCACTTCGGTAAATCCTAGCAGAAGATAGCAGGTATTTGCATATATCCAAAGCCTAATAAGTTAAACTGAGACCTGCTAATTAATTTTATAATTGTGTTCCGTGGCAATGAGATCGGAAATCGTTATTATTTGTATCTGTAAGAATTCCAGAGGTGGAATGTTTCCGGCCTATTTAAATTCTCAAACTCTCAAACCTTTTCTTCTTCATCTCCTTCTTCTTCTTCTTCTTCTTCTTCTTCTTCTTCTTCTTCTTCTTCTTCTTCTTCTTCTTCTCCTTCTTCATCTTCTTCTTCATCTTCTTCTTCATCTTCTTCTTCATATTCTTCTTCATCTTCTTCTTCATATTCTTCTTCATCTTCTTCTTCTTCTTCTTCTTCTTCTTCTTCTCCTTCATCTTCTTCTTCTCCTTCATCATCTTCTTCTTCTCCTTCTTCATCTTCTTCTTCATATTCTTCTTCATCTTCTTCTTCTTCTTCTTCTTCTCCTTCATCTTCTTCTTCTCCTTCATCTTCTTCTTCTCCTTCATCATCTTCTTCTTCTCCTTCTTCTTCTTCTTCTCCTTCATCATCTTCTTCTTCTCCTTCATCTTCTTCTCCTTCATCTTCTTCTTCTCCTTCATCATCTTCTTCTTCTCCTTCATCTTCTTCTCCTTCATCATCTTCTTCTTCTCCTTCATCTTCTTCTTCTCCTTCATCTTCTTCTTCTTCTCCTCCTTCATCTTCTTCTTCTTCTTCTTCTTCTTCTTCTCCTTCATCTTCTTCTTCTCCTTCATCTTCTTTTTCTTCATCTCCTTCTTCTTCTCCTTCATCTCCTTCTTCTTCTCCTTCATCTCCTTCTTCTTCTCCTTCATCTTCTTCTCCTTCATCTTCTTCTTCTTCTCCTTCATCTTCTTCTTCTTCTCCTTCATCTTCTTCTCCTTCATCTTCTTCTCCTTCATCTTATTCTTCTCCTTCTCCTTCATTTTCTTCTTCTCCTTCTTCTTCTCCTTCATCATCATCAAACAAAAACCCAAACAAAAAACTCCCAAACAAACGCCAGTGTCGGAACCCTACGCAATATTGTAATTAACAGATACGGTAAACAGATATTCATAAATAATTATACAAATATTTCCACATGTTATTTTTAAACAGAAAGATTACACCATAATATTTTCTTTAATGATTAACTAAAGTTCTTATTCCTGAATACAACTTCGAAGTATGAGTTGCATCAGCGTTGTTTCTGTAGCCTCACTGACCCAGGGTTCGAGTCCCGATGGTGTTTCTGTTTCAACACTGTACAAAGCTAAGTCGCCTAGATGAGAATTCTCGCGCCAGCTGCTCTGCTTGGTAGTTTTCCGTGGTTTCTGCAATCAATAGGAGGCGAATGTCGAAGCAGTGCCCTAAACAAAGGTCAGGGCGTGCAATATTTCGTGCACCACCGCGTGCAATATTTCAATATAATTAATAAAATAAGTATTAAGAATTAATTTCATGTTTAAATGTATACATATGTTAAATATAAATTATACTTTGAAAGTTGTGTTGTATCTCTTCCTAGAAAATACGTGTTGGGGGGCACAAAATTCAAATCTTGACAGGGGCGCTCATGACCCTAGCTGCGACTCTGCACCGGACTTACACTTTTAACTAATAACTTTACGCAGGCCACAATTAATGGCACCGCTGGCTGGCCGCATGCGGCCCACGAACCACAAGTTGGACAACCCTGATCTAAGAAGTTGACGCGCTCACAATCGACACTCTCATTTACAAATTGCATGAGGCAGCACTTGTGAGCATTTCTTAATCTGACAATCAATGTCCAGTGCTTACTGTCATGGGAAGAACACGTCAATGACAAATTTTTATTTCCGAGAACAATGATATACAATTCATATGATAAATATATAAATTTTATGTACTCATAAGATAATTCATATTATACTATTGTATTCACATCATATTTCGTATTCAAATTATAATTTGAAATTAAGTTAACTACGATAATTAAAAGCAGAATTATAAATTAGAAAAATTATTTCTTCGTGCAAAAAATTATTTACAATTGATTTATTTAATACGCCACTGCCCAGGGCATTCATTGATTGGATGTTTTAATAAATAATAGTGCAATGAAAAATTGTCTACGATTTGTACTTCAACTTGAGAATCAAATGAGTACCTGATACTCAGACTGGACAACATTTCGTCCACTTAGAAGAAAACGTGTATTATAATTTGAGTGGGCGTAACCATCCGATCATATCTTATCTCCGTTGTTTCCTTCTGCTTGACGCAAGGTTCCTCTTACGAAATATGAGGTCCACATCGCTCAAAGGGGAAAGCAAGTAGAGAGAATCTTGACCTACCTTGTTAGAAGATACAATATTACGAAACCTTAACTAAGAATATTATTTGGTAGATCGAATCTTTGTACAAATATACGAGAGTTAATTATTATGTAAAAATTATAACACACGAACGTCATAAAATTAATTCTGATTAATGTCACTCCTTTTTGAAAATTATCAAATGTGACTGAGAATGAAGTGAAGAACATATTTATGAGTAGTAGTGTTAAAATGCTGATTCAACTTGGGATGTACGTCTGCTAGAACTAAATTTATGGACAAATGTATCTATTGCTATGCACACCGTAAAAGTTACGTAAGGGTTCGATATAGTATTATTTCTAGTCAATTGGTGCTCAAAAGGACTCGACAGAGGACAAAATTTCAGAAATGTTTCGTCAACAGTTCTAATGCTTTTGGGGGTGCTAAATTCGAATTTGATGTTTTTCACCTCAAAAACGAACGGCTTTACAAAAAAATTGAAAAAAACACTTAAGAGTTCTTTGTTTTTAATTTTTCGCTTATATCTACAACACTATGCATTTTAGCAAAACAATTGTTATTTATAAAATTAAAGTCGAATTTCCTACAAAATGCATATATTTACTTTAACTTTCTAGAAAACGGTTTAGGCGGTAGAGCGCGCTGAAAAACGATACATTTTGGCCTTCAGGCTCTTTCCAACAATCCTATCTCGTGGCGACGCTTTATTTCAGTTTATCGTGCTTGAAAAACTATTGTGACTAGATAATAGGCATTGTTAAATGAATAACACTCTCCAATACTCAGGCAATCAGTAGGGAAGCATTTGCTCGCGTGGAATATTTGTAAATCCAAGCCTTAGGTAACCAAGACGAAAATAAGAAGATTATTACAATACATTCTGCGCAATACAATATATTCATCAATTACTTTTACCAACAATATTGTTGTTGTCAATATGAGCTAAATTATGGCAAAAAGAAAAACAAACATAATTTTATTTTTCGTTTAATTAAATATGTTGTTTAATTTCATGCTAAATCGTTGATTACACAAGTCTGCAAACAAAAATGTTTAGCTACATGGGATATTTTTGGTGAATTATGTTTTAAAGGTCACAGATTCTAAAAAATGACTTCCAAAACATTCCATGCCGTACACCTTTTTTGCAAAATAAAAATAAATATTTAATAAATCACTTTTTTACAGAGAACTAAATATAATTATTTTCTTGCAAGTATTCGAAAACATGGTTCTGATATTTATGCACAATGTTAGGTCTGCTTTTTTCTCGTGAAACCTTTTCTTTTTTCTTTGATGTTTCTCCGAAGTCGTTTCCGGCTTCCTTCTTGGTTTCTTGATTGACCAACAGTCGAACATCCAACAGTTGCCAGCAAACGTATTGACATCACGGACATCCCGGTGAAATATTTCACCCTGATCTTCACTATAAGCTCCCAAATTTTCAAGAATATAGTCAATATAGCCGTGTAAGAAATGATATATTAAGCGCATCTTGTATCCTTGAGCATTATACGCCGCCAGCATGCGTTGTGGAATGATCTCCAGGTTTCAATTTGAAATACGCAAAATAAACTTTCTTCACAAACTTAGTTATGATTCTTTGTTGACTTTTTACTAAGTAGTCACCATACATGTAATAGAAGCTGGCAAGAGAAATTACACAAGCTTTGCAACTCATGTTTCAGAAATATAATAACAATCACAGAATCGTTTGAATGCTGAATATAAACAGAGAGGAACAAAATTGAACTAATCCAACGACAGATTGTTTTTTATTTATACCTAGTACTCGAGATAAGAAGTCAAAATATGCTCATATTACTCACTGTCAACGTTTAACCCGTTTCGACATGATCATGCGATCTTCCTGTTAACGCTGGAACTATTTTATCCACCACCCCCTCCCACTACTCTCTTCAACCATTAACGTTTTTTCATTTATTGCGAAGTTCAGCTCTAATTATACAATGAATGTGAGAAGTCTTAGTTTCAAGGCAATATCTTAAGCAAAAAACGGAATACTGTATTTTAAGTTAATTAGGAATTTTACGCTGAATACAAAAAAAAACTGAATGTATCAAAACATAATGACGGGATGGAAATGATTTGGTATTTTTATCGCTTTTACCAAGTTGAAATCTATAAGAAAACATATAAAAATCCTATGCAGATTTTTACTAGCAGACCTGTGTTATCTCTATGTTAATAGCACGTGTGCAATTAAAATTCCATCGTGCAATTAAAAATTCACATCTACCAATCAAAATTCATAATGGACCAAAATCGTTTAATTAAGACCCTATAACACATACGTAGTGAAGATATTTCCAGTCGGCCATGAACCAAGAACAAAAATGTACGTCACAGATAGTGTATCTACAACTACGTATAAAGTGCGAATGAATAAAACTAAATTAGTGATGTAAACGTTAATATAGCTGACTAATGGAACAACTAAATATTTAACATTAATAAATTAAATGTTATACCTGTAAAACATTTGGTCTTAGGATTACAAATGTAAAAAATGTGAACATCAGTTGTGTTCACGTGTTCTAAAAAGTACGCACTAGCCAAACTGTGTCAGAAGTGACTAGTCTTTTACTTACCAGGTTTATACACGTACTCTCTCTCGTACTCGTCTTTACTTTTCAAGGAAGTCTCATAACTTTTCTCATAACATTGTCAGCTTCTTCTAATATTTTATACGCAATATTTTCAGTTCCTTTTATACGCAAATATTTCTTGCAATCAAACAATGCAAGGCCCACTGAAAATGTGCTTGAATTTCTCAAAATTTAAATTATTCTTAAATGAAAACGAAAAAATAATGAACGTAACATGTGGATAAAGCGGAATAATTGCACTCGTAGTATATAAGAAAACTCGCTGCTATTGTTGCTCGTTTTCTTGAACAATCCACTCATACACCTTCTTTATTCACTTGTTTCGTTAATTTCTGTTTCCGTACATTTTTTCCGCCCCGATACTCGAACTCAAATCCTACGAGATTACTCACCATGAGCCTTATCTCTGTGCTATCGAAGCGTAGTGTGTTTCGAACTCCGACTTGTACTTTTTAAATGTTAACATTTTGCAATTTTTTCAATTTTGGAAAATACGAAGAGTTTACCGATAACTTTACCAGACATTTGATTCAAAAAAGACCACATTTCTCTTGATAGCTATAAGGAGAAACGTGGAGCGTTGTAGACAAAAAAAAAGCTTAAAAAATTCAAATGCCTATATTTCGCGTAAAATTACTCGAAAACTACTCATATTTTCGAAACGTCACCTCTTAAGCGTCGTTTACAATCGGACAAAATTTAATAAAAATTGTGCTATTTTTGAGAAATGTTTGAAAGTGTTGAGGCATGTAAGGTATGCTCAAAATCAACATGTCCGTTGGAAACTCCCAAACTCTCGAGTACGTTCAGGTCGGTCAGGGAATATCAACTTTGGTTAAAATCGGCTGAACAGTTTAGGAGATAGCGGACGGACAGACAAATGAACAGACGAAGAAGTTTCGCCGTCAATCAATTTTTCGGTAACAAGGACATCACGTCTTTCATTCGTAAGAGCGAGAAAGTGAAAAGATGTCCGTGTGAAAACAATTTGCTGAGAAAATGCGATCTGCGCTGCGCGTAAAAACAAATGGGAGCGGATGCCAAGAACGGGAATGAGTCACTGACCTGTCGGTGCTGGCGGGCCGTCTGCGTCGGGTCCGAGCGAATTCCGGCAACACCCCCGTCAGACAAGTCTGCACGTAAATATGATTGCGGCTGCTCTCGGAAATGCCACACTCGCACCTTTGACTATGAATTGCACTGAGCTCAGGAGATTGTCAGGATAGGAATACGTATTTCTGTTTTGATGCCTCGTTGAGAACTTCTTCGAACAGTCAACATCAGAGACTACAACAATTAGATGAATTAATATTAAATGATGATAATGACGAGTGGCACACTCATTGTCATTACTAAGTGCAAGCGGCGGTGGGGCTTCATGAACTCTGTTTATAACAGACTAGTGGACCCGGCAATGCTTCGCAATTGCAATGTATTACACTTCACATGCTACTGGTCACGTGATTTTTAATCACGTTTTACGCTACGCTCTGCAAAAGTTGTAATAATTGAAGGACTTTTTCGCGAGTATGGGTCCGTTGTATGTCCTGCTTTAGACATGTCGTGTATCTTATTGTTAAAACGTTCTCCGTCAAGTTTGTACTTGTACTCGCTCTAACACCGTATTGGAGAAATGTGATTTACTTGTCCAGGATTACGTTCAAGTAATAATTCCAACCGATATTTCTCAATAGCAGAGATAGCATATGCAACAAAAGACGCTTAATTTTTCAGAGTGTGGCGGGTTGCGTACAGCTTCTGATCAGGGGCGTTTAATTCAGAATAAACACATAAATCATCATTAACAAGCCACCAGTTTGCGTATGTGTGACAGATATACTAAAAATTTCATTAAAATCGGATGAACAGTATGGTGGCGCAGGAGTGAGAGATTGTGAATGGGATGACTTTTGTTTGGGATACGTCGTGGCCTCAACCAAGTGGTTCATAAACGTGCCTGAAAGCATGCACTTGTGCCACCAAAGTCTACTTACTATACTAAATATAGAGAGTTAACTGACTTGTACATAATAAACTGTTACTAGCCTACCAATTAAAGAACATGTTCTGTGATATTTGCATTAGCCAAAAGACAATTTTAAGCCCCGTCCATTCAAATCACCGTGAGAAGTCCCATCCATTCAAAGGCAAAATCTGAGTCAAATGCAGCCGGAGAGTACTGTAAGCAACTACGGCGTAGTCGTTGTCCTTAATGTTAACGCTGTTGATGGCGATGGTATAGACGTCATTGTCATCGTCATCTTCATTATCATTGTCACATTTTTTACATTTTCTTATTCCCTGGCGCTAGGAAATTCATTGGATCAACCTCTAAATGGGCCTCATTCATTTTGGCACTTTTGGCAAGATGTCTCAGAATAAACATTATAGATTTTGCGGGAACGAAGGAGGGATTAAGATTATCACTTCTTACCAATGCACATGTGCTGGGAAATCTCATTGCAGTTACGAATGTGAAATTAGCCCCTAATTTGTGGACAAAACGTTTTGCACTTGTGTTTGGAATCCCAAAAACTACCTCAGAACAAGTACCTGCCAAATGGCAGTGCAGTGTAATTTTAACCAATCAGCGGCAAATGTCACGTGTGTGATTTACTTATATTAGATTTCTCATCGCATGTGCATTTTTTAAAAAGTGATAATCAGCCACCTGCCTACGAGGTCTACAAGTTTGTAACTATTAAGTTTAAGTTTCCATCTATACAATTATGTTAATACGATAACAGTTCGAATTTTATTTATTCCTCGCATACGCTGCATCATGCAGAGCGAATGTGGGATTAGATTCGATTTTCCTTGAAGTACTCTCGCTTCGTGGACAAGGTTGCACCCACGGTCTGGGAGTTAACAGACCACGCAGGTTATTGTCTTCACTCCGCGTTGCGTGCAACAGTTATATGAGTCTCCATCACCTACTCGTGGAGTCGAGGCCAAAAGAAATGTCTTACCAACACGAACACCAAGGTCACTTATGAAGACGTTGTTGCACGACAGCGTCGCTTCAAACTTCATGTACATTGGTCCACTCGACTGTTACGACCGTAATAAGCAAGTTCATTTAGCTTGTATCTCGACCAAGTTGAGAATAACGTTTACAGGAGCGCGCCACGTCTTTGTTTACAGCCGAAACGATAGAATCGGTGATATAAGGGTACTCAACTCAAATTAAAAATGGGACCGTGCCAAACTGTTGCCGAAAAAATGCTCAATTAATTTCGTCGCAAATCTAGTGTGTATTTTAACCGTGTTCCTACTGTGTATTTTAACTGTGTTCCTACTGTGTATTTTAACTGTATTTGGATATGTCTGCACCTCGTGTTTACTTTTTGCTGCAGAATGAATAAAAATTTTGACCAAATTCCTTCGATGAGCAAAAAATTGGTACTGTAACATTCGCATAATTCGTTTAATTTGACTTAAGTAGATTCTCAGAATATATACCAAATAAAATTATTTTTATTTAAGAAGCAATTATCACCTTTATGAAGAAAAGTGTAGATAATTATGACAGTGCGGTTTTGGTACTTTATTGTATACCTAACGAATCGCTTAAAATCTGCTTAAAAAAGATGAATGAAGAAGAATACAAAATGTTTAAATTAAACGAAAATAAAATAAAAATCCGATATTTAATTTTTTTATTATATTCTTGCAATAGAAAGGTAAAAAGTGAAAAAATGCAACTTTACATGACAAAAATAAAATGGTGAGTAAAAATTTTGCATAATCTGTCTCTGAAGGTATATTTCATCAGCTGATGCCGTAAGAGAGTCGTGGCTGGTGTCTGAGAGAGCGCTCGCGTCACTAGAGGATTCACTGCCTCTTTCCGGGCCGACACTTACTCCTAGGTCATCATCAGCACTTTTAAGCAAAGCATCTCCTTTCCAGTATTATTTTGCTATTTAATTGGCATAAGTGACAGCTTTTTCCCAGTTTTTTACTATTATTTTATCATTTGCTTCTGATATAATTATTTTTAAATTAGAAAGTTGCAAACTTGATACACAGTTCTTATGTTCGTCTTCATGTTCACTAACTCAAAATTTAGTTATATTACAGGCAACTTGTCAACCTGCGAAGTGTCACACATCGACGAGAACTCGCAAAGTTTCCCCAAAGCTACGCCCATAAACAACTCTCTTCACGCTCCTCGCGACATTTGTCAGCGAAACTGACTGTACACACCCGTGTGTATACTGCCAGTTCTGAGACGCGCCGCAATTCTCCTCAATTCTTCACTTGATGGAGTTATATCATGAATTGATTTAGTGTTTGAACATTAGCCATTTCATTTGGAATTGCTTGAAAATAAGACTTTGTAAACCCAATTTCGTAATTTGCGTATTTATCATATATAAGAAAAGTGTATATATGTAGTACATGTACGATAACATTTCGAGTATTATTAATTTCTAACATGCGGTTTAACTATATGAGATATAACAATTTTAAGAAAAGTTGCCTGACAACTTGTATCTGTCATTGCCTTTAAAGGCCTGATGTAGCGAGGCATAAAGCACCAACAAAACATCATCGGCGAGCGCATGTAATAAAATTGTACTGAAACTGTTCCTGTAATATAATTGTTATAAGGAGACAAAAACGTATTGACCCACTTCGATGCACGGAAATTGTACTGTCAACGAAATAACATTCGCAGCAATGAATGGTCATTATGGTTATTGAATGCTCTGGATTTGGATGGTTCATTGAAGGTGATTGCGGGCACGTCAGCAGCTAAGAGCCCATAAGTGAAGTGCACGCTGTTTCCTCGTGAGGAGGCGGGGGTCTTTCGCCGCTGTACGTTGAGGTCCGGCACCGAATTTCCCGTCGGCTAGCGGGGTTTCCCAAACCAGGTATCTCCCATCGGCGGGCCACCGCCCCAGCCAGGCAAGCTCTAAGCTCTCGATCAGTCTTCCGGCACGTACAGCAGGGTAGGACGTGTAGGGTGTAAGAAAGTAAGAGTGAGGGTAGGACAAGGAAGGAAAGATCGCACGCGGTGCATGACCCGTTTAAGGTACTGCTCCGGTATTCACCTGCTGGTGATAAGAGAAACCATGGAAAACTGCGGATCGGAGCAGCCGGCTGCTAGAATTTTCCTCCCGACAGCGACTAAAATCTCTATGGCTAGTATCGACCCTTCGGGAGCCGAACCTATGACCACGCGGTGAGAGTGAATGCTCTGAAGAAAAAAATGTTAACGACACTACGAACAACGGAATCAATTATGGATTACATCTCTACAATAGAGATAAACATACACACCAGAGTGTGAGACCATGGATTGCTCAGATAGCGGTTGCTTTCTCCTCGTTGCGCCTGTCGTGTGCGTGTTATCTGGTTCGCGGAGCGGGACGTTGACTCCTGCCGTGATTTGATGGTTTTCGTAACCTACATTTTGACGCGCTTGTTACCAGCAATTTTCGCCGTAAAATTTGTGGCTGTCGGTTGCCGCACAGTTATTGCTATCCATAAAGTGGAATGTCCATGCTCCGAGGTAAATATTCATCACAACCACGTAAAGATATTGACCTACACGTATTTGTCTAAAAACGAAAATATTTCAAAAGTTGTAGCCTTCTTAAAACACAGGCAACAATTTTCACACTATGCAGACCTACTAGTCCTCCTCCACTAAAAATTAATAATGTTAATATTACTTTGTTAGATAGTAATATTGCTATTAAATATTTAGGCGTATCCGATGATAAACGTTTAACTTGGAAATCCCACATCACAAATATTGTTCACAAAACCTAACACAATCTCCAAGCTCAATTTTTTAATATATGAAAATTCAGAATTACGAATACGATGTGGTATATTAATATACAAAATGATTATTTGGCCATCTCTTACTTATGCTTGTTCTATATAGTTCAATGCATCTTCCAGGCATATAAATAAATTACAAACCCTACAAAATATTTTTTTAAGAAAATCATTACAAGCCAAATGGTTTATATCAAATGAACAAATTGATAGAGAATTACAAATGAAACACATTAAAACATATAAAAATTTGTTAGCTATGTCATTATGTAACTTCTTACCTTCTCCTGCTTCAAAAATCTTCGATTTAGGTCAACACTACGAAACTCTCCGTATTCTTTCAAGGTTCCCCAAAGATATTTCCATACATAATTTTATTTGTACAAAGTTTAAAAACAATTTTGCAGTAGCAAATATTTATAACCTCTACTCTTTTCCATTATAATTTTTCAAACTATGTATTCATTCAACTACCATTTTATAAATATGTAACTAATTTACCTTACAACAAATCGCTTCCACCTTGCCTAAAAGTTCTTTTTAATATTTTGTAAGTCCCTGAAAAGTTATATTAAATTGAATAGGCAATATTTTTTTTAGTTGTGGCACTTTACGTCAGCAGGGAGATTGTCTTCGTGGTTGGCGAAATCATAACCACATCATATCACTCTTTAATGATCGTCACCAGCATCATCTGTATCGTAAGAAAGCAATTAGCTATGTTGTTATTTAAATTTGTTTTTGTTTAAAGATAAATTAAACCATTCGGAAGAATTGTGTGTATATTCGGACTATTCGGAAGAAGTGTGAAATATGTATAATATCCATCACCCTAGTAAGATATCTCTTTTGCGTGTTTTTTTGATCAATGTTTTTTTAATTGTGTGTTTCTGTTGTATTTGGTCATATTTATTGTGCTATCCGTTGTTTTAACCTTGATGTTCATGAATACAGCCCTGACGATGGAGAAATAAAACTCCTAAACGACGGCAAACTGATATAATTGTTTAATTTACGGACCAAAACCCATGGACAGCAATATGGATTATCATATTATGATGGTCGTTAATGCAGCGCAAACGTGAACCCCAAATGCTGTCGATGAGGTCTGTCCGACGGCGAGGGCCACTTGGTTCGTTTTCCTGCCCGCGCCCCCGCGCCCCCACGCCCCCGCGCCGCCACCGGGTCCTCGCGATGGCCTCGCCTCTGTTGCGGCCGGGTGGCTCAGGGCAAAAATACACTCCACTTTCTTCTCCTTAGGTAGAAGAACAATGCTTTTGTCATTTTGCTGAGAAAATGATTGCACAATAACATATGGTCAACTTGCCACGCATTAAACTAATAGGGAAATGTTGGTAACTTTGATTTGAACGAAACAGATGACTTCGATTACGATAGCCGAAGCACTCTCGTGGAGCCGATGGCGACCCTGAATGCTGACCGGTACCGTTTTCATTGAAAGTACTCGAGTGCCTCTTTAAGATCAAGCAATACTTCAGTGGCATTTCTCAGGCCTTGAAACGCTCGCGCGCCACTCATTTTTTTCTTGACGCTTGAGACTAGTTAAGTACTTGTTATTGCGTGCAGCACCTTCGGGAACAGATTGATGTGAATGTTCAACGGTTTGGCTAGACTCAGGATTGATATACGCCAGAAATGGTTGGGATATGTAGATGAATAAGTGAAAAAGAAGTACGTGCGAATGTTTCCTATACTGATGTTGTATTTACGAAACGCTGGTGTAAGAATGTACAGGTTTCAGGTTTCTTGCAAGGCTTAGCAGTTCTCTGTGTTGTTATAAATAATTATATTTTTAACATAATTTAAAAAATGAGGTGAATCTAATAATTTTGATGTCCAAAGGTTTTCAAAGTTCGAGTTAGAGAGTAGAATAGTTTGTTGTTGTTTTTTTAGAGGTGTGTTGGCTAAAAATATACAGACTCTGTTTTTAATTTTTCATTTGCGCCTTTGTTTAGCTTGCAGCCTATATTTTGTTGCATTGATATGTGATTATATTTTAAATAAAACAATTCCTTCTGCACGGTTCATTCTAGTTCTCCTTGCCGAATTTTAATTTAAATAAAAATTAAATAAATGTCGTAATTGATTCTTAAGTGAAAGCTGTTTCTATACTTATTTTCATTATTATTGGAATGTTTTCATTCATTTCTTCCCTAAACGCATTATTATATAGTTTAAAAAATACTTTTGGGTAGAACATGTACGTATATTTTTGTTTGAGACAACATGGTTCTTCTGCACTATAACCAACTCCCAAATTTAGAATACATGATATCATTTTTCACTTGCTTATTCTTTGTGCTCCAATGATTTTATGTTGCATGCTTACAGGAGGTACAGTTCGAACACTAGTGAACATGGGAGCATTAATCTTCTGTTGGTGTCCAGTTCTTGAGTTTAACGAGAATACAAAAGGAGATTCCCGTTTAACTAACATTCTTTTGATAAGGTGAATACTTATAGAAATGTTATTATCGTAAAGTAATTATTACTATGCTTATACAGGGTTATCCGTTGTCTAAAGAATCTACGATCTGCTAATGCAATATTTTTAGTTTTGAATCTCATGAGACATATTTTTTTCCTTGATTGACTTCTTGTCGTGATTTAGGAGCACTCTACCTGCTTTTTAATGAGTACCGGAACTTTTCTTAAAGCTTCCGCAATTCACGCCACGTGTTGTAAAGGAGCCAAGCCACACCTCGACTAACTCCAAGGTCTGTTGTTGCATAATTTATTTCCAGTGTCCTCATATTTTAATGAATGTTTTGTTGCAGAGCCAAACCCACCTTCGTCCAACTAACCTAAAATTGTCAAGTACCATAATTTTTCCTTATGGTAAAACTACGGTTATACATGTTCTTGGTTGATGCTTCAGCCCAGCCCGAACCAATGCTTGACTTCCGTGTACAACTAGTCTTCCGCAGTCGTGCGGTATAGATCTTAAATGGATTAGGTGAGGAAGCAAGGATGGTGCAGACCTGCTCTAGCAGCATTTTGAAGAACACCATTAAAACTATCGATTGAAGTTGTCAATCACAAGAAAATGCACTCAGATGGTCATAAACATAGTAAGAAACATCTGAATAGTGATAGGTAGGGATGCGACTTCGATGGCGATGTTTTCAAAACATCGAGCTTTTGTAGAAACATCGATGTTTTAAACATCGATTAAAAATATTATTTTAAACATCGATGAATTTACGCCGATGTTTTTTAGCATCGATATTTTGTGATCGATGATTTTTTCTTTGTTTCTAAAAGAAAAATTCCCATAATAACAATACTGCAAAAGTTAATATATGACATGTAACTGAGGGTAACACTGTTAATTCATGTGTTGGGACCAAAGAAACGCTGTACTTCCTTCATGGACCAAACACTCTCGCTCGAGGTGACCTCCATGCCTTTGTATTTCCTCTTTATTCATATTTATTTCGTACATAGAGATGTGATCAACAAATACGTTATGCGCATATACGGTCTTCCCCTTCTTGTCGAATCCTACATAACCACAGATGTTGAACATCGATGGTTTCTAATCGATGTATTATTAGCATCGATATTTTTATCTTGAACATCTATGTTTGCTAACATCGATGTTCTGTTATACTCGTAGATGTCGCATCACTAGTGATAAGTTGAAAATCTGCACTGATCGAGTGTCGAACCTAGGCCGTTCCAATCTGAATGAATTCGGAAGTTTGCTAGCGACACAGTAATTCAGTGTCACTCTATTGAGTAGCATGTTCTGCATAAGCTGTGCTCCTGGTGGCCATGGATGTGTGAGTAAACCTTGCTTCAGACAAAATTCAAGGCAACCGGTTAGACCTGATCTCCAGGAAGTATTTATGTAACTTCTTACGGAACCGCATCTCCGATTCGGCTCACTTACTGTTAGAATTGCACGAAGACGTTGTTCACACTTTTCTAAATCGGCTTTATTAATAATTTATTTTGCCTAGGATGTTCGGCAATACAGTTGTACATTTATAGAATCAACTACTGAAGTTCGATGCAGCAAAATTTTCAAAACGGTTTGTGGTGTCGGATGTTTTTTTGCGCATTTTGTTGTAGATAGTGGAGAAAATAACATATTTTGTGTTGCTGTTTGTAAAATTGGTAATTTATTTTTCTACTACCATATTTTAGTTCTCTAAGAGAGGAATACAAATAATACAAACTGGAGACAAAATGGGTTCTACATACCTCAGAGGTCACTCCCACGACCTTTTGTGACGGTTTTCCGGCAGACGGAAACAGAGTTGGTCCTTAAAAATCAACTTCAGGCTTCACTATAACTATGCTAAAATGTATTTCTTTTGGGCATTGACCTCTTTGTTTACATACATTCGTCTCTGAATTAGCTTTAAAACATAATATATTATTTCTTACAACTCAGCTAGCAATAGAATCCAATTTTCGTTTGCATTTAACCTTAGAATGTATTAATTATTCAATCAAATTAGAAAATCCAAAAGCGATTAAGTTAACACAATACTTGGACTTGTATGCGTAAAAGGTCAAATATGGTATTTGATACCTCTTGTTGCGTTGACGCATTCTTAGATTACATATCCACTGTTAATTCATACTTTGTTTTCTATTGCAATAGATCGAACGTTTGCACAGGCTTTATACTTTGATTATATGAAAGTGCCCGATGACATTGGGTCATTTTATACCTACTACAAAATGATTCTTTTTAACAGTGGTAAGCACATTCTTGAGGCCACGAGTCTTGTTGAGGAGGACGTTCGCGAATTAATTAAGGAGATTCATTTTATAAGCAGGAGGCGAAAAAATGACCTAATGTCATCGGCCTCTTTAAAAAATCGAAGTATAAGCACAGTGTAGCGTACAGCAACCGACAGCAATCTCGACTTTTCCCCGCATGCGCAGTTCGACATGTGCTGTGGGGATGCTCAGAAGTGGTATAGAGGGGACGAGATATCCCGGTACGCTTTGCTTGAAGTCCTTTGTATAATTATGTATCTCTCTCAATAATGCCTTAACAATTACAGGACTATTTTTTCACCTGCTTCCCTTTAAGTAAATGTATAATTATTGTGATAAATGTATAACAAATGAAATTAATTTTAGTTTGTAAAATAAATGTAATTGACCGTAATTCTCTTGCATAATTATTCCTGTTCCCCTTCAGGCTTACTTAATGTACGCTCATCCTTTTGCACAGTTGACAGCGAAAGCGAGGTTGCACAGGGTAGTGTGAGATGAAATCTATCAGCAAAACAGCAAGATCATGTGCACTTTCCATCCAAAAGGAAACATTCTACAGAACGCGGTATTTCGCGCCAATCACGTGCTTGGTGAGAAAATATTTCATTTTTTCAAGTGGCTCTGTAAATACTAAACAAAATATTAAATAATTGTATTCTTTTCATTGACAGTTTTAGAATGCTGGTTGAGAAAATTTAGACGTTCATTTAAACGATTAAATATTTCAATTGTTTTAAAACAAGAAAACGCAATATGCCGTACCCAAAACAACTTGGTGCAAACATGCGAATACCTCAAACAATTTTGAACGTATTTGTTGTGGCCAAATAAGGCGTAACCTTCTGTACATATAGTAAAAAACCTTCCACTTTCCAGAAATGGATCTTTCTTGACCCATTACCACCCATCGTCTTCATTCGAGAGCACATTTCTGGTCAATTTAAATCTGTTTGGTGAATTTTAGATCTTCAAAGTAATGACATAGACATCCTAAACAAAACATATAAGAAACTTTTGAAATTATTGAGCACTAGATGTTGACCAGAACTTCAGGACTTGCGACGTTTCGAATCTTGTAAAACCGTACTTAGATGCGAATTATCTGTGGTTAAGTTCGAAGGAGAGGCTGACCAAAAGCAAACGGAGGTACATCCGCAACGAAGTTATTTCCACAATATCTGAAACTGAAAGAAAATTGCTTCCAATATTAGGTGGGAAACATTTTACAATTGAACATATTGTGTACATTTTTTCCTAGGAGAAGAAATGTAAGAACTCTGTGAAGCAAGTGAAGTTTTCAATTCAAGGAACCCTAGTGACATTAAGTGTCCTTTCATATCCTTGATATACCAATGCAAACAAGGAAATGCATTAAAATGTAACCGGTTTTCGTAGAATGTAAACCTGGAAATACTGGCTAAACAAGACATTCTATTTCACGCAAAGCATGAACCTCCTTACAAATTATTGTATTACGACAATAATTCAAATACGCCAGTAAAAAAGTCAACTCAAAGAGAACATCAATAACGTAGTGTCGTTAATTGTCTAAGTTAATTAAGAACATTACTTCAAACACAAAGAAGAAAGGTTTGTAATAGAAATTAAATAAAAGCGTCGTAAAAACCTGTATTAAAATTAAAAACTGTATTGGTTTAAAAATTAAAATCTGTATTAAAATACTTCTCATGGTAAAAGTATGCTTTAATTTACGTTAAAAATAATGACTACAGCAAATTGGAGTTAATCTCTAATACGAGTTAAAATATCCAAATCTAATGTAAACTAGTGGTGATCCAACAGCACATACTTTCTCGTATTATTTCCGACGTTGCAATTTTAAATATTCAAAAAGTTAAAAGAAAATTAATACTGCGCCATTTGTATGCGCCTTTTGCTTTCCCGTGAGAAAATATAAAGAAAACATGTGGAGCCGGTTTTGAGAAAAAATAAATTCCATTAATTTCAATCAAACATTACTCACAACCTACTCGCCTTTTCCAAAAAGTGCAGTCGGCCAACAGACGAACGGACGGACGGGCAGTCGGACAGATGGCACTACTGCCTTAGCGATCTCGGCCACCGCCTCCGCTACATTTAGATTTATTCACTCAAAAAAAAAAAAACAGTAAAAACTGAATGTGACGTAGGGGGAAAAGATTATCTGCGCACGTTTTCTTGAGTTCCAGAATCCTTTCCCGTCATTTTATATATTAATAATAATAATAATAATAATAATAATAATAATAATGAATGAATGAATGAATGAATGAATGATGAATGAATGAATGATGAATGAATGATGAATGAATGATGAATGAATGATGAATGAATGATGAATGAATGAATGATGAATGATGAATGAATGATGAATGAATGATGAATGAATGATGAGTGAATGGTGAATGGATGAATGAATGGATGAATGAATGGATGAATGAATGGATGAATGAATGGATGAATGAATGGATGAATGAATGGATGAATGAATGGATGAATGAATGGATGAATGAATGGATGAATGAATGGATGAATGAATGGATGAATGAATGGATGAATGAATGGATGAATGAATGGATGAATGAATGGATGAATGAATGGATGAATGAATGGATGAATGAATGGATGAATGAATGGATGAATGAATGGATGAATGAATGGATGAATGAATGGATGAATGAATGGATGAATGAATGGATGAATGAATGGATGAATGAATGGATGAATGAATGGATGAATGAATGATGAATGAATGATGAATGAATGATGAATGAATGATGAATGAATGATGAATGAATGATGAATGAATGGATGAATGAATGGATGAATGAATGGATGAATGAATGGATGAATGAATGGATGAATGAATCGATCGATCAATCAATATTAAAAATCTCAAGAACAACAATATTTGAAAAATAGTCTTCTTCGTTTCTGATTTATTGAAAATTTATTTGCATCGGTTCACGAATTGCAAGTACAATTTTCCTGTATTGCTAACAAAATGGCAACTCGCCTTTATCTCTGCTCTTACCATTACAAGCAAAAGGAGAGTTCAACAAAACGTGCGTATAGCGAAGCTACATTGACGTCCAGAAGCAAAACAAAGGGCCATCTCAGCATTTGCTCAATGGAGCAGGGAAACTGGACAAAACCTCATCGAGATGAGGGTCATTGACCCGGAAGCTGAAGTACATTTTTTGTCACAAACATGTTAAGTATTTAAAAAAATTAAACAATACAAATGTAAACTAATTCATTATATATCACTGTTTTGTTAAAATAATCATTATTTTTCTTTTTGATAATCAGTATAGTCTCTAATTGTATACAAACAGTTATACAGCAGAAACGATTTTACTTTTAACTTAAATTTGTGATCCGACTTTAATTGTTTAATGTCATCTGGCAGTGCGTTGTAAAGTAACGTACAGGTACAGAAAACCCCATCTTTTCTCCTAATTTTGATTGAACATGACAATCATATTTTTCGTGAACTTCCTTTTGAATCTGAAAAAAGTCAGATGTTATAGATTTCGTTCTTCAAACTTGTATTAATCGCGCAACTTACCTGAACGATGACCTAGCTTCTGCCTCTCTGACACAATAAACAGTTGAAGGCAAAAGATCGCAGCGAGCACTCATGACAACGTACCAAACACATCTTCACTAGCGCGAAATAGAAACTGTTTTATATTGAAGATGAGGACTGTCTGTGGTTTTCTACAAAAAATGTAAAGAAATGACCGAAGCAGGTGAAGATCCCACATAGGAGATACATAGAACTCCTGAGAAAGTTGGAACGCGAATCATTGAGAAAATTGCGAAGGCACGTCTTATTCTCCAGAGATTGGCATTGCTTCATAAAATTCCTCGTAAATGAACAAACCCGTTGGCATCAATGCGAGAAAAAAACAAGTCTTGACTGATATCTTCTCCATTTCTCATTTAGATTTTTATTCTTCCTGGTCCTGGAGCCTCCCTTTGGGGAGAAGGACAACACGCAACAGTGGCTTCGCGTTGTCCTGGTCTGCGGATACGTTTCCAGCTTGATGGATGCCGTTGCCAGAAGAAAAATATACCAAAGAATAAGACAATAATACGAAAAAGGAAGAAAAGGACCAACTAAGGCACTATACAAATACTAAAAATAGATATCGAAAGCTGAAATAGTCAATAAAGGCAAAATGAAAATTTTCTAAAACAACTCCGTAAGTACGATTAAGCGTGTTCTTTCGTCAAAGATTTACAATCGTAATAATAATAAAAAGACATTTCGACTCTCGTGATAATCGTCAGAAATTTGGGCAAAAAACTCTTATCAAGATGGGATCATGGAACCAAATCTTATAAATGTTATAAAAATAATTAGTTATAATAATTAAATTTAGTCTCTAAAGTAGGAAACAATATTTTTATAAAGAGCTAGTTTACATCGTTGATGCTTACGCCAAGTAACACATTTAAAAAATGCTTTTGCAGGAGACTGGTTTTATCCTAACCAGAGCCGTGTATTTCGCGCTTGACGTAGTCTACGTTACTGTATAATTTTACTATCAAAAAATCTATTTTCTAAACAAATTTCTTCACTTAAATGAAAACTGACAATTTTTGAAATGTGATACTTATCTGAACTGACAGTATGTAGTGGGGTTAGGAAAAGCTTTATATTATTGCAGACATGTACCGTCTCTTTACCTGCCACTTTCTTGCTTGCGATTTTGATTTTAGATTTTAATCCTTCTGTCCTCATGAGATTCAAAGATCTTGAATTTAATTGTGGCGAAATTTGGCCTCGTTAGTTATCACAGATAACGAGTTATCAAACTCTCCAGACCTCGCTGCGTGCACATATGCTCAGCCAAACGACCTTGAATATTAACCGTGGATCATGTAACGAACTATAAAAATAAACTGGATCCTTCCAACATCGAGGTCTTCAGTGTCAAACCAATTAATGGTTTGATTGTATCTCATACTTACTGTACTATTTGATATTAGAGCGAACGATTTTTTCAGCTGCACAGCGTTTCATAAGAAACATTGTTAAAAGTTTTTCCAGCGTAAACATGTGAGGAATGTGTTGTAGTTTCCTCCTTTTCGTACTTCACAAAACGTTCCATAGATGCCGAGCTCAATTAGTTCACATTTAAAATTCCAAACTTGAGACTTTTTTTTTACATTTCTCAAAACACGGTGCAAATTTTTGTTACATTTTAACTTCAAAGATATGGAAATAATTTATTTATTCTCGTTTCAAGACTTTAAACGTAAAACGAGTAAACGTAATATTCATAACAGGCAAATGAAGTACTAAGTGATGGCAAAACATTAAGCTGAATAAATTATTTTTTACTTTTGGAAAGGTTTTATACCTACAACCCTTCCTCAGGGTACCCTGCATTCCTAGCAGAATTTGTTATTCAAAATAAATAAATGTATGTCTGGTTTACTTCAATACACAGGCGTCACCTGGAATGAATTTGAAGAGTAACTTAATTTGAAAGTATTTGGAGATGAAATCATCATTGCTAGGTGTAATAATGAAATATTACTGCTCTCTGAGATCCTCTCCTTGTTTTTGCTTCATATGATCCACATTCTTTTACCATCTAATGTTATTTACTTTATTGTACTTACTGCTTTTTTCCAAAAACAGTAAATACTGTATGTGTCGTAAGGGTGATGTGACGTATATATTTCCTGGAGGGGAGAGAAGAGGAAAGTGAGTTAAATATGTTTACTTGATAATTCTTGTAATGTTCCTGAAATTGACCTTTTATACGTTCTACACTAGCGTAGAAAAATATCCTTCTCTTGCTCACGGTGCTTTTTTATATCTGAACAACTAACGAATTAATTTTCGTTGTCATAGTCGAAGAAACAATTTCTGGTCGCTAGGAATTGGAAGAATAGTTCATGTTATCTTCTTGGATGAATTTAAAGAAAAAAGACCCGACTTCACCCGACTACATATTCAGTGCATGACAGAAAATTTGCAAATTGTCATTAAGATACATAACGTGTACGTCAAATGACGCAATTGACTTGTAATGTCAGTGATTAAATAAAATGGAAATACATTTTGGCTGACATTAGATCCCAAACTCTGGGAAACGGAAACGGACACATATTTTAAATGACCCACCCGTATTCGCAGATCACGGAAGGAAAAGACTTGCTGTAGGAAAAGCTGTCATAAACATTCATCCTGTGCACGTTTTCCTTCTCAACCACGCTCGTGTTCGTTTTGTCAGCTTCAAGCTTTTGCATCATAAACACTGCGCAGCAAAAGGCTTTCAACCCAACTACAACGTACTCCACGCCTCGCAGAAAGATCCTATCACTGTGACTCCACCTCACACGAAAAACCTCCTGCGCCCGCGATGTTTGCGCAGGATACGGCCATTCGTTAAGATAAAAGTCGATAAAAAAAGTTTTCTAATTGCAGCCCGTCGTACGCCAAGCGTCTTTAAATTGCCCTACGAAACCAAGGAGCCAGAAGAGCCAAGGGTGAGTTCATTAGCGGGTAATTTTTGCATTAGATGCATGTTCGTTGATTAAGCGCGTGGGTGCGTGGTGAAAGGGTCAGCTAATCGCAGGGACCCAGAGAGCGTGCCGTTATTGAGTTAATGGGCGCCTGACAGGCGGGGGCGGGGGCGGGGGCGGGGCGGCGCCTTCATCAGCACGTCCGCTTCCCGGGCGGGGGACGTTGCGTAGCGCCGCCGCCCTCCCGCCCGCGCGTCCTCAGCCGCCGGCCTCGCGTGCCCCGTCCTCCGGGCGGAAGCGCCGCGCCGCTTGTTCGGCGCTGGGGTATCTGCGCAACTGCAAGGCGGCGCGTTGCTCTACAAAGCGCGCTTCCTCCGGATCCTTCCCCCTCGCGGCCGCCCCCTCTTCGCCGCCGGTGATGTTGCGCTTCGCCGCGATCCGCATCGAAACGAGATGTTTGCGCACCTTCTCGACAGCAACATCGCTGGTGTGGAAGAGAGAGTATTTGCGTAGGACAAGGAGCGCATGGCTGATCTATGGATTGCTGTTTCCGGGCGCGTCAACTGATAAGGCCATTAGTCCTGTTAGTGCAGTGCGTGTGTGTTTATTGCGGGAAGTTGATCTTCCCCCGCTGGATGGCGAGATCTGGCGCCGACCTCCACGACGGACTGCAGGGTATCTCCCGCCAGCACCCCAGACGGGACAACCTCGCCACATGCGTGGTACATCAGTGCATGTAAGTGTAAGCGATGGAAGGATAGGACGAGGAAGAGGGAGTCGAACTCTAGAGCCTCCCGGTCAGAGGCACTGCTGTGACATCAGTTGATTTACCGAGTCACCTAACCCAGTTCTCAAACGTTGAGTAGGCGCACTGTAGTATATTTGTGCTAAAAAACGGTTTATTACGATGGTTCACAAGGCAGTTGACATAGATTAAAGCACTTCGTTTCTGGTCGCGAAATAAACAGCTCTGCTCACGTTAAAACGTTCAGCAAAATTGCGATTTTTGTGATGTATCCCTTTTGTTGTGCAACGACAACATACGATTGTTTAGCGCAACCCAAAGGAACCAAACCCGCTTGAGGGATGCGTCAGTTTAATCCCAACCAAGCACCCAGGTTTGCCCGTTCTTTTCTGATCGCGCCTCGTGCTCCCAGCTCTGCGGTCGTATGTACTATGTGTTATATGAACTAATTTAGGTAGATACCTAATATAAAATGATTAACCCACGTAAATACGTCTGACGACTGAAGATGCAAAGGTTGATGGTTCGAATCCCACATAAGGCACTTATGCATTCACTTCGCCTCAGAGGCCTTAGAGAAGACAAAGGCTCACTACCATGAATAAAATCAAATAATCTAATATAAAACATAATTTACTTTTCGTAAATGGCCGGTGCAGTCTAGTGTAATTTCTCTGTACTTGATGGCGACCATCCTGCGAGAGATGAAGACGAAGTTGTAATCGGACAATGAAGGGCAGGGTCGCCGAGAGTAAGAGCCCTGCCGCGGCAGAGCAGAGCGCGACGCAAATGCCGTCGTGCCCAGAGGCAAGGCCGCTGGACGCGCCTGGCGCCCCTCCCCGCCGGGCCCCTCCCCGCCGGGCCCTTCCCCGCCGGGCCCCTCCCCGCCGGGGCCCTCCCCGCCGGGCCCCTCCCCCGCCGGGCCCCTCCCCGCCGGGCCCCTCCCCGCCGGACCCCTCCCCGCCGGGCCCCTCCCCGCCTGGCGCCCCTCCCCGCCGGGCCCCTCCCCGCCGGGCCCCTCCCCGCCGGGCCCCTCCCCGCCGGGCCCCTCCCCCCTGGCGCCCCTCCCCGCCTGGCGCCCCTCCCCGCCTGGCGCCCCTCCCCCTGTCGCCTTTCCCCCCTGGCGCCCCTCCCCGCCTGGCGCCTTTCCCCCCTGGCGCCCCTCCCCGTCTGGCGCCCCTCCCCGCCTGGCGCCCCTCCCCCTCTGGCGCCTTTCCCCCCTGGCGCCTTTCCCCCCTGGCGCCCCTCCCCGCCTGGCGCCTTTCCCCCCTGGCGCCCCTCCCCGCCTGGCGCCTTTCCCCCCCTGCCTGGCGCCTTTCCCCCCTGGCGCCCCTCCCGCCTGGCGCCTTTCCCCCTGGCGCCCCTCCCCGCCTGGCGCCTTTCCCCCCTGGCGCCTCTCCCCGCCTGGCGCCTCTCCCGGCCTGGCGCCTCTCCCGCCGGGCCCCTCCCCGCCGGGCCCCTCCCCGCCGGGCCCCTCCCCGCCGGGCCCCTCCCCCCCTGGCGCCCCTCCCCGCCTGGCGCCCCTCCCCGCCTGGCGCCTTTCCCCCCTGGCGCCCCTCCCCGTCTGGCGCCCCTCCCCGCCTGGCGCCCCTCCCCCTCTGGCGCCTTTCCCCCCTGGCGCCTTTCCCCCCTGGCGCCCCTCCCCGCCTGGCGCCTTTCCCCCCTGGCGCCCCTCCCCGCCTGGCGCCTTTCCCCCCTGCCTGGCGCCTTTCCCCCCTGGCGCCCCTCCCGCCTGGCGCCTTTCCCCCTGGCGCCCCTCCCCGCCTGGCGCCTTTCCCCCCTGGCGCCTCTCCCCGCCTGGCGCCTCTCCCGGCCTGGCGCCTCTCCCGCCGGGCCCCTCCCCGCCGGGCCCCTCCCCGCCGGGCCCCTCCCCGCCGGGCCCCTCCCCGCCGGGCCCCTCCCCGCCGGGCCCCTCCCCGCCGGGCCCCTCCCCGCCGGGCCCCTCCCCGCCGGGCCCCTCCCCCCCTGGCGCCCCTCCCCGCCTGGCGCCCCTCCCCGCCTGGCGCCTTTCCCCCCTGGCGCCCCTCCCCGCCTGGCGCCTTTCCCCCCTGGCGCCCCTCCCCGTCTGGCGCCCCTCCCCGCCTGGCGCCCCTCCCCCTCTGGCGCCTTTCCCCCCTGGCGCCCCTCCCCGCCTGGCGCCTTTCCCCCCTGGCGCCCCTCCCCGCCTGGCGCCTTTCCCCCCTGCCTGGCGCCTTTCCCCCCTGGCGCCCCTCCCGCCTGGCGCCTTTCCCCCCTGGCGCCCCTCCCCGCCTGGTGCCCCTCCCCGCCTGGCGCCTTTCCCCCTGGCGCCCCTCCCCGCCTGGCGCCTTTCCCTCCTGGCGCCTCTCCCCGCCTGGCGCCTCTCCCGGCCTGGCGCCTCTCCCCGCCTGGCGCCCCTCCCCGCCTGGCGCCCCTCCCCGCCGGGCCCCTCCCCGCCGGGCCCCTCCCCGCCGGGCCCCTCCCCGCCGGGCCCCTCCCCGCCGGGCCCCTCCCCGCCGGGCCCCTCCCCGCCTGGCGCCTTTCCCCCCTGGCGCCTTTCCCCCCTGGCGCCCCTCCCCGCCTGGCGCCTTTCCCCCCTGGCGCCCCTCCCCGCCTGGCGCCTTTCCCCCCTGGCGCCCCTCCCCGCCTGGCGCCTTTCCCCCCTGGCGCCCCTCCCCGCCTGGCGCCTTTCCCCCCTGGCGCCCCCTCCCCGCCTGGCGCCTTTCCCCCCTGGCGCCCCTCCCCCGCCTGGCGCCTTTCCCCCCTGGCGCCCCTCCCCGCCTGGCGCCTTTCCCCCCTGGCGCCCCTCCCCGCCTGGCGCCTTTCCCCCCTGGCGCCCCTCCCCGCCTGGCGCCTTTCCCCCCTGGCGCCCCTCCCCGCCTGGCGCCTTTCCCCCCTGGCGCCCCTCCCCGCCTGGCGCCTTTCCCCCCTGGCGTCCCTCCCCGCCTGGCGCCTTTCCCCCCTGCCTGGCGCCTTTCCCCCCTGGCGCCCCTCCCCGCCTGGCGCCTTTCCCCCCTGGCGCCCCTCCCCGCCTGGCGCCCCTCCCCGCCTGGCGCCTTTCCCCCTGGCGCCCCCCCGCCTGGCGCCTTTCCCCCCTGGCGCCCCTCCCCGCCTGGCGCCCCTCCCCGCCTGGCGCCTTTTCCCCCCTGGCGCCCCTTCCCGCCTGGGGCCTTTTCCCCCCTGGCGCCCCTCCCCGCCTGGCGCCCCTCCCCGCCTGGCGCCCCTCCCCGCCTGGCGCCTTTTCCCCCCCTGGCGCCCCTTCCCGCCTGGCGCCTTTTCCCCCCTGGCGCCCCTCCCCGCCTGGCGCCTTTCCCCCTGGCGCCCCCCCGCCTGGCGCCTTTCCCCCCTGGCGCCCCTCCCCGCCGGGCCCCTCCGCGGCGGACGCTGTTGAGGTGCTTCGTGCAACCGACCAAGGCCCAACGGCCCCCTCGCAGCGCAGCTCCACCGTGCAAAACATTTAGTATTTGCGTCTGCCCGGGCAGGCTCTCCCAACGCCCCTTTAAATGCCATGGTTCCACACAGACACTAAACTGAAAAACAGTAAAAAGTTAATCAAGAAAAAATAAAATTACTATAACTAAAACCTAGTGTCGTCAGAAGATATTCCGGACACTACTACTACTACTGGGACAGGTGGCTCAGTGCATCAACGGATGTCACTGTCCCTCTAACCGGGAGGCCCTAGGTTCGAGTCCCAACGACACGACGGCAGGATTTTCGATACCAGCTTGCAGCAACCGGAAGCGGTGCGAGACGGCGAATAGTGGAATCATACGAAAATACGTTTGCCAGATGTTTTCTATCAAAAACTGAGAATTCGATAATGTTTACACTCTTCACTTCTTAATACTATTTCATGTTTATTACCTTACTTAATTCTCATTTATATATCTCCCTTATCGTCTTTGCTAAGTGATAGGAATATGTTTGAAAGGCGAATCCTTGTTTCCGTTTTGTGTTATTAAATAATTCAGTTATTTATTGTTTAGCAATAATGTGAAATAGATTAACAAATCTCTATAGGTTAAGAATTCTTGATTGTGGACGGGCAGAGCTTTTAATAGACAAGAATATTGTTCTGTTAAAACTTCTAACCTGAATGTAAAACGTTCTTGCAAATTAGATGAAATTTTAAACATAAAACAATTGAGTGCTTAGGTTTTCACGGCCGGAGTCAGTAACTACTTGCCTGTCTGGGAGACGCTGCCCCCTAGGCACAGTTGCCATCGTTTCGGCCACCATTATACGACCTTCCTCAGGGCGAAATGGTATTTGAAAAAAGTAGAGGAGAACGTCCTCGTCTTTGCACTGCTGATGGAAAGTGAACTGGCACAGCTCTCGCTTCCGTGTATCTCGCAAGTTGAAGAACTCACGAGTGTGTTTAAATATTTCCTCCCTGAAGATGTTGGTGAAATGAGAGCGTAGGCTTTCGCGGCCGGACTCGGTAACTAGTTGGCTGTCCGGGAGATGCGGCGTCTCCAGGACAGCCAAGGAGTAACCAATTATAATCCAATTACAATTGCGTGGCTCATAATACTCGGTCTTTGAAAATTACATGAAATAGTACCGATAAAATACTTTTTTTAATGTTTATTTTCATCATAAAATGACGCTTAATTACACTGAAACTGCTGAATCAAGACAACAATCTATATCATGCCGAAACGACAGTGTGGTCATCCACACTGTGTTACCTCTGTAGATGCCTTGAAACGCCTCGAAATTCGTATCTTTCGACATTTCTCTCGTAATGCCATTGGCCGGAGGATCACTTTGCCAATCGAGACGTATCGCTTCCAATGAAGTCTCGTTTCACCGAATGGCGTCTTTTTGCTGCACCATCACGTACCTTTCTCTATACTACGTTAGTAGTATGTGAAAAAGTAAAATATTATAACAAATAACTTGTTTTGAAGAAGTCCATCCCACTCGTCCATTATCTTTTGCTGCGACTCATCTGTTTCGATTGATCCTAAGGGACGACGATCTGTAAATTTTGAAATGACGTGGACCATTATGAGTGTCTCGGTTGCGTTCATTTGTTATAATGGTATTCATTGTCTCCAAGTAAAAGAGAAAAGATAATTTTGGGCCATAATGAGTCTATGGGTTGTTTAAATTTTGATTGATGACATTATTGTCTAACAAACGTGGTAAAATACCGTTAAACTTTTATTGGAAATAACGATCTCTTTTTTACCGCATTTGGCCAGAGAAAAGAGTTGTAAGTAGACTTACGTCATTCCTTTTTTATTACTTATATCACATTTCTCTAGGTATTATCAATCATAACGTTTATTTTACTAACGCTTATTTTCATATATTTGCGCCTATAATAGGAGAATTTGGAGCTTACAAATTCGAAGTCTATAACTGAGTCAGGGCGTTGATGGCATGAGATATTGGATATCGATGTTTTGTTTCACCATTCATCTTTACTCGGGATGCACTACAGTTATTTGAAATTTATCTTCGACAAATAGTTTGGGTTATCTCCACAATTTTAACCAAGGTGCCGCGGGATAGTGTGCTTGGGACCATGTTGTCTGGTTAGGCGTCACTTATGTACCCATCTTGAGCCTTTGAAAAGAAAATATTTTTAGCAGCAAAAGTTTTTCTGATGCGAGAATGTAATTCAAATATATTATTTTATATGTTATGCAATTTCAGGTTTTTGGTTATAAAATGTTATAAAATTATGTCATATAGAGTTATTACAATTTGTATTCAAATAAATTAGTAAATGTAAAAAGTTATTTTGTTTCGAATCAATAGATTTCTTCTCCCAACGATCCTTGTTTCTCCCTACGATTATAGTGAGGTATGGTTATATGGTACTACAATTTACTATAGTTTCACAATTTGCGGATTTAACAGTGATGAGAGTTCCTTATCATTTAAGCCTCGGCCTTCTAACCACAGAGGTCGCTTAGAGCAGTTTTACATAATATCATGTCGCAAGAGTCGGGAAGGTGCAAGGAAGATTCATACGAAAACGTGGATCGACAGGATCAAGATTCTGAGGTTTAGGAAAGGGAGTAATAAAAATTAAATTTGAAATATGAACAATATCAATTAAATATACGTGTATACACAAAAGTACATATTTTTACATGTACACAAAATTCTATCTCTTCCCCTAAGCTAATAAAGATTAATCACCCTGCTATGTGTATGGAATGACGCATGTAAACCGTAAAAGATGCAAAAGTCATTAATGATAAATAAACAGGAATTATTTACAAGTAATAATGAATATATTGTTAAATAATATAATAAATTTGTATTCAAAATATTAATCAATTAAATAATACATTAAACAATTAAATAATAAACAAATATCTGTAAATCTATAAATATTTTAATTCAAATCACAAATCTCATGAATGTAAATCCATAATCAAAAACACTGAAGTTCTGAATCCTCATATTGACCATGTCTTCCCCTGCTGTTCTTGAACGTAACCCCCCATAACCTGTTAAGCTTGTAACAACAATACAACATACATTTTGTTTTAAAAATACATACGTAACAAAATAATAGATATCTTCTGCTATAACATATAGAAAGTCTGTTCTGCGATCAATAAAACTAGCTCTTGCTTTCTTAACTTTCTAGGAGACTGCATTTTTTCACTTTGGCCCATCCCTAGGGGAAAATGTAACAAAGCTAATTAGACAATAATATTTACAAATTAAACAAATGTTGGTAAATAATGTAAATCATAATAAAATTATGTACTGATGTAATGAAGATTTATTTTATCTCTTCGTACACAGCTTTTCTTTTACTGTTTTATGCTTTTTAGAAGTGGGTCCCTTGGCCGAACCTACAAGATCTCTCAAATTAGGTGATAAAATGATAACAGTTTGGCTGTTCCCTGTATATCCCTGTGTTTCTAAATTCAACGAAATAATTCTGTGTTGTGGCTGACCTAACAAATGCTTCTCCAACAAGAAAATTGACTTCGTGGAGAGCCACCACTTTGCTTGGGTGATTTCGAAGCAACTTATCTCTTTGTGAGTAAACGGTACTGAGGGGTAACTTAAAAACCTCCTCCTAAAAAAATTATAGTAGTAATAATATGCAGTCAAAAATTTCGGAGCATAGTAAAATGGCAACGTTCCTCTTTGCCCACTCACCGTTAGCACAAATGGTTCAAAATAACTACATTAGCCTTGCTTTGAGAAATCCAAAAGAAATGAAACATAACTTATAAATCTAAGACATTGAAATAAATATTTTCGTACTTGTAAAATATTTGGCATAACAATGTACATTTCTTACGATTTTGTAAGGCACAGAGGAAAATCAGAAAAGCATAAATAAATCGTCCAAATGATATGATAGCCCCACGGCGCTTTCACACCATCAAGCAAACACTTTCCGACAAAATACTTGTTCTAGAACTGAAAGGCTCCTAATCTGTACGTTTTAAATGCAGATTACACTTCGCCCCGTAGTTCCCCTTTGCTCCACCTTCCCCTATTCTATTGGATTAATATAAAAGAGTACTAGGATTATAATCTTCGAATTTTATTAATACTTTGATTTCTTTACATGACTTACAGAATGTCATTAAATATTAATTTCATCGTAATAACCACTTCTTTTCACCCGAACAGGAAGAAATAGATAGAAAGGACAGACAGCACGCGATCCGTGGCCCGTTATTGTCGGTAGTGCTGGTCCGATCCGACATTCGTGTAGATGAGGTTACGGGAATCGCTGATAACGAGCACTCGACCTATGAACTCAATCCCGGAGAATGCCACTCCCACGCTGATGTTGAAAACAAGTGAATTGTCGACTCAAACGAACGATTTGTACTTTCTCGTTACGGAGTAGAGAGAAAGCTATGTAATGCTGCGCGAAAAAAAACGGCGAATTTTCGGCAGAAAACTCTTAATACAGGGTCGTGTTAACGAAAAAGTGAATAAATCCAGTTGTTAAATTTAGAAAAAAATTCTCAAACACATGATGTAGACAGAATTTATCTGTCCGTCTGCCCGCTGTCTGCCCTCTGTCTGCCTGTCTGTCTGCCTGTCTGTCTGCCTGTCTGTGTGCCTGTCTGTCTGCCTGTCTGTCTGCCCGTCTGTCTGCCTGTCTGTCTGTCTGTCTGCCTGTCTGTCTGCCCGTCTGTCTGTCTGTCTGTCTGCCTGCCTGTCTGCCTGCCTATCTGTCTGTCTGTCTGCCTGTCTGTCTGCCTGTCTGCCTGTCTGTCTGTCTGCCTGCCTGCCTGCCTGTCTGTCTGTCTGTCTGTCTGCCTGTCTGTCTGTCTGTCTGTCTGCCTGCCTGCCTGCCTGTCTGTCTGCCTGTCTGTCTGTCTGTCTGTCTGTCTGCCTGCCTGTCTGTCTGTCTGCCTGCCTGCCTGTCTGTCTGTCTGCATGTCCGTCCGCCCGCCCGTCCGTGAACAAAGCTTGCGGCTAAACCATTCAGGCAATTTTCTCTAAAATTTATATTCCCCGATGTATCTGGCCAATGTCGCAGCCTCTTGAATTTGAAATCGATATTTTAATTTTGTGGGGTACTTTGCATGAAACCCCTGGGACATTTTCAAATTTTTTTAAAAAAATGGCTTCATTGTTTTTTATTAAATTTTGTTGTTAGTGTGAAGGACATTTATGAGAATAGTGCAGGATTTATATTCGTTGAAAAACTTTATTTTTTCGAAAGTTCCAAAAGTTTGCATTTTTGTTCGGAGTAGAAATTATTGAAGATAGAAACTTTTTCCTTAAGGAAATCTATTCTTTAAAGATAGATGGTTTTTTCAAATAAGGTCATGTACAATTTTTCGAAAATTTGAGTACTTTTCGCGTATTTGTGCGTGAAATTATTGGCGAGAAAGTACGTTTTATAGTACCACTAGTTTCCCCATTCAAACGATCAATTCAATCAAGTAGACAAAGCTTACTTTGCCCTTTTTCGAAAAGATTCATCAATTGAATTTGTTTCTAGTAGATCATTCAATAAGCACAAAAGGAAATTAGGTATCCTCAAATCTTATCGCAATATTTACATCATCTTGACGTTTATTCCTAGCAAAAGGCCCTTCATTCATTTAAGAAACATATGACAATAATATCATCTCCTCAAATCTAAAGAACTTGCTATCACTGAATAGCTAAGCTTTATCTTATTCGTTCTTGAAAGTTAGAACGTCATAATTATCAAAACGATTCCACGTACGGTGAATTTTAAGTGTCCATCTTCTTTTAAACATGCAGAGCGCCGAGCAATCAAAATGTTTTGTTTGAAAAATTAATTTAGAAATTAAATTAACATATGGAATACGATTTTCTGATTAATACAAATGAAAATATAAATCGGAAGTATCCAAAAGTAGTAACACATGATTGTATTTTGTAATGTTGATTTCATTGTATTGCTCCATCACTGTCGAAAATCATTTACTGAGTACGCACCAAAATACGTATGAACACAGTATCTAAAAAATGTCGAGTGATCGAAGAAATTTATTTAAGCTCAAGAAACAAAAATTGCGGGAAACAAGAAACTTTTGGTGCTACAACAGCACATATTTATTCGCATTATTTGTAACAACTAGGCAATATTAATACTACAAGAATCTGCAACATTTTTTCAAACAGCAAAACATTTCTTTTCGAGTTAGGATTTGAACTCAATTCCTTAGAGGTAGCAAGTGAGTCATATTATGCCTACACCCAGCCACACATATTCTCAATCTTCCCGACGACGTTTAAAAATAATAACTTTTTTGAGGTCTCTTTTTAACAATTTGATCATTTAACGACCACTGTGATTGTTTTAACTGTAGAGGGGAACCGTAGGAAGAGCACGTACGGCCAACGCGAACACCCACAAACATCCATGCGCGAGGCGAGATACGAAACTAAGACTCTTCGAGCCGAGGCAGCTACAGGCCTTTAGCCTTAGCGACCTCGGCTATCAGGTCGGTAAAATTAACATTTATCATTTGCAGTTTTTAAAAATTCAGATTTTTTGAAGTATCTTATTTTAAGAACAGATTTCATTCAGGAAAAGAATTATATCATTAACACTGTAGTTTGGCAAAGTTATATTTTTTTTGTTTGAAATTCTCGAAAATAGGCAGTCCACCCCCATTGACATCTTTGAAGATACATTTTATTTTCTTCCAAACTAGTAGGAAGTATAGAGAATAATATGTAATGCTGAAGCAAAAACGGAGATCATATAACTGAAAAACACGTTTTACGAATTCACGTGTTGTCGGTCCTTGATACCCAAATATTATTTTACGGCTAAACGCCTGTTCGTCCGTGAGTAACACTAAACTATTCAAAGTATTTTTAGGAATATGATATTCCCAAGGCGATCTAGTTGATGTCGGGGGGCTTGAATTAGAAATGAATAATTTAATGTTGGGAGTGCTTTTCACGAAGCCTTGACATTTTCAAGTTTGTTTTTCAAAAATGGCTCCAATGTTTCGAATAGTTTCCCCCTAGTAGTACAAAGCAAAGACCGCTCACTGCAAAGGCCATTTTCGTTATACAATTCGAATTTTCGAAAATTGCAAAAGTTAAAATTTGGGTGGCCTTACAATTACAATAATAAACATTTTTTTCTTAATGAAACCTGTTGCTTAAAATTAAACTGTAAATAATAATTATTTTTAATACTAATCTGTTTTGCGAAACTTTAGTCAAATTTAGCGATTTTAAAAATAAGATATTATCAAAGATGCTGCATTTTTTTTACTTCTTTGGGCGGATAGAGTTGCATGCACTGAGTAACATGACAAAACGCCACTACGATGTAACCTTTTCAGTTTTTTAAGTACACAAGTATTTTTTTCAAATATTTCTCTCGCGTCCATTATTATTTGTATTACGTTTTATTAATAATTACTGTACTTTCTTAAAAATAATTTGCTGCATATCTAATCGCGTTTTCCAAAAACTCTGAAACCTTTTAATTTTCGAAAATTTCGAATATTTAACTTTGATTTGAAAACGTTGAATCGTGCTGGCTCAAGGGTTTGGTGTTGTAGTTACGCTTAAAATTGTTGAGCAGCTTGGATAATTGTCTGGTAGTTCTGCTTATCAGATGGATATTTTGTACCACATCAAATTTTTTACCAATGTTATATCAATTGGTTATTTTGTACTATATCAATTTTTTATTGAGTTTCCTTTAGTAAATACATAATGTGCTGATATAGTGCTTTTGTGGTATAATGTACCATGGAGGTTTTTGTATACTTTTAGTGCCATCATCTTTGTTGTCTGGTAATTCATATCAAGTGCATACGGATACTGCTTTTGCAATATATCCTGGTACGACACGCATCCCAATTCGCAGTATGTTTTTTACAACAATTACTGCTTTAGGTCACAATAACTTTTTATTATTAGCAGTGATTGATAGGTCAGTGATTTGATGTTAACACGAGATGCTACAGTACACATGGGATTCTTAGATACTTAGATACTTTACGAATAATAAGCATTATTTTACTTTAAAATCCTATTAAATGATTTTTCGATTCGTTATTTTTCAATGCAGCAATTGTTTTTTTGCGACCTTTGTATGATCATCTAACCACACTTTCAAAAGTACTCTAACTTCCCTAGTGTGATCGGTTCATGGTTGAAAATAAATTATGAATGACTTGACTGTGGTTTCGTAGACCTTATTCCATACTTCCGCTTTTATTAATTGATTAGATATTTGGCAAGTCGTAGGTAAGCGGCATAACGCTAACAGTATTGTAAAGTACTCGTAACAATTGTGTATTGTGTACTTCCTAAGAAAACGGATGGTCATGCAGGCATGTAATAAGAACAGGGGCACATAACACAACACCAATGCTTTTTCGTTGTCATCTCCATGACTAAAGACTCGCAGAGCATTACTACAATTATTTACTTCGGCTGACCATATGATTGTAATGCACCTTCAGAGTAATGACCTCCACGTTCTTCCAGCCGTTTTTTGTCACAAATTCCCTTTGGAACAACTGCCGCGGTGAACGGCGCAACAAAACAAAATCAAATCGAGTGGCACCTGTAAAAGCGTGGCGCCTGCGAGGTTGCTGCTTTCGCTGGCCTCCAGAACTCGACGTCTGGAGACACCTCGAAGCACAGCTTCCCCTTCAGGTAGAGGCTGGAGCAGTGCTCTCGGCGTACTCCTTTTCTTCTCATCCACATTACTTTTGGTGTTGGAATCAGCACAACAATACGATCTCAACTTTTCGGTCACAACGTCCTGTTTAAGCTCCTTTAGGGCTGTGCACTCTAGTAAATTTTGAGAACATTTAAAATAATAGATCAAAATCAAATAGTGCTAAATCAAAGATTGGCACTGATGGAGACGAGATACACACAGTTTTTATGACCAAAAAGCGGTGATTAATTAGAAATTCCGGGCGCTTTAACAGCTAAGACCATTAGTCCCGTAAGTGTAGTGCATGCTTTTACTGATGATGATGATGATGATGATGATGATGATGATGATGATGATGATGATGATGTTGATGATGGTGGTGGTGGTGGTGGTGGTGGTGGTGGTGGTGGTGGTGATCTTCCCGCACTGAATCCGGCGGGATCCGGCGCCGACCTACCGTCGGCTAGCGGGGTTTCGCCAACCAGGTATCTTCCAGCAGTGAAGCACCGCCCCAGCCGGGGTAAGCTCTAAGGTGCCAACCGGTCTCCCGTCGGTGTAAGAGTAAGTCTGAGGTAGGGGTCAAGGCATGGGAAGGGAAGATCGCGCGCGGTCCGAGGCCCGTTTGTTATGGTACTGCTCCAGCATTCGCCTGGAGTTGATCTGATCAGAGCAGCTGGCCGCTAGAATTCTCCTACAGACAGCGACTGGACTCGACGAATCTATGTGGCTTCTGTCGAAACTCGAACCCAGAACGTCCCGGTCAGAGGCCCTGCAGTGACATAAGTTGATGCCCTGAGTAACCTCTCCCGGTCACGATGTCTGGATGGACGTCTGGGTCACGCATAACTCACAAATTACAAGATCTTGAGCTCAAACGTGTTACTCGTAAACACGTCAGAACACCTATACGAGTAGGTGCCGTTCCGAGGATCATTAACATATTTTCATTTTAGGGGGAGGGGATCCTTTACATGAAGGTCCTGTAAATTTTCAATTATTTTTAATGGCTTTACTTTCTTCTTTACGTTTTTTTGTTCGAAAAAAGGAAAGTACGTTTATAAAATATACTTTATTTTCGACTTCCATTTAAACGAATGAAAATTTGTTGCCATAGTTTAAACATTGTTAAAACCCGCCGTACACCTCCAATATTAAAACCAGACATTTATGTTTCATTGCAATTTAACCAACAAAGATCTTTAAATATTTTTTTTAAATAATGAGAAATCGTTGAACAATAATACAAAGAAAAAGAAAAGTTTCGGTGTGCCACGCATTCGCACAAGGTTTTACATTTCGCAATACATTTAGATATCTTAAGTCAAATTACAGATTAGTAACTGTAATTTACTGTAATCAATAAGTAGAGGATTTTTATGCCCTTAAAAATCTTGACATATTTAAGAATGTTTAGTATATAAATCCATAAGTACTGTAATATGCAATTAAAATTTACAATATTACATTTTCTGTAAAAACCTTTCTTAATACAATTTCAGAAGAAGCGTGCCTGGAATGTATGTTTTTATGCAAACATAATATAACCCACCTTACTTTTCCGGAGAAATAACTGTGTAAATATTTACCACATTGCATGTTTTGTTGCATTTACTATCTCTGGTTAAAAAATGTAATAAAATTTACAAAAAAGGAGGAAAACGCAAAAGTATAACGTTAATGAACTTCATCTTACACTGACACTTTTTTACGATCACAAATAAAAAAATATTCTATGAAACGTTGAAACGTAATAGTAACTATTGTAAACGTATAAAACGTACAGTAACGTTGAAACGAATAAGTAACTATTTAAACTAAATATGCAAAATATGCCCTTTTAATTGCACGATTAAGCATCAACACGGAAAATAGGCTAAATACGAGTATGCACAAATATTCACTAACGTATTAATCCATGTTTTTCTAAGCAATTGTCAAGAAATTTCACTTATCTATGTGCCAATCCAACGAACAAAAATATGCGAAATCATAGAAATCGTGCGTAATAATAAATATAACTACGTAGTAATAATTACTTTGAACATTAGTGAAAATAAAGTTTTAAAAAGTGAATTTTTTTAATAAAATTAACATTTTTAATTGTTTGGAACCAAAAAACTGCGGCAGTGAGAATAAATCCTTTGGAAATCGAGGGCGAATCAACAGTATTTGTTGTTACCTATTTGAATTTAATCCTAACAATAAATGATCCTAGGAAGCGTGGCGAAATTTGAATTCCTTGATTTATTTCAGAATGTGTAAACAGTGTGCAATTAAGCAAGGATCATCAAAATCGTTTGGGAGCAACCCTCATTAATTCGCACTCTGTCTAGTATTCCACACAAGTGATAATTTATGATTCGTAATTTATGGATATTGCTCCATCCCATTTCGGATGAATCAATATAATACAATCTGTAGTACAATTCACCCATTCTATTTAATTAAAAGTGTATTTACAGCCAAAAAATTAATGATGCTACAACAGGTCATATATTATGAACTCCCTTCGGTAAAAGAAGCGCGGAAGGCTCGAATTGGCTATTTTCGGAGATTTGCAAATTTCGAATATTCTGAGATTTTAATGAA